>JAJNNQ010000027.1:1200000-1745000 GCA_027886175.1 Phylloscopus collybita
CAAGAGAGAAGGTTCTGCCAGTAATCTGAGGAGATTTTTTTTTTTCTTTTCTGTGGGTGGGTTTTTGGGTTGGTTTTTTTTTTTTTTTTTTTAATTTCTCCTATACTTTACAGGTTGGATCATGGAAAACGTTTGATACATCCAAGTGTGAAGCTGGGAGATGCATTTGGTCTGTTCTTTTACTCAGCTGCAGCAAAGAACTTCTGACAGGCAACTTTTGGCCTTTAAAGTATGTCAGAATTGTCTAATTCACCAGGCTGCACTCAAAGCCCCTCAGTATGTGTCAGGTCCTGGCCCACTGACAGCTCCCAACAATCCAAACCAGCCAGGCAGAGCCCTGCTGAGTGCTGTCTAACAGGAATTCCCCTCTCCAGCAAGGCTGGGCCTCAGTTTTGTTTCTGTACAAGTCAGCAATTAAATAAAAAAAAAAAAAAAAAATTAAAAAAAAGCTGTTTTCACCCCTGCAGGTCCAGGCTGAGGCTTGGCCATGGCACCTGCAGGGCAGAGCTCACGAGGAGAGCACCAGAGGGAGGGAGGCATCCCAGGAGTTCTGGGTGTTGGGATACAGGGAATTCCTTTTGGGGTGAAGGATTGGAATCTCACAAAGCAGGAAGAGAAGCCAGGCTGTGCCATTCATGGCAGGGTGGGAGGTGCAGGGCTCTGCTCTGCTTCTGGGTCTGAGCTGGGTAAATCTGCAGTTCAGAGCCGCTCTTGGGAAACTCAGATTTCTGTTCAAGAGCCAAATTTTAGCTGAGCCCCAGGCCAGGTGTTCTGAAGAACCTAATGCTTCTGTCTCCCACTCTAAACCCCAAGAGCTGGCAGAGTTTAAGCACCAGTTTTTAGTGGCAGAAATTATATTCCTCCTGATTGTCCTGAAGAGATTTTTGCCAGACCAAGCACGTGCTCTGCAGGGATTGTGCAAAACCTTTCTTGAGACATTGGAGAACCAACTTTGAGGCTGCTCTGCTGTATTCCCACCCCCTAATTCCTGCTGGGAGCAGTGGGCAACGCTGGTGCTGTGCAAAATTTACTGTGACACAACTGAAAACTGGATTAATTTCACTCTGCTTTCCAGAGCAGGGCTCAGGCTGAAATCATCAGCATTCCTTATTTATACAACCAGGAAAGATTCCTATGCAAGTCCTAAAAATCATGGTTATCTTTTACTGTACACTGATTACCCACTCAGGAAACCTTTTTATCCCACTGAGGAGGCCCTGGCTCCCCGAAATATCCCAACTTGTACAACTGCAGGTGGCAGTGGTTACCTGGAATGTGCTAAGCAGGAGTCAGGACAGGATATTCCAACACACGAAGCAAAACATAACAAAATACTAACTCCCATGGAAAGTTAACCTTTCCAGGAATTGCTGGTAGCTTTGCAAAGCTAAAGAGGCCAGGTGAATATAAATAAGTGTATATTTTCTCTGGAATGTATGGCTTCTGTAAGATGCAATTATTTTCCTCTGCAGCTCGGGCGAATAAATGTTCCAGCTGCTAAATGAGACAAGTTATGAGCCAAGAGCAGGTTCTACATGGAAAGAAACAGCAACAATTTGTTAGAGAGAAAATACCTAAGATGTGTTCATACACTGCCTAAGCACTAATAAGGATCAACCATAAAATCTTTGGATTTACTGTGACTCCTATATATTAATCTCTGTTTTACCTGGGTTTGTTTGACCTGGGGACAGGCGTTGCAACTGCTGAGTTGCTCTTTTCACTGCTTGGTTATGAGAATCCCTCTCCTTCAAATTCCTATCCAGACTGAGGAGAAAAATGAAGAAAACTCCTGGATTCAGCTGACACCTCCTGTTTGAAAGACCAATCACAGTGCTCAGAGCAAACTGGATTTTCACCCCAGACTGGATGAAGGCTGAGCGAGCTTGGGCTGCCTCCGTTTCCTACAAAAATAACGTTTCTCAGGAGGGCTTTGAAAGCTGGAGGGCCAATCCTTGTCAGTGACCTGCAGGATGGTGTTACTCCTCCATGGAATATATTACTCTTGGTTCCCCTTTCCCACCCCCCCAGTGTCCACCCCAGGCTCTGAGCCCTGCTCAGGGGACGGCTCCTGTCGCGATGGACGGACGCACAGAGAGATGGTGTGCAGCAGGCTTGAGGTGTTTCCTCAGACAGATGCTCTGCTCCAGGAGAACAATGTGATCTCTGGATGAAAGGAAGGGTGTCCTTCGTGGTGTTTACAGACAAGAGGTGGCGAGTTGCTCAGCCAAGGCTGTCGCTTGGTGCCAATTCATTGTTCCTTGCGCTGAGTCTCTGCCTGGAGATGAACTGCAAAGGAAGCCGGAGGTTGCAGGGGCACTGGAAGGATCTAAGAGGTCACTTATGGAAGGATTCGGTAAAAGTTGTCTCACAAATCTCTTCTTCTATGTCTGACTTCTGGCAGGGAGTCCAGAAAATTCCTTCCTGATAATTTCGTTAACTGGGAAATAAAAGAAAGGGGAGGAAACATTAAAGCGCTTCCAACATCACGACAGGGAAAAAGTAAAAGCAACCCTTGGGCAGGCAAGCTGAAAACATCCCCTCTGCATTCATAGCTTGATTTTATTAAATTCTAAATGGTCCTGTTTGCCCAGATGACACACTTTTGGGAGGCCAGGGGGAAGGGGTGCAGAGAGGGGGTTTCACTGTGCTCAGTGAACAGAGAGAGGCTGCAGCACGTGCCCAGGACCTGCCACAGCCCTCACACACACATCCCCTCTGCCACAGACACTGCCCTCACCCCAGGGAGAAAAAGAGAGAAACATCTTTAGGTATCTAAGCACTTTGAACATTTTCACTAGGCTGGAAGAAAAATATTTTCAAGAGAAAAAGGTCAGGTTTGGAGGAGATACAGTGATGAAAACACAGAGACTGCAATTCAGGTGAAAACGTTTGCATTCGGGTGGCTTGTGTTTGGTATTTTTAATTCCACTCTAGGATCTACCTGCTTTACATCTTTATCATCATTTATTTGCAGACTGGAGCACAGACAACCTGCATGCACCACCAGGGTACTGTGAGAGGCTGGGACAGGCTTCTTAATAAAGCTCAAGAAAAGACACTGAAGAACTCTGCTGTCTGTTAAAAATCCAGAACAATATCACTCCATTTACAACAGCCAATGCTTCCTGGAAACTTTTCCCACTCACTAAAGCACCCTTGGGCACCTCCTGGAACAGCAACTCTCTCTCTGGAATTTAAATGCTCCCTGGAATTTAAGTGCAGAAATCTCTGCACTTTGATAGGAGAGACCCAAGCCATGAGCACTTTGGTGCAGAACTCCAGAATTCCCTCTTTTTGGGCTCCATTTCACCTGCAGCCCTCAGTGCTCTATTCATCATGGTGTGGAAGCTTCTCAGTTACTCTGACAAATTTGCCTTAAAACCAGAAAACTAAATTTTCTCGGTTTCAGACCCCAGATCTAAACAGCTTCTCCCTGTTGATATTTCAGGGCTGAAACAGGGGCTAACTCAAACCAAAGCAGGCCCTCACCCAAGACTGACTAATCCTCAGGTTTGCAGATGTAAGACTCCTCTATATTCTATCCCATTTCTAATAAATGTTTATGAGAAACATTAATTAATATAGTGTTAATTAACATAGCGTTTCACTACTTCCCCCTATCTAAACAACCTGGTGCCCAGTCTCAGGAAAGGGAAACACATGAATTAGTTTTTAATAGTTACGATTCATGCTTTGAAATCTCCTTCCTCTCTGCATGCTGGGATTTGTCTCTGACAAAGGAAAATCTGTATTTTTCCAGATCTCCACGCTGCTGCTGGAGGTGGGGGGGCTGTACTCCAGGAAGTCCACACTCAAAAACCCCACCAGTGACCCATGGCTCAGCTCTTTCTAATCAGGGAAACGCCTGATTGGAACCAGGCTGGTGCCTCCTGGAGATGATTTGGGCAAGAAAAGCAGAACTCCTGCCCTCTCCTGCTGCCCAGCATCCTCCCTGCTGCTGCCTTTGGGGGGGAATGGTGGCAACCCAAGGACTCCGGGGTGCTGAGCTCTGCAGTGCAAGGCAGCAGCCAGAGGGAGGGGAGGTTGGTCCACCCTGAGCCAGAAGCTCTCAGCTCTCACAGCTTCCTGCTGGCTCTGCCCAGGAAATGACAGGAGCGGGTCCTCAATGGAAACTCTTCACAGCCTCGGCTAAAAATAGCAGTGAGGTAAAAGAAGTGGGCACCCACTCTCAGAAGGGTCATTTCCTTTCGAGAAATAAGTGGGCTGAGGCTGCAGGAGATTTATTTGTCAACACGTTCGTTCAGGCTACCAAAAGTACCACAGGTGGGTTTTATCTGCTCCTTTTAGCCAATACAGTCATGGAAATATCAGGGCCAACAGTCAGGAAGGGTTAAATATTGAGTGAAACGTGAGCAGATCATTAAATGGGGCTCACTGAGGAGGCTTGGAGGGGTCCAGCTCTGGCTGCTCCCTGCTTGGGGTGGCTCTGGGCAGGTTGGATGCTGTGGTGAAGTGCTGACTCAGCCTGCAAACTTCACTTTCCCTCCCCTGAGGTCAGCAGTGGCTTCTGTGGGCTGAGGTTGCAGGGGGCTGCAGCCTGAGCAGGGCTAAGAGCTGCAGGGGAACAGTCTGAGGCACTGACCCCACAGACAGGCACACCTGGGACTGCTCCCTGCCAGTTCCTCAACCTGGAAAATTGGGGTTTTGGTAAGAACCTGAATGACAAGAGCTCCCTGATATCAGCTGGCCTGGATACCCCATAATCACCCTGAATTGCACCCAAATCCAGGTGCTGAGGGGAGTGTTGGGTGCAGGTTAAGCTGGGCATCCCTAATGTGTGTCAGTGATGATCCCAAATCACCAATGTGTGTCAGTCTGATGATCCTACAGCACTAATGTGTGTCAGTGATGATCCTACATCACCAATGTGTGTCAGTCTGATGATCCTACAGCACTAATGTGTGTCAGTGATGATCCTACATCACCAATGTGTGTCAGTGGTGATCCTACATCACCAATGTGTGTCAGTCTGATGATCCTACATCACCAAGGTGTGTCAGTGGTGATCCTACATCACCAATGTGTGTCAGTCTGATGATCCTACAGCACTAAGGTGTGTCAGTGGTGATCCTACATCACCAAGGTGTGCCAGTGATGATCCTACATCCCTAATGTGTGTCAGTGCTTGTCCCAGCACTAAAATCTACAACCAGAGTCCCTAAACCAAACCAATCTGTCCATTAACAGGAATGGGCCCCAAGGCATGGATCCATCTCCAAGCCTGAAATCACCTCCAGCCCCAGCCCAGGGAAATCCCACATCTTTGGGGTCTGCTCCAGAGCTGGGAGCAGGTGCACCCAGATCCAGGTGTGATTTGCTCAACAGAAGGTTGAACAGAGCCAGCAAAGGGAGCCCTGCAGAGGAGGCCTGGAGCACCTGCTGAACCTGCTCTCCTCAATCCCAGCTAGCTTTTTTTTTTGGTACTGTGGTTAAAATGTATCTCAAGTATCAGCTGTCATTATTGGCTCATTTCTAGCTGAGAGGAAGTGGAGATGATGTGATGAATAAATAAAAGGTTGTTGTTCAAGGTGCCTGGCCCTGGTTGCTCTGGAGCACACAGCTATTGATCCGTTTAATGAGAGAGAACTGATTAAACCAGGCCACAAGCACACGTGCAGAGATAATGAAAGGTTCAACCATAAAACAAGATATTGAAATTACAGCTGCCTCAGCCACCCAGGCCAAGGCTGGGTACCTTCAGCATGTCCTCTGTCCTATCCTGCTCCTGGAGCAGTGGGACAGGGCCCTGGAGGTACCCAGGGAGGTGACCCAGAGCCTGCTGGGGTTATGGGGTGAGGCTGGGTGGCTCTGGGGGGCACTGAGCCCCTGCTCCAGCCCCACAGACAGCCCAGGCTCCAGCACATCCTCTCAGCTGGAAATGGGAGGGAAATGGGGGACACTGGGCCGTGTCCCATCCAGCCAGGGAGCCCCTCTGAGGTGGCAGTGTCACCCTGTCAGGGTGCCACACTCACACCCCTCTGCACGTGTGCCACCCCACAGATCCCCTGGGTATCAGGGATGCTGTGGGTGTTCCACAGCCCCACAGCTGGCAGTGACCCTCTGGGGACAATCTCACAGATCCCCCTGGATATCAGGGATATTGTGGATGCTGCCACAGCCCCACATGTGGCAGTGACCCCCTGGGGACAATCCCAGAGATCTCCCTGGATTACAGGGATATTGTGGATGCTGCCACAGCCCCACATGTGGCAGTGACCCTCTGGGGACAATCCCAGAGATCCCCTGGATATCAGGGATGCTGTGGGTGTTCCACAGCCCCACATGTGGCAGTGACCCTCTGGGGACAATCCCAGAGATCCCCTGGATTACAGGGATGCTGTGGGTGTTCCACAGCCCCACATGTGGCAGTGACCCTCTGGGGACAATCCCAGAGATCCCCCTGGATATCAGGGATGCTGTGGATGCTGCCACATGTGGCAGTGACCCTCTAGGGATCCTACAGCAGTGAGGGGCTCCTCAGAGAAGGCAAAGCTCAGCCCCAGTGGCCCCTCCCTGCAATATTCCATGTCCTGCCATGCCCAGGAGGAAATTCTGGCATGCAAAGCAACCCCCTGGGCAGGAGCTGCTGGAGGAAAGCTGAGCCTGGGTTTGCAGAGTGCCCTCAAACCTTCCTGCCTGGGAAGGACAGGATCCTTTGGATGCCTCAGCCCAGCATGCACAGCCCCACCTCTCCTTCCCTGCCCACCAGGCCCCAGCTACCTCACAAGTGGGGAAGAAAAAGAACGAGGGGAAAAAAAAATTAAATGAAATAAAATTAAATATTTGAAACCCTCTCCGCCAAATAAAAAGGGGGCATGGCTTTTTAATTGAAAAAATAAATAAATAAAGGTTAAGAGAAACACACAGCTGGAGAAAAGGCAGAAAAATACCAATTACCTTTCTTTTTGATTGCTTGGATCAAAGATCACAGTCATTCTTTTTCATATAATGTTTTGTATCCAGCTAAGGTGTGTATCTATCAGCTCTGAAAAAGATTTGCAAAACCATTTTTGAGAAAAAAGGTAACCTTTGACCTAGGTTGCATGGCCAAGTGTTACAGCTTTCAGCTACTCTTTCATTTTGTGGGTTAATTTAACAAAAGGACATTGCAGCATATACAACACATAAGGCAGAACTCAACCACTGACCTTGCTGTTTGCTCAGAGCCAGCACTAGATTTTACTTTTCTCCCCTCTTTCCTCAACTGATGTTATCTAAAAATGAATATTCAAAAACTTACACTCCTAAATCGGTGACAAAAGGTGAAAAGCTGAACATTTGATCTGAGACTCCAGGGGCCCAGGGGGTCCCTGTGACAGAAATTGTCACTGCCTTGGGCAGAATTCACTTTTACCCTCACCCCAGTGCCCAAATAAGATCCAACACATTCCTGGCAGATCCAAAGCCAGTCCCTTTAAACTGAGAGATCCAACCACAGTGGCTGTGAAAATCAGACTTTGCCTTAATGGTACAGAACAGGAAAGATCTGGGCAAAGAAATTATGAAAGCTACAGTCTTTGCTTCAAACACAAAGAAGGTGAAGTATTTTCCTCAGGAAAAGGCAGTATTTAAAGTTTTCTGCCTTTTTTTTATTTTATTTTATATTTCCTAATCTTTTTAGATTTTTTTTTTTGAGTTCATGGTGAAAGCATTTGGCACTCCTGCAAAACCACGTGGAAATAAAATTTAAAAAAAATAAATAAAAGAATTGCAATATTAAGGAGCAAGAAGTGCTTCTTAAAAACTAAGTGTCTTTGCTGCTGGGTTTCAGGTGACTATATATAGAAAAGAAGTATTTTACTTGGCTCCCAAGGGTTGTGCAGCCACGTATCATACCCTGGAGCCTCCCACTCAGTACACAGCCCATTTTATATTCTGCATCCTGGAAAATCAGCTTTTGCACACCAGAGCACAGCAGCTCCTTGACTGGGAAATACCAATTTGGGTGCATCAGGCACAAGGAGCCCCAGCCCAACAAACTGTGCTGGGGAAAAGTCCTGGGAGCATGTGGGGTTGTTTTAGAAATCAAAAGCAATTAAAGGCTTTTTTGTTTTGTTTTGTTTTTCCCTAGAAAATGGGTATTTTTAATCACTGGGATATTCTCAGCTGTAAAGGTTTAATTACACATCAAAAGCAAGGTTTGCTCCTCACTGAAATAATGCCAAGGGATGCACCCTGCAGCTTTTCTGCCTTGTCCTGCTTGTACCCCATGGACCCTGTGTGAGCTCTGAACCTCTTCAACACCCTCCAGCCCAACAGCAATCAGCTCATCTCCATTAATTAAGCAATCTCTGGGAAGAGGTTGCTGACCTCAAACTAAGTGGCAACTCAAGCCCCAGGATGCATTTTTGCTGTAGGAGTATCAATAGACTCCAAAGCCATTGGCATCTTCCCAGGAATTTAGCAACATAATACAGATATCTGATGGAAACCAGAATCGAAATAAAATGCATATTTTTGGCTAAAGCCCATCCCAACTGAAATCAATATCTGAACTGCTCTGGATTTACAGATCTGGACTGCATTCATGACATTTAAATATCCTTCCCTTATATTTCAGTGCAGTGCCAGAGTGAGGTGCAAAAATCAAACAGTTGATATCTCTGGTACTGTCCTACCCAAAATGTTTAACAGGAAGCTGGGTGTGCCTGCAAGAAAAGAGCAAAAAATAAAGATAGCATTTCTGCTAAAAAAAATTTAAAAAAAAAATTCAATGCCCTAAACGCACTGTAGATCAAAACAAGCAGGAAGGAAGTACTCAAAACACAAATCTGTCTGTGACACCTCCTCAGAAACGCTGAGGATTCTCTAAGCACTTTCATTATTGTCACTGTACATAGGTCTAAGGGGACAGGGATCCAGGGGAGCAAGAGAGAGATTTACCTGTTACATCCCATTTTAACCCTTTCTATCGTGAATATTCTAATGAGCATCAACCAATCACCTCAAGATACAAAACCTACAGAATCTACATACAGCCTATGGGAACTACAACATTACAATACTACTCTACATACCAAAATCCTGAAAAACCACCTTTTCCCTGATACCTGAGAAGGTCCAACTCCTTATTCATCCCTTTGTCTTGGCAGGGGTGTCACTGAATCACCCAGCCCAGTCTTTTCAGCTGCCTAATCACCCTCTTCTTGCCCAGCACCCTACAGTTCAAATCTTGCTTTCAATTTTATTCCTTTTGTAGGTTTCATACTCTTAGAATCTTTTACTAATAAATCATCTCTGCAGGGCTTAGCTACTTCATCTTCTCCAACAGTCTGTGAGCTCAGGCTCAGGGAACACAACTGACCCGTGCTCAGCTAAGAGAGAACAGCCCGAGGGGCTGCACAGAATGAGCTGCACCCTGCAGCACATCCCCTCTGCCACCTCTGTGGGTGCAGCACTGCCAGGGCACCCTGCAGGGGGGTGTGGAAGTCCTGAGGTAGGGCTGAGTCTGAGGTTGGACTTAGATCCTCAAAGCACCATGAGGTGCTGAGCTTGCCCAGCCAGTAGGAGAATTCCAGCACAAATGGCACGTCCTCCTGCAGAAACAGCTGCCAAAGGCTGCCCTGAAGTGAGCTGGAGGGAAGAGTCTGGTGGGTGCTGTTTGTGGTGCTTCCAGTTACTGAATCCATTTGATCCCTGTTTGAATCTCCTGGGAATCAAGGAGTTAACTTCTGGAGGCACTTTTCCATGACCAGGACATGGGCTTTGTGTGATATCTGCAGGACACACATGCACACACACACGAGCTGGGCTTCTCTCCTGGCCTGCTGGCTGCAGCAGCAAGACAAAGAGCAATTTTTGCTCCCGAGTGTGATTTCCTGTTTGCTCGATGGATTTCAGAACTGAGTCACCACTCCTTCATCAGACCATGCTCGGACAGATGCAAACCCTGCATACACATGGACTGGAGGAGGAGAGGGCATCCTCAGGAACAACTCCATGCCCTTTTCCTCCTGCCCCACTAGGCTTCAGCAAATGCCTGTGGGCAGCACTTGGAGCTCTTCTGCAGGCTCAGACTCCCCGAGCTGAGGTTAGAGGGTTGTGTCACACACTTGGAGTAGAGCTGGGAGAGCTCAGCTCTGTTTCTTCCAATCTCATTCCCTGCACCCTTTTCCTGCCCAGTCCAGAGCTCTGCAGCCACCGAAACCAAAGCCAAGGATGGTGCTCAGGGTGGCACCCAGGGCCAGGCACTGCCCACGCCCTTCCCAGGTTACCTGACCAAGGACTGGCTCTGAGTATCAAAATGCCAGAACTCCAGGAGCATGAAACAAAACCTCTAGTATTGCTGTTTGCTGGGATGGTGATAAATATCCTGTGCTTTGCCAGATAAACCCCTCAAGTCTGCTCAGCCACCACACAGGAGGCAGGAAGGGGCTGCAAGGAGCTGA
This sequence comes from Phylloscopus collybita, assembly GCA_027886175.1. Classification (NCBI taxonomy): domain Eukaryota; kingdom Metazoa; phylum Chordata; class Aves; order Passeriformes; family Phylloscopidae; genus Phylloscopus; species Phylloscopus collybita. The sequence continues at coordinate 1,210,413 of JAJNNQ010000027.1, forward strand.
GCTGGCTGTGTGCAGCTCCTCCACCAGTGTCAGCAGCTGCTTTGGGAAGAGTACCTTGAAAGTGGAAAACTAGATCAGCCTGGGTGTGATGAGGAACTCCAGGCCACCGTGGATTTGGTTTGTAGTAGCTTTCCATAACAAAGTCTTTTTTTAACTGACTTTCTTTCTGCTCACATATATTTAGATCTGACTTCCATTCTGCAGCACTCTGATGCCAGAGAGTTTTGGCTGCAATTGCAAGGGAAGGGACACGTGTTTGAGTCATGGAGTTGGCTCTCTCTAGTTGATAGTTAGTGAGTTACTGAGAAAAGATGAAGTTTGTATTTAGCTTTAGTTTACATGCAACGAGACCAAGTCAAATATTCCAAGTAGAATGAGCACATAATAAATAAATACACAAAAACTTATACCAGAGAGGGATGGAGTTCATTTCATAAACCACATCACTTGGCTAAACCCATACAGAAATATTGGGCTGATGGACTGAAGCTTAAGAAACACAAGGCAAGAGTCCTCATTTTGTCACTCCTAGCTCCTGATCTGACTCTGCTGCTGCAAAGCACAGCAGAGGGTGAAGTGAGCTCGTGTCTGGTTTGCTGTGCATGGTTTGGGCCTTTTGGATTTGATCCAGAACTGCTGAGATAAGCAGTGCCATTGGCTATTGAGCCATATTTCTTTTAGATCAAAACCAGCACAACCAAAGGAGGCTGGTGATGACTTTTCCCTCCAGCAGCACCTCATGGTTTAAAACCTGATGAAATTGGTATTGGCTAGCACACCTCAGAAACAGCAACTGCAGGGAAAGCACACCAGCAACAGCTCCCCTCATCCACATGTCATTCTCCTGGAGTTCAGCTATTTACTGGGGCTGGGTGAGTCATTCAGCAAAGTGATTCAAAAACAGAGAGAGAAAAGAGAATGGATGCAAGAAAGTTATTTTTTACAGGAAATAATTGGGGGGGAGGACAGAACAACAGTTAAAGCATGTTCAGGATCAGCTGAAAGTACCAGATAGGCAATGCTGCTGCTTTTTTATTTCTGTCACAAAAGGAACAACCAGAACAAATATTTAATTGAGGGGAAACAAACCATTTAACAAATATTTAATTAAGGGAAAACAAACCATATTAGCCTCCCCTTCAGGCAGTTTTGCAGGGGATGAACAGTCAATAATGGAATCTATTTCCCTCCCTTGAGCTCTAGTGCTTATGTCTATTAATCCACAAAACTATTCACTGGCTCTAATTCTCTGGCATCTTATCCTGTGCTGTGTCTTCTCTCTGCAACGTCCCCCCTGAAGGGCCTGTGGACCCTGCAGAACCCCAGCCTTCCCTCTTGACTGAGCTGGATTCTGAGCCTGCTTCTCAGGGGAAAACAGCAGAAATTCCCTGTCCTAAAGTAACAGGGAATATGCACCAAGGGCCTGTGAGCAATTCTGCCAGGCAACCCCAGATCTGGGCCAGACATGCAGCTCTGCCTCTGCCTGCACTTCCCCTGCTCTACAGACAGCCCCAGCACAGCCAGCCTGCACATGGCACTTGTTCCCATCTCCTTGATTTTCAGGAGGACTGTGGGCACCACACGGAGCAGGAGCACACAAAATCACTCTGACACACAGGTGATTCCTCCATTACACCTCCACAGCCTTCTGCAAATGAGTATTTGGGGGAAGACTCTTCCCCCCTTTGGGAACTGCCTCCAGAGATGGGCAGCAGCTCTGCAGGTCCTGCCTGGCAACAGGAGCCCAGCCCTTGGGGGCTGCACTTACTGCTCCCAAGTCAGCTGGAAAGCATCCAGGCCATGAAATATTTAACTGGTTACTGACAGAGTGTTACAATTCACATCTAATAACGTCAAGGAGGTGCCACATACAAGATACTGCGTGTCTGCCCACATCCAGCTGTTTGCTCTTATCCTGCACTTTGACTGGAACTCCTTGGAGGGGGGGAGCTCCTTTTTTTTAACTTCGGAGTCAAAGCAGCATCTGCCACAACAGAGTGCTGGGGTTTCTACCATAAAATAATGTACTAATAAAAATACTATATGATACTGTGGGGCATTTGTATAAATCAGAGAGCATGAGACAGATCTAATTGTAAGAGACAGGGATAACTGGGAAAAGGAGTGCAAAAGACCACGGGGAGTAGACACTGGGACTGGTTTTACATCTTGCCTCAGGAAGGCCAGGAACATCTGACTTTAAACAGCTTGAGAGAACAAGAACATTGTTATCTGCATCATCCAAAGACTTCAAACTTTCAATCTGAATCAATGGCATGAATGAAGAAAGTTCTGTTCTCAAGATGAAGAGAAGATGAAAGAAAAGAATGAAGGATGAGAGGAAAGAGAAAAGAAGGGCTGTCAGTTAGCAGGACCAGAATGAGCTCCTCCATGTCCAGTGGAGCTTCACCTTTAGCTGAAGTGCAGCCCATAGTACTGAGGTTGGGCAATTCCCAGCCTCACCACAACAGCAATAACCTGCATTTGTTCAGAAATTAGCCCTCAATTATTTCCAGATCTGCCTCAATTATTTCAGATATCCCAATTCCAGATCAAGATGTAGGAACCACCACCCAAAGAGACTGCCCCAGGGAATCCTTCCCAGGCTTTAATGATGAGCCATCCCCAGCTTTCCAGCTGTGAGGTCTGGGAGCTGTGTGCATCCCCAGGCAGCCCAGGCAGGAGGCAAATCCTGAGCTCAGGGCAGTGTCCCAGGGGCACACTGCAGGGCCTGGGGTACCTGGCAAGCCCATCCTGATCTCTCCCAGGTTCTCACCAGCTGTGTAACCACGTTCTCCTTTAAACACAAGCCTGCACAGCCAGCTCAGAGCTCTGTGTCTGGGGCTTATCTTGAACCTATTACTGTGCATTTAACCATGCACTGCTACACTTCCTGGGAGAATTCCAACCCAACAACGGCGGCTTTGGAACCACGGCATGATAAAACACCCTCCTGCCTAAAATAAAGATAAAACTCGCTTACGTTTGACATGATCTCATCGCAGCACAGCACACACTCTGCAGCAGCTGGCAGGGAACGTGGCTTCAGGGGGAATACTGCTTGTCCTGTGGTGGGGAACCAGCCACGGGCAGCTGGAACACCCAGCAGCAGCAAGGGCAGATCCCCAGCAGTGTCTGTGAGCAGGGCTGGAGGAAGGGTGGCTGCTCAGGAGGTCTGTGAGCAGGGCTGGAAGGAGGGTGGCTGCTCAGAGTGTCTGTGAGCAGGGCTGGAAGGAGGGTGGCTGCTCAGAGTGTCTGTGAGCAGGGCTGGAGGAAGGGTGGCTGCTCAGAATGTGTGTGAGCAGGTCTGGAAGGAGGGTGGCTGCTCAGGAGGTCTGTGAGCAGGGCTGGAGGGAGGGTGGCTGCTCAGGAGGTCTGTGAGCAGGGCTGGAAGGAGGGTGGCTGCTCAGAATGTCTGTGAGCAGGGCTGGAAGGAGGGTGGCTGCTCAGAATGTCTGTGAGCAGGGCTGGAGGGAGGGTGGCTGCTCAGGAGGTCTGTGAGCAGGGCTGGAGGGAGGGTGGCTGCTCAGAATGTGTGTGAGCAGGTCTGGAAGGAGGGTGGCTGCTCAGAGTGTCTGTGAGCAGGGCTGGAGGGAGGGTGGCTGCTCAGAGTGTCTGTGAGCAGGGCTGGAAGGAGGGTGGCTGCCCAGCAGTGTCTGTGAGCAGGGCTGGAAGGAGGGTGGCTGCTCAGAGTGTCTGTGAGCAGGGCTGGAAGGAAGGTGGCTGCTCAGAATGTGTGTGAGCAGGGCTGGAAGGAGGGTGGCCGAGTTCCCTGCTGGCCGTGGCATCACCGAGCCCCGGGGCAGCACAGCAGGCCTGGTGAAGGGGAGGGAATATCCCAGGTACTACAAAAATGCCACATCAAGACACCTAAACATGGAAGAGATGGGAAAAACCAGACTATCCCAGGGGCTGTGTGTTTCTGCTCCTCAGCCAAGGAGCTAAAATTTGCTGAAGCTGAAGTGGGTGGTTAACCCTTGGTAACTTCAGAACAAGTTCATGCTACAGTGGGTGCTGGGAAAGGGCAGGAGGAGCATCACAGAAGTGAAAACTTCCCCTGTTCTGAGCTGACAGCAACCAGAGGCCTTGGGAGAGCCCCCTCAAGCAGAGCTGGGTTGTGTCTCATGGCCAAGTCAGCAACCAACATCCTGTTGGTGAGCTGGGAGCGTGCCCTGCCCTGCCTGGGTCACACACGGGTCACACCATGGGGCTTTCCTTGGGGTCCCCTCAGCAGCACTGTAAGCAACCCCTCAGCGTGAGTAATCCACCCTGAAAACAATCCCACAGTTTCTCTTGGGGCTGGAAATCACCACGGTGAGTGCAGACAGCCAGCAGAGTCTGCAGGGGGTTTGGTCACTGCTGACCCCAGCTGAGGGTGGGATGACCCCCAGGAGAGACAGGGCTGTGGCCACAAGGAGAGGCAATTCCTGTGGTCAGGAGGGTGACTGTCCCCAGTGGGGACTCTCCCTTCTCATTTCTAGGTGCCCAGAAACACCCCCAGTTGTTTTCATTTCCTCCCAGTGGTGTGAGGTGCCCAGCCTGGCCCTGCTGCTGCCCAGCATGGGAAGGCACCAGAGAGCAACTGCTTTGGGTTTTTCCTTAATTCAGGAATGTCATCTGCAGGCAGCTGTTTGTTTGGAAACCTGCTGGGTTTTGTCTGCCTCGTGTGGCTGATGCTCCAGCTGCAAACCCCTGGCAGCCAGCGAGTTTGCTTGGAGCACCCAGACAGGAAAGTCTGTCCTGAGAGCACCTGGGGCTCCCCTTGGGCAGCCCCCTCCTCACTCTGATAGGGATGGGGCTAAACTGCCCTGCAATCACACCAGGGGAGTGTGGGGACTGCACAAAGATGTACTCATCAACAAAACTGCAAACCATTACAGCACTGCTACCCACTTTCTGGTTTTCTGCTTTTTCGCTGTTGGTTTTTAAAAATCCCATCTTGTGATGGGAAAAATCAATGCTATCTGTGATTTAGAAAGAGGAGAGGCTGGATCAGAGTGCCTTGAAAGGGCAGGGAAGACTGCAGTGCCATGAGGAGGTGGGGGCTTGCTGAGACTTATTTCCAAGGCACAAATCTTTAATGGGGTGTGGGTTATAGATCTGAAAACACAACTAGGTAAAGGTAAGGGACAGAGCTTTACTACCTGAACAATTCTTCCATCCGACAGCTGAATACCAAATCCCCCATTTTTTATCCACAACAACTCCAGTTCCACGCTCAATTACTCAGGGACATGGATAAAATCACCCATTACTGAACAGTCAGGTAAATACAAACCACCACTAAATACAGCCTGATCACAAAATTGGCCTTCACATCTTTCCCCTCCTGAGCAAACACAGGAACAATGTGGGGTGCTTAATAACCCCTCATCATTATATTTACTAAATAAGCTATAAAATGATGTCTAAGTGATAGGTGATAGGAAAGTGTGTTTGGAGCAGTGCAGTGCTGGTGTGCAGGGCCCTGGGGGGGAAAGGGAGGCAAAATCCTCTCTAGAGAATCCCCAACTCCTGCAGATGCTCCAAGCACATTGTACTCAAAATTAAACAAAGCAGAAAAGAAAATACGTGCTGTGAGCTGCTTGGAAGGTCACTAAGCCAGGGAGAAGGGACTACTTTAATTTCCCTTTTACCTGGAAAGAAAAATAAACCGGAGGGGGGAAAAAAAAAAAAAAAAAAAAAAAAAAAAAAGAAACCGACAAAAGAACCCCACCACCTCTTCTGAGGGCTGGAAAAAAAACCTGTCTGAGAGGGGAGATAGCTGCAAACACCTCGTTGAACACGTGCTGTTTTCCATCCCCCACAAGAGGCCTTGCTGTGCTCTCGGCTGGGCTGGACACAGGCAGAGGGCTGGGCGAGGAGCAGGAGGACGTGAAGTTGGCTGTGCTGTCCAGAAGATGAAAACACTACTGCTGTTTATAGAGGGAAACCCAATTCGTCAGCCCAAATGAATTCCTGTGCTAATCCACGCAGGCTTCATGTTTTCCACCAGCCCCAGCCACTGTACAGACTATCTTTAGGAGGCACAGTGTGTTTGGAAAGGAGCAGCTGGAAAGAGGGGACGCTTATGCCAGCTTGGAAAGGCTTTCTGGTATGGAAAAAGAGGAATGCTCTCTTGGGTCTCCCCACAAAATTAAAGCATCTTCATCCAGAGCAGAGCGAGGCCAAGCACAACAAACAAAAGCGGCTTTCCCCAGCCCTCCTGGGCAGCCCTGCTCGGGCTCACAATGGTTTCCATAGAACTTGTTTTGCTATCACAACAAATCCCAGCTGCCCGGGCGCGATGGCCGCGCTCCTTTCGAGAGACAAGAGGGTGAATTTCCTCCCTCACTGCTCTGCCAAGGTGTTTTTGCCTGCCTGCTGCAGACAGGGACTCCCCAGCTACGGGAGCATCTGAGGCTGGTGTGGTGTGGTGAGGAGAGAGATCCCTGAGAGGCTCTGCCCTGGGGCTGCCCTCTGCCAACCCCTCATCCTGCCAGGCTGAGCACCCACAGCAAACCCCAGCCAGCAGCGTGTGCCTCACTCAGGGGGGAAAGGAATGGCTTGTTCTACTCACAGAGGCTGCTGGAAGCAAGCAATTCCTGCAGTCTCACTGGGATGAAGGGCTGGATTATTTGCCAGGGTCCTGGCCCCGAGGGCTGCCCCCTGGGAGAGGCTCCCTCCAGCCCCTGCACAGACACTGATGCTCAGCAGCAGGTTCTGAAAGCAGAGATGTGCTTCTGCATGGCAGATTGGAGGAGCATTTAGTGCTGCATCTAAACCAAGGCTGTTATCTGAACAGCCTGAAATTCTCTGAAGCCGTAATCTTGATCTAACATTTGCATTCGTTTTTGAAGAGTTATAAAGTGCAACCAAGTACAGAATAAAGGGCCAGAGAAACTAATTCCTAAAACAGACATAGCACTAGTGTTGTGTTTTAATAATAGCCTACAAAAATTGTCCTGAAGAAAAATTTGTATAGAAAATCAATGGCATTTTTTTAAAAAAGGAAACATATCTTAGAACACCACAAAGTTATTTGAGGGCACAAAGCTGCAGGATGACCTCAGAAGAGCCCTCATGTCACCCAGCCTCCCTAGCTGAAAATCAAAGTCTACCTGCTGGAGTCTTAGGTGCTGCACTCTTGGGGTCCTTTCCAAGGAAGGAGACAGCACCCCACTCAAAGCAAGGGTGCAGAAGAAATCAGCTAAGAGAAAATTTAATGCAAATTTAAGGAAGAAAGATACACAACCCAAACTACAATTTAAAAAATGCAGCTGCTAGAAGTTCCCCTCATATTTGCCTCAGCCCTGATTTAAGCTTGGATCTGCCTGATGCCTGGTGTGTCCAGAGTACTTCCAGCCTTTACAAACATCAATTTGTACAGAATTGTAACAACTTCATCTGCAGTGACTTGGCCTGGGGCATCTCCCTGAGTGCTAAGCACAGGTTCCTAGGCTGCTGGACACTCCAGCAGAACAGCCCTGCTGCAGAACTGGGCAGAGCTGGAAGCCCACAAGTGGCTGATGAAGAGCCAGCACTGGGAGGTACCTGAGCCCAGAGGGAATGCAGTGGCTGATCCATCACCCAGGGGCTGTGCAATCTCCTGGAGCCCAGACCTTACCTGAGAACTGAGGCTGTGCTGCTCATGCCAGACGCTGAGCCCAGGGAGGTTCAGCTGTCACAATACTTTCACCATTGACCCCCCACACTTAGGGAAGTGGTTCCCCCTTCTTCTAGTCATTCTCACTCTTTCCAAAGAAGCTTAGAAACCACCTAAATAAACCAGCAGCCATCGAGACATTGCAAATGTCACAGGAGTCATTCATGTGTCTCACTATTTGTCCTACATTTGACTCGACTCATTCATGGATGATGAAGTCATTCATCATTAAGGAACCAAACCAAACCACACCACACCACAATTTGGGAATCTTTGACCAGACTGCCATGGCAGAGCTGATCAGAGGGGATCATTGCAAACTCACACTTTTCTAATTTACTGCTGCTTTTGCCCTGGCCCGAGTTACTCCTTGCAGAGAGTCAGAGCAAGTCACCGCTGAGAAAGTCCCACTGCTGCTGGCACTGTGCAGGGACATCACCCCACAGTCCCTGCAGGGCCTCAGCTTCTGTGGTCATGCAGAGCACAGTGTTTGGTGCACAACCAGCCCTTCCCAGCCCCTTCTGACCCTTATTTCCACACCTGACAATTATCCACGTGCAAAAACTCCCCCTCAGGTGGAAGCCCAGCACTCCAACAGGCAGAAGTCAGTAATCCTTTCCTCACTACCTAGCTTGGATTGCAATCTCACTCTAAAGAAGTAGTGTTTGTTCAGCTGAAGGCAGAGTTTAGTTTGTATTTTGGAGTGCAAAGTTTCCAAATTAAAAACCCACAAAAAGGCATGACTAGATTAAAATAGGAACTGTGGACTGGGAGAACCTGTGAGAAGATGGGGATGTCAGCCTTGTTTGTCACTGGGTCAGTAAGAGCTGCTCATGGTGAAGCCCTTTGATCCTCAGTGGTTTGACTCCAGTTAACAGTAGCTGAAGATTTAACTCTTTTGTACCTAACATTGGTTAAATCCAACTGAAGACCGAGTTTCCAGTCATTTGCAGGCCATTAGTCATGCAAATTTGTAGATACCAGCGTTTTAATTCCAAACAGACTGCAGCACCCCTAGGAGATGTGCACACCGATTGGAGGGTATGAATGCTTGCAAAATTGGGAAAACTTGGATTCCAGGTTTTTGTGCAGACCTCTCTTAGAGCGAGAAGTCATCTGTGAAATTCCCAGCTGGATGAATGCCCAGATTTCTGTGCTTGCAGAATTGAAGCAAGGGGACCCAGAGTGATGATTCAGACACAACTGCATTGTTTATACATTTTAGGTTCCTTCTTGGTAAACACAGGCAAAGCTGCACTACAGAGTGAGGGTGGGGAAGCCAGCACCTGCCTGAAAATCCAAACTAGGAGCTAAAATGCTGAAGGGAGCTCTATGGTCTCCGAGCTGTTCTTCCCCCATCCCTGACTCTCCCACTGGCACAGCTCGGGATGTGCTGCTTGCTTTTCACATCAGAGAGGCTGCAGTGACCTATGAGGTCATGGAGCACCTCTCACAGCCAGTGCAGGATTGCTTTGTGCATTTGCTTTAAAAATGCCTCTAAGCACTCACTGCATCCAGATGTGAGCACAGAAGTCTCTTGGAGCCGGTGAGGAAACAGCAATGAAATGGTTGGGCAGTGTAAGGCCACACCAGCCTCTGCTGGGCAGAAAAGCAGCTCTCACTGCTCTGAGTTCTCAGAAGAAAACTAACTCAGATGGGAAATTCAGATGATTCATCCTCCTTTTCTTAATTTAAAAACAGCCAGAGGTTTACCAATAAATACAGATTACAAATTATTGTCATTTTTCTGTATGTCTAGTTAATTATACATAAATAATGACATTGTTATTTATAAACAAACTATGAGAAATGGGTGGAAAAAAAATGGATTTAAAGCTAACCAATTCTAGGTCGTTATTCTTGTGAGACAAGAGGTCTATCCAGACAAAAAGTCCCCCACCAACTATCCCTGCTCCCTGGCAGGACGTGCCCTGAGCTGAGAAAATTCTGTTTGTAAGAGTAACACTGAGAATCCAGGCAATTTTTCTGCAGTAGAAGACTTTATAACTGCCTTTCAGTTTGCACCATAAAAAGATTGTAGATCTTTAAGATGGTTCTTCTTGCCAGGCACTTTATTTCACAACAGTTAAAAAAAAAATGTGCAGATGTTTTCCAAACTTTTCCGAGCAGCAAGGCTCGGTGCAGCTGCTCCCAAACATTTCAAAGTGCAGCTCAGAAAGGACTCGAGTTGCCTTTTTGAGAGCCACTGCAGGAGGAGCTGAATCCTCCCAATTATGACACTGAGCTTTAAGGGGAGAAAAGACCTTTTCCCCACCTCTGCACATTCCTAACATTAACCCAACTCGTACCAAAGGAAACTGTGAGGAGCAGCAATGCCAAACCCAGGCGTTCAGGGCTCATGAGTCAGCCCTCCAACAATCATGAGACTGGTTTTTAAATCATGCCATCAACCTCCCGCCCCCAAAGTTGCATCATTTTTGTCTGTCTGAATTTTGAAAGCTCAAAACCATCCAGGTTTGTATTTGGTTTTTTTTTCTTGGATGGGACCTGAAAAGAAAAGTCACCTGCACAGAGACTTTTAAATTGCTATTAACAATCCAAGAACTGCAATGAAATTACAAAGAATTAGCAAAAGCCTTGAGCTGCCATGTGGATGGGAGCCAGTTCACTGATTAATATTCAATTACATCGTGCTCATTCAGAAGGGGAGCTAAAAGGATTTTATCACCCTCCCCTGCTTGTGAGGGCAAACACACACCTTGCTGCAGGCACCACACCCCTCAGCAAAGCCTGGTCCCAGGAGTGAACCCAGCTCAGTGCATCACCTTTGCTGGGAATTTCTGGGATTCATTCTGAGGTGGCCAACACACCAAGCAAGCAGGCTGAGCTCGTGCAGTTACTGTCACCTAAAAATCCCTTCTATTTCCCCTTATGTTCATGTTCATATTTATTCCATCAGCTACTCCAGCTGAGCAGGAACAACCCCCTGCCCGTGCACAGTCACCCCAGCACAAACCCCTCCAGTGAAAGAGCTGCTGGTGGTTCCCTGACTGGCCCTGAGCTCTGCTGATTCCAGGCTTTTACACCAGCAGAGCTGTGTCTCTACGAGGGTTTTCACCATAAGAGCTGTGTTAGCAAAATAAAATCACAAAACCCCAACCACCTTAACCAGCACAGCTCTGTGGCGAGCTGCTGGAGTTAAAACAAGCCCTGCTCGAGGCTCCCAGAGAGCACCTCTCTGCTTCAATGCAAAATGGAGAATTTAGCACTGGAATGAATTCATCCCCTTTCCTGCTTTGCATGGTTTTGTTATAAAGCACTTTCTAGCTGCACATCTCTCATCACCAAAGTCCTCATTTTTAAAACCCGTTGTCAAAACTGTTATGATCTTGACTGCACTGAGAGAATTTCTGTGTGAAGCACCCAGTCTCACCCCCAGCTGGTAGGAAGATCCCTTTTCCTCACAGCCTGCCCTTGCTCCCACAACAGCTTTGCTCTGTCCCCAGGAAACGAGGATGTTTCTGGCAGAGCTGACCCCAGTGACAGTGACCTGCCAGCCACCAATGCTCACTGCTGGAAAGCACCTGCAATTCTTTGACAGGCACAGCGTGAAAGGAGGGAGCCTGTGGGAAGGCAGAGAAAGGAGACAGGAGCTCTGCCAGTCCCTCCCTTCAGTGCAATATGTTTTAACCCCCAGCCAGTGCTGCACCAGCTCCTGCACACCTGGGGGGACCTGGCAGTCTGGGATTCCCCAGGAAAAGTCACAGTTTTACCACTGACTTTCTGCCTCAGCTGGAGCCAAGCCCCTCAAAAGCTCTGATCCCGCTTCAGCCATCTGTGAGAGCTGGGGACAAGCCTGTCTGCCTCCTTCTGCAGTGGAATAATTTGAATTCATTACCATTTCTCTGCACTGGAGTGAAAAATGTTATTGTTATTATCCCTTTAAATTGAAAGTGGATTGAAGGAATAAAAGTAAATGTATGGTCTATTTTGGCAGATGCCTCCCAACAGATGGGTGTCTATGGTCTCCTTTGTGAGAGCTGTCTGCTGCCTGTGATTCAGACTGTCTAAGGAATGCCATGAGCTTGGACTAAATGGACAGCAAGTCTGGGAAAGGACTTTATTGTGGTTTAGAAGCTTTCAATTCCCAACTGCACGAACAAGTTCTTTTTTTTTTTTTTTTTCTTTTTTTTTTTCAAGGAACTCTTTGCCAGTATTTCAAAACTACCACTGAAAATTGCCTGTTGCCTCCCGAAAACTGAGCACTTTCAGCTGATAACAGTCAGCCCTCAAAGGGGGGACCTCCAATCCCTGGAACTGGGGGTTCTTGGCCTGGGGCAGCAGGTCCTGGTGGAATCCTGCCCACGGAGGAGGCAGCAGTGCCCACGTGCCCCTGGTGCAGCTCTGGCTCCTCATGGGCTCTGCGTGTTCCTCCTGCTCCTCCACAGGAAACGCTTTGTGACACAACTGCCTGTGGGCACTTACTGCCCCAATTAAAGATTCCTGAGCTCCAGAACAAAGAGGTGCCAGTGGAACGATGGTTTTAATCACTGGATTCATTTTCTTCCTTCCTCCACTGCTGATTTGGGATGTATGGGTTTTTTTTTCTTTTTTCTCCTCGCTTTGTTTTGGGTCGCATGCTTGGAGGCAGCTGCTCAGAAAAGGCTGCTGGGGAAAGGGCAGTCTTCAAATGGGGCTGGATTTGTCTGAACTTCTTAACAGTGAATTGTTTCTGGAGGTGAAGAAGATCAGATGGAGCCTGCTATAACCACACAAATACTTAATTCTTGCTCAGGTATGCAAGTGTAGGTTTTTTCCTGAGAATCCGTGTGTGTGTTGCCAACACAAATTAACTGTACAAGAGGGAAGGATAAGGTACTTTTCAATAATGGTAAACTGAAGTACAGGGAAGTTAAATACTTTGCTGAAAGTCCAAGCTCAGGCTCAACCCAGACCTTCCTCCTAATGGACTGACTGATCTTTCTACTTCCTGCCAACAGACTTCAGGGTTTTGGGAGCAGAACCACGTTTTTGTTCTCTTTTTATATTGCCTCTAGAAAAGCAAGACACAGGACAGGGGCATGAAGATCCTGACACAACACAAACCCACAAGAGCAGTGATCCAAAAATAAAGCTGCAGTGTACCAAGGGAGTGCTGCAAGGTCCCAGCAGAGAACAGAAAATCTGTAATAATGTGAGTCAGAGCTTCAGGAATGAGCCTGATGAATACATAGATTTGCTAGAGTGTTTGAGCAAAATGTTTTGGAGAACATACAGGCTTCACTCTTAGTCAAACTCTGCCTGAGCAGAAGTGACCACACCTTCTATGAAAAGTAGTTCTAATTAAAAACAGAGCATGGCTTTTTTTAGATGCAAATTGTTGCTCAAAACTGAACCCCAGCCCATTCGTAGGATTCAAATGCACCCCCATTTAAAATGCCAGGAAACAAGAACACTTCCCCTCTGCCCTGGCTTGCTACTTAACCCTGTGCATGGACACAGGATGAGAAACAACTACAAACCAACCTAAAATATGCCCCTAAATCCAGCATCCTCTGTGCTGCCTGTGGATGGGCTCAAGGGTGTTTAGAGAGATACAGCAGCCAGGCAGGACCCTGCCCTGCCAGTGCTCAGAGGGTTCCCCACAGGAACCACAGGAGCTGCCAGGGCTCTGTGTCACCCCCTCCATCCTCAGGCAGGGCTGGGGGGGCCAGCAGGACACTCAGGATGTGCCAGCATCGAGGCACAGCCCCCAGCACTCCCTGGCAGCTCAGTCCTGGAGCAGCACTCTGGGCTCTGACGGTCCCAGCAGAGTCCTGCAGGCACTCCCTGCCCAAGGAGAACAGAGCTGGCCAGAAAAGCAAGCATTCTCCTTTTCCTTCAGAAAGAAGGGATTTGAATTTCATCTCCTGGTGCCGTGGGGACAGACTGAGGGCTTTCTTGCTGAATGAAAAGAACACACGAAGGAACTGCAGGGATGGCAGACACACTGAGTGGTGCTGGGTGAGCAAAACTGCCCAAAGGAGCACACAGCTTGTCAGGGAGGTGATCTGGAGTGATGTGTGATGGGTGATGTGCAAGGACCACACTGCACATCCTCTTTCTAAAGAAATACCTGACGTGTCTGAAGCTTTCTGCGAAATACCTGAGCTCACTGTAAAGCATCTGCTGATCAGCAGCCTGATAAAGCACTGCACATCATCTGCCCTGCTCTTCCCCGCCCCAAAGGAGATTACTGCGCACCAAAAATAATTCAGGGCTGCTGGATCCAGCAGACACTTGGGAGTGTCAGATGTGGTTAGACAGTTACTGTTTGAATAATGACAACCATTTTTCTTAGCAAAGCTCAGCCTGACAGCTAAAGTGAAAAGATCTCCATCGAAGGCAGGCAAGCTGATAACACCCAAGCTACACAGCCATGATCTGTGCGTGGAACTGAGCCTCGTGTCCGTGTCCCAGCCCTTCCCCAGGGCTGCACAGGAGCCCCCTGGCTCTGCAGGACAAGCACAATCAGTGCCCCCAGCCCTGGGTCACCCCCTCTGGGTCCTGCCCCACCAGGGGATTTGCAGACAGTGCTGCAAAGAGCTACATTTCCAACTGGGTTTGTGCTTTAAAGAGTTAATCTCAGCACTCTGGAGGAGCTGCATTCTATTTGTCAATATTTCTGTGGTTGTTTGGGTAACTTCTGCCATCGTGGGCGGTTTGATTATGAATGATATCAAGAGGAGGCCTTGGCTGAAATGAGCTGAAACTCTGTCACCTCGTAGCTTTCACTTGCATTTGAGGCTGATCACTGCCTGGACACCTGATGCATCCATCCTCAAGGATCTCCTGACGCTCGGGGTAACCCCTGAGCCATTCCCAAAGTAATTCCAGCAATGAATCTCTGAGGCAGAGGTGTGTGACAAGGACTGTCAGCAGAACTCGGGAGAAAGCAGAACAAGGCAGAGGGAGGAGGAAGATGGGGGAAGGGAGGAAGAGCAAAGGGAAGTGAGAGGCAGCAGCAGTGATTGCCCAAGAGCCTGGGCAGCAGCAGCAGCAGCACTTGGCTCGTGCCAAGCCTGCCTGGGGAAGCACCAGCTCCCTGTCTGTCCGTGAAAATCACAGCAAGACCTCACAGCTCACTTTATCTCACAAGAGCTTTCTGGATAAAAGGGATTTAAGGGCAAAGCCTCCATAATCCTCTGGGTTTGCTTTCTTTTAATACTATAAAGCACAAACCCAAACTTTCTAGTCAGGAAAAACATGGCTTTTGTTATGTTCTGAGTCACTTTTCCCCAGCAGCAAACAATGTGGCTTTTCAATTCAAGTCCTGAACATTTCAGAATGAAATGCTTTGCAAAGCTCTAAAGTAAATCACAATTCTCCAAGTCACACTTCCAGCTGATGTAAACTCACTGAGGTCAGTAAAGAGACTGGTGTGCCCCATCTTGCCTGGCCTGATTTGGGTGGCATGATTGATAAAGTAATCTCTAGCTGAAATCAATTCAAGATGATCCATTCAGACCAGAAGCCTGGGATTTCATTATTAATTGCTGCTCTAATGGCTCCCTTAGCAGGGAGGTTGAGTGCATTCTTGGTGAGCTGTGCTGCAGTTGAGTCTCACTGGCCTGATTCAAAACTTGGGAAAATTAACTTTGCAGTCCATCTTGGGAGTTCTTTCAAGTGGACTATGGCTTGACTTTGAAGTTAACTTTTACTTCAATATTCTTTCTTTTTTCTTTCTTTTACAAGATATGTGCCAAGTATTTTAGAAATGTGGAAGAATCTCTCAGCTTCTCACATTAAAATTACCCTAAATAAGTATTTAGTTCTCCTGTCAGAAAGATTCTCCTGCTTTGTTATCATGCCCAATTCCCTGAATGGAAAGTGAATCTCCCAGGTTAAATTCAGGACTCCTGAATCTCCTGCTCAGAGAAGGGAAGCAGTAAAACCCCTCCAGATTTTACTGTGATGACACCAAAGCTGCACCAACCACTCTGCAAACACAGCTACCAGAGGAAACCATCCAAACTCTGCCCACAGACCCAGCAGTGAAGGCTGCACACACAACACAGAGCACTCAGGACCCAAGCTGAAAAAAGTAAAACTTTCACAGGCACAATCTCACCAGTGCAGTAAAAATCCCAAGCTGAAGGGTGCTTAGAGCACACCCAGGTGCACACCCTGGAGATCACCCAGATCTCACCCAGGAGATCAGGCCTGCAGCTGCCTGCACTGGGAGGAGAGCAGAGTTACCCTACGTGACAATCAGGTCTGTACTTCTGCACAAGAACATCCTGGATTTGCAGCAGCCTCACTCTGCTCCCACTAAAATCAATGTTGGGCTTGCTGCTGCTCTCTGTGATTGCAGTGTCCAGCTGCACTATTAATTTTGCATTGATTTCCTCCTGCCAGGAACACGCTTTAATAAAAGAACCAATCAACCAGATTGCCAAAAGCTGCCTACCTAAGAAAAAGCAGGATATGCTCAAAGAAAGCTTTACTCTAACTTATGTTCATTCCTAAAGGCTAAATCAGCTGGCTCACAACAAAGGAACAGCATTGTTTTACTTATCAATGTCCCACTGTTCATCTAGAACATCTGCAATGGTTTTGCCTGCAGCACTACCCCATTCATTACAGGCCTTGATAGACTGCTCAATGGGCTTTTTTTTTTTTTTTTTTTTTTGGTACAAAATGTACAAGGGCATTTCACGAAGTGGACTTTGCCCTGATATAAAAAAAAATAAAAAATATATATAATAAAATAATCAGGACGTGCGTTCCGTTTCAGATCCGCCATTTTCCAGGCTGGCAATGGAACCTTTGGCAAAGGGAAACAAAATGGGACCAGCTCAACCTGGCAGCTGAGCCCGTGGCACGGAGAGAGCAGAGGGTTCCTCTGGGCTAAAGTGCTCTGCCATCTACCAAAAATGCACCTAAACTGGAGAGACCCAAATGCAGGCTGGATGCACAGCAAATGTCACACCCATCAGAGGAGGCCACGCCGAGGAGCAGAGCGACCAAGAACTCCATCCTCACCCCCTCCCTCCAGCAAAGCAGCCCCTGAGAGGGGCACAGCACTTACCATCATCCAGGTAGGCCTGGTCCAGGTTCTGCTCCTGCTTGATGGTCACTCCTGCTGGCAGCACCTCCTTCTGCTCACTCCCTGGGGGCCCGTTCTTGGCCGCCCGCTGGCCCGGGGCCGCCTGCTGCTGCTGCTGCTGCTGGATGACGGTGGGGTACGAGCTGGGGCTGAGCCTCTGCGCCTGGCTGGCCTGGGGCTGGCTGGATCTCGACACGCTGGAGGCGAAATTCTCGCAGCACATGATGTGCTGGAACTCCTGGTGGCTTCCACACCTCAGCTGCTGGTTGGTTGGAGAGTAGTGGATGACAGGAGAAGACTGCTGGTGGCCCGGGGAGTGGTGCAGCACGGCCGACGTTTGGGCAGGAGAGCCGGCGTGCACCAGCACCGACCTGTGGGCATCTGCAATGGCAACTGGGGAGGCCATCAGGTTGGGCTGCTGGTAGCCCAGCTGGCTGGGGCTCAGGCTCTTGCTCCTTTGGTAAATCACAGCCGGGTTCTGCTGGTGGTACCGTGAGTCGGGAGAGGAGAGGCCTGAGCGCAGCTGCTGGCAAGGAGCCATGGTGGCCACCAGGCAGGAGGGGGACTCGGTGGCCATTGTGTGCTGTGAATAGTAAGGCTGTGTTACTGTCCCCAGAGCACTGTGCACTGGACTGCAGATTAGGGCTGGATCATAGTCATCAATGGGCTCTGTTTTGATTGATGGTACTAGAATAAAGCATGCAAAGGACGTTATTCGCAACCAGCTGAGGAGAAACAGAGAGGTTTTCCTTGAAGCAATAAGAGATTTAAGCCTTTTACAAGATTGGTGTGTGTAAATTCATAAGCACTGAGCCTAATAAATCACCCACATGCAACCACAAGAAAGATTCTTTAAAGCACTCTGTGCTAAGAGGCTCTTGAAAAATCTTAAAAGTACTGAAGAACCACAAATTGCTAAATTGAAAAATTCAACACTTTAGCTCCTGTTTTAATTCATTTAAGGACCATTCTGGAACACAGACAAAATAAGTCATAGATAGGTGTCTCATGCAGTACTTCCATCTCAAAGGAGATGGAATCAATAGAGATCCCAGGACATAAACAACTCCCCATCTTTCTGTCCAACATTTAACAAGTGACCAGAGGCAGAGCTGAACTATTTTAGAGCTTTTGTCTCTGCTGCACAAAGTTTTCTCAGTGCTGAGAGCTGAAGACCTGTCTGACACCATCATTTATTTAGAAGACCATGATTTAGTAAGAGTTGTGTGAATCCTGGTGGGCTAAGTGATGGTCCTCTACATTTCCAATGACGTTTTTGGTCAAATCTTCCCCAAAACTCACTACAAAAACACCATACAATGGAAACCATACAGTGTTCATGCAAAATTGCTTTTTGGAAGTAAAGATTCCTTCTTTAAGTGCCCTGTTTTAGGGATTGTATTGAGATAGAAGTGTGCTCCTCAACACCATTCCAGAGCAGCACGATTTAGCAACTGTACAAACTCTCCACATCAGTGATACCCTACAGAGCTCATAAATTCAGGGAGAGGACCAGAGATTTTCAGGCTGCAGGAGACCAAAACAAGAGTCTGAATGAAGCCTCTCCTTAGAGACAAGTCAAATTAAGACATCATTTGAAGCTTGCATGAAATCTGGTGCTGTTATTTTATGCTTTCTGGTTTCTACAAACACAATACTTTGATTTTCTCACAATATTTTTCTCCCAGCCAAAGCTGAGAAATTCTGGGAATCTCATTAGTAATCCTGCTGCATTTATTGTGACATGGCTCACCAATCCCCCAGAGGAAGAACATCAGAAAAGCATTCATATTTTTCTCAACTAGCCTCATTCTGAAGAATATATCTCGCTTGCCTTCCTCCATCCCGAGCCCTTTCCCAGATCTGATGTTTTCTTACTGCTGGACACATCAGAGAAGGCAACACTCATGGTTTTCCAGAGGGTCACATCATGTCCCAGACTGAGCCTGTTCCCACTGAGCCTCTTGGCAAACTTCCACCAAGTGGATGGGGCAGCATCAGCCCATTGCCAGCAGATAACTGACACCTCAAAGTGATGGAAATTCCTGCCCACAAATCACAGGCATCTTTTAAAGCAGCTCTTGAGCACTGAGCTGAATTAAATCAGCAACATTTAGATCCTCAAAGAACGGCAAGAAAACAACAGAGCAGAAAAATCAAAATCCTGCTGATGAGCTCAGGCAAGGAGTGGCTCTGTCCCTGGGGATTACCTGGGTGGTAGGTGAAGTGCTGGGGCTGGCTTCTTTTTCTTTTGCCATTGATGACGTAGAAGTTGACCTTGACGGCCGTGCGGATGTGCTTGTTCCTGTACTCGGGGACTTCCACAAAAAGCATGCTCTGAAACCACACAGGGGACAACAGGGGATCAGCACCTGAGGCTGGGCAGGGGATCTTGTGTGCAGCTCCCCCTGCTACCTCCAGCATAACCCCCAGGAATCTCCCAATTCATCCCTGTAAAGAAGGGTAGGAGGAAAAAGGGGCAGATGATGAAAGACCAGAAGAATTTTGGTGCTGGTGGGTTGGTTTCTGTGGACTGTGTCCCTCCTGCCCTTGGGGTTGTCTTGGAGAGAGAACTTGGAGAGAGAAGTCTCAGCTACAAATAAAACACAGAGCTGGTGACAAATGCAGAAGCACTGCTAATCCCATGGTGCTTAATAAAGGAGTGGGCACTGCAGAATTCCCTCTTTTTGTCAGAACAGCTCAGTTATTCCCTGGCACTGCTGCTCTCCCTGCTTCTGAGATGCTCTTTGGCAGCTCCCCTTGAACACAACTTGCTGCACAGCAGCTGCAGAAGAGGCCACCCAGTGTTTGCATACTTACAGGCTGGCTCTTATCTTTGTCCACCGTTGCCTCCATTTCCCAGATCTGCTGCCCATCTAGGAGAATATCACAGCATTAACCTCACTGTGGGGCTTTTTTTTTAAAAATCATAGAACTTATTAAAAAAAAAAAAAAAAAAAAAAGAAAAAAAGAGAGACAAACCACTGGCATTAAGTTAGCAAAGCTCTCAAAATGGACTTAATCTCAAGCACCTTCCCAGTCCTAACCAAAAGCAACAGCATTTCATTGAAACACATCACTGAACACTTCTCTAGCCAGGAAGGAGCTTACATACTTATTAAAATTAAATGTTGATGTAGAAATTAGCCAACCTGAGGAATGAAATATTTAGCACAGGTGCAACATCTGCTTTTTACCAGGCCTGATTCCAGCCAGCCTGACTGGTGGAGGGCATCAGAGGGTCACAGGATTTGTTAATGGTCACACCAGGTCAGCAGCTCAGCAAACCTTCTGCTGCTTTAAGCCAAGACCACTTGGATTCCCACAGAACACCACTGCCAGCCCTAAAGCTGTGGTAAAGCACCAAATATTCACTGTACTCAGTGCAAAAGCACTTCACTGCACTGGGACAGCCTCTACTCTGAACCACGGCGAGCTTTGCTGCCCTTAATTATTACATCCATGCAGCCTGTCCTCATGCTGAGTTACACAAAATTCTGTTGAGAGGGGAAAATAAAATTTGATCCCCCTGTATGGAATACACCACAGTAACCCCTGTGCTGTAAGAGTGTATCAGGAGTGACAGGACATTCATTTAGAGACTGGCTGCTTCCTCCGCTTACAAATATTCCTTAAAAATAGAAACTTCTTTTGCTGTGCTTTCCTTATTTTATTTTGGATTTTAATCTTTACCCCTTTGATTTTCATATTCCATTGAGCCTTTTAGCCAAGCAATTTGCAGAAGAAAAGTACTGGTGGAAAGGAAATTGCCTCATACCTTTCTGAAAGCTTGCTTTTAAACTGGCCAGGGGACACGTACCCCAAGGACCTGATGGACTGGGAATGCTGCAGCCAGGAGGCTGCTGTCTGCTTTAGGGGGAGCAGCCCTGGGGGTTCCCCAGGCTGGGCAGGACAAGGGGGAAAATCTCCCAAACCCAGTCCTTCTCACAGGGCTTTTTCTTTTTCCCAACTCTTGGAAGTTCTGCAAGAGCTGCTTTTGTCCTCGGTTATTTAAGCACTTCTGCTTCTGGCGAAAAGGGAAATGAAAGAGTATTTTTAAATGCATTTTGCATTTTTTTTCTGTTGTTGTGCTCTTTGTTCTGTGCTGGGCCCAGACAATGAGCTGACAGATGTGCTGGGCTCTCCAGGCAGCTCTTCCCCAGCTGGGCTGTGGGGCCAGGACACAGCCCTGGGGTCCCTGTGTGCCCCAGCCCCGTGGGACAGAACCTCACCTGCCCAGCACCCCACACCTGGGACATCCCTGCTCACACACTCTGGGGACAGGCAGCTTTTCCTGGAGGTCACAGCTCACATCCCTCCCTCCCTCCCTGCCTGGGGATGGGCTCCTGGGGCTGCTGCTGGGGCAGGGGGCACCAGCCCTGCTGGGTTCCCCACCCCAGCTCTCCCTGGGCAATGAGAAGTGTGGCTCCAGCAGGAGATCCCAGCTTCCAGCTGCAAGGAGGGAGCACTGAACAGCTCCCAGTTTCCTCTCTCCCTTTTTTGCAGTGTGAAGTTCCCTCCTGTGAGCCAGTTGTGTTTTCTGCCATGGGGCTGAGTGGGGCTGGGATGGCCTCAGCAAAGCTGTGTCACTGGAGCCAGCACATCCCAAGGGGCTGCTGCAAGGGCATGGAAAATATTCCATTATTTAGTGTCATTTAACAGAAGCATGCACTTTGGCCAGGGCCATACTCAATCTGTACCCCTGGCAATGCAGCCAAGCCCTTGCTGCTGCTGAGACAGAAACAGGGAAAGGGGAGGCCAAAATACTGGGGGGTTAATCCTGAAATCATTGTCTGGTTACAAGGCAGCAAATGCTCAATGAATCCTCTTCTAGGTGACCTTTGAGAAAAGAAACCAACACAGTGTGTGCTAAGGAACCTACTCACACTCCTAAACACCCCAAAGCATAATTTTTCAGAGTTCTCTGAGGAAGAGAGGAGGGAAAAGGAAACAAGAAAATATGTAAGAGCTCGGATAGAGACACACACACACATCAGAGCTGTCTCAGCAGTGCCATATGAAGATGTCCTGACAACAAGGACAGCCAAGCAGGAATACTTGACACTGGTTTTGCTCCAGGCAGAATGTTTTCATCTTTGTTTCTGTACTGCTAAATTCAAACAGTCTGTGCAGATACAACAGCACTAACTTCACAAAGAAGGTGGAAATCAAAAGGATTTGTTGGTCCAACATGCATAAACTAAAGTAGAAGGGGGCCTCCAAGTCATCTGCCACATTCAAGCAGCCTGTGGAACACATGCAACCACAACCACAGGGGATTTGATTTAGTAACTGAGCCACTGAAATTGCACTAAAAGCTAATGAAGCCAAGCATAAAAATCAAATGATGTTCAGGCTGACTCCAAAAGTCTGTGCGGGTCAAAAGTAAGAATGAGAAAAGGCAAACAAGAAATAAATGCATTTGGGGTTATCATTCCAACCATGATAGATGCTTCTGTTTGGATATATTCCATATCTGTGGCAGCTAAACAGGTTTCTAACAAATCTGTCAGCAGCAGCAATCCCTGTTCTTTGAGCACTGAAGCCCTGTTGAATTTAACCACTCTGCAGTTCACTCCCTGACCTTTATGCTTAAATACGATGATGTGGCTCCATCTGTCTCTCTGCTTCACTTTAGCTCGAGACAATCAATATTTGCTTTTCCTTTAACTGCTCTGGATATGCACATTATGGGGAGCTTTTGGCAGAAGGATGAGGGAGGCTGTGAGGAAAATGAAAAATACAACTGCATGCAGAAGTCTCTCTCTCTACTATAACCTATTCTTTTTCCTGGTAATGAAAAGAAAACTTTTGATTATGCACGCTCTGGGAGCTAATGGAGAGCAGGAGGAATAAACTGAGAAGTCTCAGGATCATTTCAGGAAATTCTGCATAGAGAAAACCTGCACCAAACTGTC
The DNA here is from genome assembly GCA_027886175.1 of Phylloscopus collybita. NCBI lineage: Eukaryota > Metazoa > Chordata > Aves > Passeriformes > Phylloscopidae > Phylloscopus > Phylloscopus collybita. The sequence continues at coordinate 1,233,025 of JAJNNQ010000027.1, forward strand.
AACACATCTATCACCTTTACAACGTGCATAAATGCAAAACTTTTAGGAGGAAATTAAAGTGGATGTTTGGAGAAAGTCCTCAACAAAAACGGGATTTTTATTGTAAGGATGCACTAAAAATCCTAAGGCTGATGTGACTGGGAGCACAGCCCCCAGTATAAAACCTGTCCCACCAAAGGCTCTTCCCTGGAATTAGGTGGTGTTTGGGCACCAGAAATGTGTTCAGCTTTGAGCAGGAGGTTGTGCTCAACCCTCCAGGGATCCCTCCTGGCCTTAATTACCCCGTAACTCTGTCGTGCCACAAACAGGACAAACAGCTCCTGCCTGGAAACCGAGAAGAGTAAATCCCAGCTTGATTAATAATTTAATCTAAAGTCTACAAGTGCAGATAGCTGCTTATTGCATGGAATTAAACCTCCCTCAACAACGGGCAGGACAGAGAACTGCAAGGGATCACTCAAGAATCCACGTGTGTGGTGCCCTTCCAACTGTACCTCCACCACACAGGGAATTCAATCCCTGCCTCTGGAAAGGGCAGCAGTTGAACTCAAGATGATAAAATATTCTTGGATTGAGATCCTGAGGTCTTACCAGCCATGGCTGCCTCATGCAATATTTTTACTGTTGTGGTTCCTTGCTCATTTAATGGTTTGTCTTAGTTGGCAAGTCCTTAACACCACAGGTCAGTGAAATGTTCAGGAAATAGAGATTTTTGTGCTGCTTCAGGGCTATGGGACTTAGCATTAAACCCCGATGAGAGATCTGATTGTGTCAGCACTCTTTGGGGGAATGAATGAGTTGTTGGAAGAAAGTAATTCTACCCTTCCTAACTCAAACTGCGACCATACCAAAAGTCCTGCTTCAAACTGGGGGAAATCAAAACGTCAGTCTGCATTAGGAACATTTGGGGTGATTCTCTGCAGCCCCTTACGGGGCTTTTTTTAATTAGCCAATTAAAGGTTTTCTGAACCAGTTACAGCCTTTACACATTACTCAGGATCCCTTACTCATGACTTTGGGGTCAGTAACTAGCAGAGAAACAAACTCACTGCTTTATTTGAACAAGCATGACTGATGGACTGAGAGGCTCAGGAAATGTTCTTTGCAGCTCTCTGCAGCTGAAGACTAAATATACTATTGTGCTGATTCTGGATGGGATTCCACGCCTGCTTGTGATTTTAGGCCTGCAAACGTACATTGCTTTTCAGTCAAGCATTACACAAATTACTTCATGAACAACCTGTTACTAGTTCCCCAAAGGAACCAAGCCTGGTGACCAGAGGGGCAGGGCTCTGACTGCACATTTCTGCACAGTTCCCCCTGGAATTCCTGCAGGGAATTGTCCCCACTCACTCTGTTTCTTGGAAGGTCTTCCAAAAAAGCACAACAATTGTCTCTGTCAGCTTTTATCAGTGGATGACAGACATCTCTGGAAAACAAAGAAGGGTTTTTAGAGCCACCCCGGGAACAAAGGGAGAGCAGTGAATGGTTTCCAGTAGGACAAAACCACTCTGGGAAGCAGAAACCTTACAGAGAACCTTCACTGAGCATCTCTGCTGCTCTGGACAAATTCCAGACAAATTCAGGGAGAAATTCTGTTTTCAGCTGGGAAGTTACTCTGCTTCAAGTCAGCACAAGGTTGCTCAGCATCTGGTCCTGAGCAGCTGTCTCCTTCTAAGCTCTTAGTTCAAAATCATTTTCAAATTTCACAGCAAACACAGCATGAATGTATTTAAAACTCATGAGAAGGAGAACTATTAAATTTACTCCTGAGCTTCATTTTCATGGATTTCTTTTTCTTTTTGAAGCAAGACTGCCCACTGCAGTTAATGGAGCTGTGTTTGTTGTGAGCAGAGGCCAGTGCCTTCACTGCACTGAGGACAGAAGTTTGAGTCACCAGGGCCAAAGATACAAGGCAAGGTCTGGGAGGTAAAAGGGCAATGGATTAGTCATCCAGCAGCCAGCCCAGCCCCAAATCTGACATTTTGCACTGTGAGAACAAGTCCAGAGGAGATTTCTCCCCATCTATTGTTGCGGAATTCAATTCACATTAAAATAAAACATAAATACAGCAGTTAAGCAGTGAAGCAGGAGGAACAGTAATTTCATTCCGGAGCTCTTCCAAATGATTCCTTCTGCCAATTCATCAGAATAGATTTGTTTTGTTGGGTTTTTTTTTTTTTAAGATTATAAGTGTGTGTTTGTGTGTGTGTGTGTGCAAATTATTAAACAAAAGCTTCTCTCAAAATAAAACCACTGGGAACCTCCATGTAATAAAATGAGTCACACCAGGATGCGATGACTAAGTGGGAGAACAGGGAATTCCACTCCCCATGCCAGCTTGCTTCATGATCAATTTTCTGTCAACAGGTGATGGGAGCTTGTCTCTGCCTTTTGTTTATGCCAAGAATTATGATTATTTTTTAATATTCTCCCTAAACAATTAAGCTGAATAATCAGGACCAGGCACACTTCCATCAGGCGCCCCCGTAGTAAACAGTGAGCCAGGGAATCCAGGCCAGTAGTGGCTGCCTGTGCTAATAAGGATTTACCAGCTGTAAAATTCCAAAATCTTGTGTCATACGGGGAAACCTTCCAAAACACTGGATTCCACCCTGTCTCGCTGAGTCTCTAACAGCTATGGCAACTCCGTTTCTGCAGCCACACTCTTGTGCATTTTTCTCTGGGTGAGCCTTAGATTTTTTCCTGTTTTGCAGTGTTTTTCTGGAGTCCCCGGTCGGGCGATTGCCCTGCAGGATTGCAGGAACACCTGGGGCAGGGAGCACGTTCCAGCCAGGGGGAAACCTTTGGGGAGAAAGGTTTGCTGGCTTTCAGCAGCTACAGCAGCAAGGAAAAGGCACATGGTGCCCCATTACCCCAAAACTTTCTAATTTGCACAGCAGGACCAGGCAAACCAATCCTCCTGATTAACACTTGTGACCCTCACATTCAATATTTAAAGTTGTTTATTTGTTCAAACATCTCTTTTGAATGAACCTGGGAAAAGACTGAATTTTTTTTTTAAAGCTTTTTGTCTGTTTTATCTTGAATTTGCCTGAAAAAATTGCACTATTACTGTTGCATTATTAAGCTCACAGAGTTAACTGCTGAAAATAGTTTGCTATTTTCTGCACTGCCCAGGAGTTTTTGGATCATTCACGAAACTGTCAGACTACAAAAAGGGATTCAGCTCCCTGTCTGGAGCACGGTGAGGAACTGGCCATGCAGAAAAGGGGAACACAGCTGTAGACAGTGGTGGAATTTCCTTTCACCTCTCCCACAAAGAGCACGATCCTATCCTCAAACCAATACAGCAGCAACCTTCTCTTCATACTAAACCTGCCCTGATGCCATCCCAGCTCGGTGTCCTGTCCTGCAGGATTCCTGGAATCCCCTGGCACATCCCATGCCTTGTTTCCAGTGTGTGGGGTGCAGCATTCTGGGCACTGTGCAGACCAAAGCCTCAATCCTCAGCCCCACACCAAACATCACAGCCTGAGCCTGGCCTGGCTGCAGCCAGGGCACATCCAAGAGTGCTCCAGCTCCAGAGCTGGACAGATGTATTCTGTCCCAGGGGCTGTCAATGTCCACACCTGGGGGCCCTGGCAGCTGCCCCAGTTCAAAGGGCACAGGCAGCACCTCCTCTCCTTACCCTGCCTGGCCCAAGCTGGAGATTTATGGTGGAGCCTCTCCAAGGATGGACGTTGTGTTTGGGTTGTTCCTCCACCACCCACATTGTCCCAGCGATGATTCACGGTGTCCATGTGGCCACCAGAAGAGTTTGGCAGGGGAAATCACAGCCCATTTGCACTTTTCTCCCCGAGAAACACGAACCTCCTCTCTCACTGAGAGCAGAGCAGCAGTAACCAGTACACAAATGGGAGTAAACACAATGCAACCAGCATCTGACTTGCAAATTATTACACGACAATTAAAATAAATAAAAGGGGGAATTCCAAATCTCTTCTTTTTTTAACTGCACTGTAAGATCTGGGCCCCAACCAAACATTAACACCCTTGACCTTCACCCTATTCCAAGTCCTTGATAGCTCCAAGACTGCTTTTCAAGCTTTCTCTTCCAGATCAAAATTAAAAGTCCAATCTAGTTGCTTCCCCTGACCTACTTTAATATAGCTGGGCTCAGTTACGTGTCTCCAAGTTCAGACCTTCAAACTCTGTCAGCCAAACTCTGCTTTTGTGTGCTGGGCTTAGGGAACTCATGAGCTCCCCTGGCTCACAGCAGCTACATTTTATGATCTTGCATTGGCAAGAGATAATTGTAAAAAGAACTCAGAACTCCAAGGCCTGCGTGTTGATGAACTTTAGCATTCAGAAAACGAGTGCTATTTATGATCAGCATTTCAAACACAAGTGTTTTCTCCCCTCAGAGCACTGAGCTGCAGCCCCTTCACTCCGTTTCCTGCTGCTGTTTCCTGTCGTGAGCCGGGGCTGAGCCTGTCCCAGCCACCGCCTGCGGCTGGCGTGACACGGGACACTCACTTCCACAGGGACATCCCCCCCACAAGTCAGGGAATTCTCCTCACTTTCCAGGTATTTCTACAGAAAAAAAGATACATATCTGCAGTTCTGTGAAAAGGCAAATAAAACCTGTTTGTTACTGCTCGTGGAGGCACGTGTCTTTGTCACAAATGTGAGCAGCTCCACGTTCCTCTGCCGTGCTAGTGGTGGCTGAAGGACTGTCTACAAGATCCAGAGGAAATGGAAAGAGGTTCTGAGCGTTCCCCTGAGGGATGGCACCTAATTTACCATTGGGACCCCAAAGAGAAGCTTCCTCAGTTTTGGGAAGCATGAGACTGACGCCTCCCCAGCGCCCGCTTCACCCAGATCCAAGGGGCACCCAGAGTTTGGAGCCTGTGGAACAACTCACAGGAGAAAATCTGGCTGGACAAAAACACTTGCAGAAAGATTTTTTTGGGGGGAAAATGAGCCTTGCTACTCTCACCTTGAACACTGGACACCCAAGCCAAGGAGCTCTGTGGAGCCTGGCGTGCCAAAAGCTGAGGGATGGTTACCAACACCGCTGCTCTCGCCCTTGCTGTTACCAGAACAGCTCAAACTGGTGGCAAAAGTGGGAAATCCAGCACCACTTACTAGCACAGACAAGGTTTGTGAGCTGCTAAAACGAAACCCTAAGCAAACCAAGCTTCCCCTGCGAGCTTGCTGCATCTTCCTGCCTTGACAAAGGTGTGATTGTTTCACAGGGGCAGCGCTGTGCTCTGGAAGAGACACAGCCTGCTGCAGCTGGGCTCGGGCAGAGCTGTGCTGCCATCCACCCCCAGCGTGCTGCTGGGGCTCAGCCTGCCCTGAGCAGCTCATCAGCACTTTCTGCACGGGCTGTGCAGGGCAGGAGAGCCGTGGGTGAGCTGCTCCTCCTTCCAGCCACACCTGGGGTGCTCAGCTGGGCTCACTGCTCTGGGCTCCTGCAGCCCCAGGCAGTGGGAACTATGAGCAGCCATCCTAGAGATATTCAGAACTGCAGAATGAGGGGGGCTGAAAGTCTCAAGTGCCCAAGATGCTGATTTTCAAGTGAGCTGGGACACTCATCAACCTCTGACAAGCCAGGCACAAAGCAATTCAGAGTTTGCTGCACTCAGCCCATGCATGATGTGCATGTACAGCTCAGCTTCTTAGCCTTCCTCACCTTAGGATGTACCTATTAAATAAATCTCCATTTAAAAGCACTTCAAGGCACCTCTGTCTGAGGTGCTGCTGCATTATGGAACTCAGAGAGAACCACTCAGTCCCCCAGATAACCCCTGCAAACCACACAGACTTCTGGTTCAGCATAAGGACTTGACTCTGGACCTCCCATCCTCTAAATTCCCCTTCTGCCAATCATTTATTCAGAGTCCAGCAGACTGAGACTGCCTGAGAGGCCGAGGGCTGGGGGGGGGAGGCAGGATATGGAACACCAGCAAGCAAATCCCTGCTCCAGACTGGGCACTGCCACTGGGACAAGTCCTGTCTCTCCCCTACCAGGAGGTAAAACAAGAGGGAAAAAAAACCCTGCAGTTTCCCCAGCAGCGAAGAAAAGCTTTAGATTTAGTGTGGAAAATGTCATTGCTCTTTTTACTTTCTAACATCTCTTCCAGCCAGAGCCCTCCCTGCTCTTACACGGAAACAGGGGCAGGGCATTTGGGATGTTTCCTCGAAATGGCATCAAGAGCTGCCTCCTCTGAGTGGATCACCTCCTGTAGCTGCTGCAAAACATTCTTGGGACAGGTGGCACTGCAGGCTGCCAAGGCGTTCCCATGTACCTTCCTGAGGCACTGACACGGTGGAACAGTGGCAGCACAGTGGGAAGGAATTAATCCATGGGCTTGAAAGGAAACGGAGCGTGCCAAAAGAATTCCTCTGACTGCACAGGCTCATCTCAACCTCCACAGCTCTTCAGAGCCTTTCATACCTGCAAAAACAGCCTGGCCTGCTGCTGCTGTGGGAAGGAGCTGGGAGCCACAGAATACTTTTCCCCCCCTGTGTCACCAGCTGGTGCCCATGTAGGTTCATGAATGTACATTCATTTTTGGCTCGATTCTCACTTTTTTCCAATGGCATTACCCCATGGATCATGCACATGCTGCTCGCTTGGGCAATGCAATCTCTTAAACTCCTTGCAAGTCACTGGATGTATTACTTAAGATGCCTCTACCTCAGTTCACTGGCAGAAAACTTCCAAGTTTTCTTAACAGCACAAATAGAACACAAAGTTTACAATAAAAAGTATGGAAGGAGAGGCCTGTATTCTTGTATCTCATTACGTGTATAAAAATAATTTCATATAAAAAGACACATTATGTTTGCTTTTCTCCACAGATTTCTAAAGGGAAGAAAACAATCTTTGTCTGTAGCTCACATCAATAAAAAAACGTTCATTTCAATGATGATTTCTACAGTAGCATTCACTAAACACGAGATTAAACAAGCACAGAGGAACATGTAGTGCTCATCTCCTTTCTTGGACAACAAATCCTGCCCCTGCTGATTCCCAGTGCCTGGATTCTTGTGAAGCAACAACACAAACAGTTGCTCCCAAGTCTAACTTGACTCATGTGGTTTTACTTACATGAACTTGAATGGGAATACTCACTTGAGTAGAGTTAATCACGAGCACAGATCTTATGATGAGACCTGGCACTACAGATTTGCTTTACCCCGTTGGGGAAAGTTAGGAAAAGCCTGCCTTACCTGATGTTTTTTCTGTGAACACCACCTTGGACTCCGCTGTGAAATTCTGTCCAGTGAGGATCATCTGCTGTCCTCCATAAACCAGGCAGCTGTCAATGTCTTGTCTTTCAACCATTGGAAGCTCATGAGCAGACCTTTGGGCTGTGGACAAATTGCAAACATGAATGAAACCAACTCTGTTTTTTTACCAGGACTTTCCAAATCTTCCCAGAACTATCCACAGATTGATCTTGTCATCGTTACCATCCGCTGACTGCCAAAGCAGCTTCTCCAGGGTGCTAAATTTAGGTCTGAGAGGGAAAAATAAACTTACTCAAGGCATTTTATTTGGAAACATTCAGGAGTTGGCTGCAGTGGTTCAGCTGTGCTGGCCCTGCTCCTTGTCCTTGAGAAAGGACAGCTTGGATGAATGAGCTGAAACTTGCCCATGCCTGTTTCCAAGTCAACGGCCAAATTTTCAAGTGCAGGCACACTACAGCCCTAGAGCCCAAAAATTCCACCTGCACAGAGGATTCCACTGAATAACACTGAATTCCTTCAGAGGGGAAAAAAAAATTAAAAATGAACCACTTCTCCAAAATCCCAGTGCCTCCCACAGGACAGGGCCTGGCACTGGGGGTTGCCAACAACAGCTCCATCTCCATCTCCATGTGTGGGCACCGAGCCCTGGGCTGGCTGCAGGGGCAGCCACCAAGCCCCAGTTGTGATCAGGAGAGGTCACACCAGGACTTCTGCAGCCCAGGGCTTTTCCAAGCGTGTTCTGCAGAAGCCTGAACATCTGAGGAGCAGGGCTCTGTGTCACAGACGGAGTCTGATTATGAAAGGCAAGGGAGGGAAAGGTAGGGTGGGATCCAGATGGACACACACGTCATCAAGGCTTTCTAAGGTCTTTACTGTTCTTGGCCACAAACTTGGAGCGTGACTTTAGCAAGTTATTCTCTCTTTCCCCAGCCAGAAAACCAGGACAGCACCATCTCTCCACCTTCTTTCCTCTGATCCCATGAAAAGAGCCATTTGCATGGTCAGAAAAGCTTTGGAGAGCCCTGGTCACCATCCCTGCAGAGCCATCCCAACTGTTTGCTATCAAGCAGCAGGAGCTGAAGAAAGTGAAGATGTGAGAACTGTTCCTACAACACAGACAGCTGGAAAATATCAGGAGCTTCCCTGTGACCAGACCAGGTGGGCAGCAGCTTGGGGCTGGTGAACTGTGAGTTCATGACCTGCACTCAAACTCCTCCAGATCCATCCACCCCAACTGGAAAGGCCTCCAGAGGATCCTGCTCATCTCTTTCCCAGCTGCCTTGGCTGGGTTTTAGCTCTCCCTGACAGAGACCCTGAGCACTTGTGTCTTCACTGAACACCGCTGGCTGCTGAGCCAGAAATGAGGAAATGTGATCCTGGATGTGCAGTGCTGGCCCTGACTCACACCCAGGCAGGCTGTGACCTGACCTGGCACTGCTCTACAACCCTCACAGAGACGAAATTCTCTCGTCACCTGGAGAAAATGTTGGAATATTTGGTGAGAAAACTCAAGCATTAAACCTTTCATAGCAACTTTTCTAGCTCTGCTGAACCCTTCAGTCACGAGACAGAGATTTTTGCTCTTATTAAAGAATTCAGCAGTTGTAACTTTCTTACACCATTTGAGAGGCATTTTTGAAATCTATTTAAAACTACCTTAGGACTCATTGTTCTTTTCAAGTATATAACACCTAGGCTAATATACTGCCAGTTAAGAATGTATATTCAGATTATTTTCAAAGGAGTTGATGATTTCTTTCACATCGTTGTAGAATTATCTTCTTTCTCAACATACTAACATTTTTGATGAGTTCCTAATTGGATTTATCACAAAGACAGATCTGCAACTCCAAAGACTTAAGAGTAAATAGCAATCATCAAAAAGCATGTCTACAACAGTCAAGAGAAAACATTTAAGTATTTAAGCATTGCCCTGGACACTCTTTATTCCTATTCAATCACCAAATTTCACTGCCAAAACATCCTAAAGCATCAAAATTCCAGACTAACCTACATCTCTTTCCAGCTTCACTGCGTTAATATGGAGCTTGGTACCCACCATCCCACAGATCAGTGGTTTCTGAGGCTTTTTTGGCGTGAGGAAGGACAAATTTTAGCCTGGAAGTGACTCTGCCTCATCTCCATTTCATTTGGAGCTGCTGCACCTGACTTTGGGCCTCTCCAGAACTGTGCCTGCCCCAAGACAAGTGCAGGTGACAAAGCTCCTGTGCCTCAGATGTGCTGCAGAATCATCCCACCTGGAGAAGCTGCAGTGAGCTCCCAGTGCAGACACCACACTGAAGGGTCTCCCCTGCCCTGTTTCACCTCAATTCTTCTCCTCCCTTTGGGTGGGTTGAGATCCTTTTCTAACAATAAAAAACCCCAGCCACTTTTCATTTTCCAAGGTCTCTTTTTTTCACCCAAGCGTGTAAGAAGGCCTCACGCCCTTCCCCATTTCCACCAGGACAGAGGTCCAAGGTTCAGTGTGGAGCTGCTTCAATAGGATTATTTTTTTTTTCCTCTGCAAGAAATATTAATTGCTAATAAATCCCCTTCCTCTAAGGCTCATGATGGGTGCGCTGCATGCAATAATTTCACACTATTCCTTCTCTTCCCCCAGGGGTTGGCACTTCATAAAGTGACCTACAGCTACTGGAGTTTATGAGCTTTGAATAAACAAAACACTGTTGATTTAACCAGTTGGGGTGTTTACTTTCAATAGCAACAGTTACTGACATAAGGCAGCAAAGCAAATGCTATAGAAATACTCACACTTGGCCTGAAGCAGTGTGTCAACCTATTAACAGGGGACATTATTTTTCTATTTTATTTGACTGTGTGCAAATCAAGATGTCATGGGTTCGTGGTGCCAAGAAATACAATGCATGCAGTGACACAAGACAGAAAGGGAGCCACTGTCTGAGAGCCCTGCAGCACCTCCAGTGAGCTCAGCTTGCAGGGAGCAGCCCCTGCTGCCTACAGCCCACCCAGGCTCCCCTGCACCCACCCCTGCCTGTGCCAGCAGCTGGAGAGAAGGTGAGGATGCAAACTTAAACCTCTGGGCCAGCAGGCTGAACACCTCACCTGGGATGCACAACTGACCAGCAGGCACTGTGCCAAGGCAGGCAAAGGTGGGTCTTGCTTCCCCACCTGCCCACAGCACCTCAAACCTCTCCTTTTGCAGCTGAGAGGAGATTTGGCCTTTAAGGCAGAAAAAAAAAAAAAAAAAAGGGGGGGGTCTTTTGAGAAAGCTGATTATCTGGAGAAGTCTGTTGCAGCTCCAAATCTCCCCCACACTAGAGTCACCCACTGCTGCTGGGAGGTGACAAGGGACAATCTCAGCTGGAGCAGCCTGGGGTAGTGGCAGGTGTCCCTGCCCAGGGCAGGGGGTGGCACTGGAGGAGGGCCCTGGGGACAGTGAGCTTTCAGGTCCCCTCCAAGCCAAGACATTCTATAAGTCTGTGATGAATCCTGCTGCAGTGAAGCCCCTCCACACTGTCCCCAACACCTGCAGCACTGACTCCAGATCCCAGGTGTTCTGCTGTCCCAGTGCTGACAGAGAGACAGCAGAGAGATTTTATCTTTGTGATAAGATCCTCCTGACCAGGAGGAGCAGGACTGAGGCTCACGTGCAGCTCAGCGAGGACAGAGCCACTGCTGCCTCTGCTTCACTCACAAGCCAATAAACCAAAACTGTGCCTGTTTAAGAGGGGTGGGGTCACAACTGGCACCCCAGTGCAGTGAACCTGACCAGAACAAATGTTCAGATCCCTCCCTGGACACTTCTCTCCTTACCCTGCCCAGAGCAGCCCCACCTTGCTGGAAGCCCTTGAGCTGGACTCACCACCCCTGACAAGTCTTTCCAAACCCCCAAAGGCTCTTGATGCAGCCACTGATTCCTGCTGGGTTTGAGAAGAGCAGATAGAGCAGGATGTCTGCTGCTAAAACACCCCTGAGCCCTGGAAGCAACAGCAGAGGTGTAATTTGTCACGGGATTAATTCTTCCACCTCAGTGCAAACCTCAATGAGCCAAAGAAAATATTTCATTCCTGCTGTCACACTGGGTTTATTTACCACGAGCTGCCTGTGGTAGGACTGATAGGAGCAGAGCTGCTGTGCTCAACACTTATCCAACTCATTAATGTTTGAGAGACTTTGATCCCTTCCATCACTCCCTGAAGCATCCTGAGCTCTGCAGTGGGAGGAAAGACAAAGGCTGGGCAGCCAGGGGAGCACCAAAGGCAGCAGAGACATCTCCAGCAGCCAGGGAGACACCAGCCCAGAGAGAAGCAAATTTCTGATGGGAGGGATGGGATGATTTACCTCCTGGTAGGAGTATGGAGCAGTGGAAGACTGATGAACCAAGTAAATAAAGCAAATTCCCAGCCCTCGTGGGGAAACCTTGAAAATGTGGTCTGAACACACTGAAAAGAAGAACGCAGTGTGACTGACAACAGTTTCTAATTTGCTGCCAGCAAGACTTAATCAGCAGTTTGTGCAGAGCCATCCAAGCAAAAAAAGCACCAAAAATAGAGAGCTTTTCTGCACCTCCTCCTCTGCAGATAATTTATGGTGTCCTCGCAGAGGAGGAGTGACAAGCCCCGATGGCAGCGGTGTCAGATAAGTGTGACACTTTCTATGAACTGCAGCCAGCTCACCAAGGCAGCCTGTGCTGAATGACAGGAAAACCATGGCCTCGGTTCACTTCTCTGTCACTCATCTCTGTGGGGATGCACAGCACTTCCCTCCAGGCCCTCGTGCAGGGGATCTGCTCAGCTGGCAATCTGCTCAGCAATCCACGCTCTCCCTGCTCTGCTGGCCTGTTGGCTTTTGCCACCAGCAGCACTGGAGACAAGAAGCAAATAGGAGTTTACCTGTTCACTCTGGCTCACTTTAAAGGCTGAAATATTTTGGTTCAAAGTGGCAAATGTTGCTCCTACATTCTGTGCTTCAAGAGAGAGAAAATGCTCTTTAGAGAAAGCACCAGTTTTTCTGTCTGCTGCGCTTGCAGCCAACTGCGTGACTGTCTTGAAGTTGAAATGAAAGGGGGAAAAATTCATTTAATTCAACTGGAAACCATGATACTCCCATAACAATCATGGTTATGGTCAAACTTGCACACAGGTATCTCCCAAGTGCAAAGAGACCATTTGTTTCTGCTTTTCTATCTGAATTAAAGCAGGGCTCCTTCTTGCCTGCTGCTGTGTTCCAAGCAGCACAACTCCCAGCTGAGGAAAAGCACTCGCTGCCTTGCCAAGACAACATTCTTTTACATGACTAGCTCTTTCCTCTGTAGTTATTAATGTGTCACAAATCATAGGCTCAGATTGTCTAATATTATGGGAAAATCTACTAGAAGGAGAGAAAAATAAAGGAAACTTCCAGGGAAATTGATTAAAGGGAAATAAGAAATTTGACCCAATTTAATGGAACAAAATACGGTCAATAATAGAAACTGTTTAAATTCCTCTAGATGGACACATGGTTCTTTAGCAATAAGTTTTGTTTGTTTTGCTGTTTTACCACCTCGGAACATCTATTATAAGAACAAGATTTTAGCCTCCCTCTCTCGTGCCAAGTGCAATTTAAGTTTGCATTTTAAGGGATTCCTGAGTGCAGCTCAGGGTCAGCAAACACGGATCCTGCAAAGCAAGGACTGTGACAGGCTTTGGGAAGGTTTAACTGGATTCATTAGAATAAAAACTGGGGCACAGTGAAGGACACTCGTGAGCAGCACACTCAGACATCTGCATGAAGCAGTTTTGGGTTGCTGACAGCACAGAGCAGAACAAGCTGCCCTACTACCCTGGATTCCATCCTGCTCCTTCTCTGCTCCAGGATGCTTCAGTCGAGGAGTGGAGACACAACTGCAGATGTTGGGGCACCCAGCCTGAGCTCCCAGAGGTCATGACAAATCTATCTCTTGGAGAGGCAGGGCAGCATCAACAATTTCTGTAACACCACAGACCACCCACTCCCCGAGGAACGAGCTCCAGCTCTTGGTGAAAGGCAAAGGAATGGAACTGGTGTTACAGCAATCGTCCTCACGGCTCAAAAATAACATTCTGCAAGTGACAAACCTCTCCAGGGGTGATTTTCCACGTGGCTGTGTTTGAAGGGCCAGGTGAACTCAGTCACCCCTCACCTGCAATGTCACCAGCAGCTCTGTCACAGCCCTGCTGGCCCAGCAAGAACTCACCCACCACCAGCTGATCCCTGCCTAAGGTACCGACCTGCCCAGCAGGGATGGACAGCTGGACACACGGAGCAGTGAGGGGGGCAGGGAGCCAGGCCAAGCAGGACACCGAGCTCTGGACCCCACACATCCCCCGTGGGGCTCAGCCTGCACCAACACCAGGAGAAGGGATTTTTCTCACCTTCCCAGCACACACCCACGAGTGAGTGGTTTCCCACAGCTGGCTGAGAGATGGCCTGTTGCTACGATTATCAGAGAGATTTCAAATGCCTTTGCCTCCTCAGGGGCTTCAGGATGAATCAACAGGCAACAGCAGAAAAAAAAAAAAAAAAAAACAAAAACCTGCTGAACTGTGCAGGCTTGTCTGGGTCTGAGGTCCGTTTTAAGGCACAACTGATCATTTAACAACATCTCACCCCCTCGGTCCTCCCACACAGCTGCCTGGGGAGGAACTCGCTCCGGATGATGCTTTGAACCTGTGAAATCCCCTCCGAAAATCTGTCAAGTGCTGAATGTGACACAGATGAGGTGGAACCAAACAGCCCTCTGAAAAGCAGCTATTTCACAGTTCTTGCTTCACTGCAGCTAATGATCTGCTGACACTGGTGGGACTGCCTCGGGATCAGCTGCTGCCGAGGAGAGCACTCGGATACTCTGTTGGTAGCAACAGTGCTCAGGGGGAGCCCTGGGAAGGGAAATGATCCTGGAGCTGCTGCTCACCAAGGCTTTCCCACAGGGACGTCATTGCTGCTACCAGGCAGGAGGGATCCTGAGGAGAGTCCCTGGGGAAAAGGGTTCTCAGGTGGCCAGCTCCAAAAACACCCAAACCAACCCAGAAAACAAAGGGGGAAAAAAGTGAATCCCAGAGGCACAGAAGGTGGGACAAGAAGAAAATATCTCCCAGCCCCAGTGCCCCTTCTTGGCAGGGCACCTGAGCTTACCTGGGACTGCCTGAGAGCTCTGCAAGGCGTGCACATTGTCTGGGACAGGCTGAGGTTACCACCCCCAGTGAGATTTAGGCTGCCTTGCTAATGCTGGCTGAGCCCACTGAGGTTTTTAACTATCTTCCCAGAACTGGGCTGAGATCAGGAAGTGCTACTGAAATGCAAAAACAGTGCTAAATATGCAACATACACACGCTAAATGGCAGTGATCATTACTCCAGATCACTTCATCCCCTGCTTCCCTAAGCTCAGAAAAGCACAGTCCTTAACATATCTCTCCAAACTGCCTGTATATCCACTATTCCAAAAATAAAGCCTCTTATTGTATTTCCTTGGGGATCAAATACATTTTTTTTCTTGCAGGGGCTTGGCTGTCTTCTATGCAGCCAACATTTTAATACTTTAATTATTAAAAAAAAACCCACTAACAATAAGCCACTTATACTGGTATCTCCACTCTTGGCTTTTTTATGCCCCTAAGACTCATCAATGCAAAGACATCTCAGAATAAATGCCTCAACATCTTAACCAAGGCTCTGCCACAGCAGTCACTGCACAGGCAAATTAGGTGTGTGCACAGCAGTTCAGAAAAATGTGATTTATTCTGCAAACCATGCCCGGATTTCTGCTTGCAATGCAGCGATGGGCACAAATACAACGTGCCATTGTGGAAAGGCCCTAGAAATGCCTGGCTTACACTCATGCTTGCTTTTCCTGAGGAGAATTTGAGCAGGTGGGGGATGATCTGTGGGGCTCCCTGCGGGATCCAGGCCAGCCTCCTCCTGCGCTGGGCTGGCGCTGTTTTCCTGCCCACAGGGTGTAGGAGTTACACCTGGAGTTTCCCCACCCCAGGAGCTCCTCACTGAGCACTTCCTTTAGCAGATGGACCTTTGTTTCAGCAGGGACACGTTTGGGGTGGAGGCCACTATTGTTTCAGCCATCTGCTCCCACAGAGGAACGGGACAATTTCCTATGGACAGAGGTGGTGGCTACTCCCACTGCTGTCCCTTCCCCATCACAGTGCCCAGATTCTTCACCCAGCTGCTAAAATGCTCTGCCAGCTGGTACCTTCCCAGAAACACTGCCAAGAGATCGTCCATAGCCATCACCCTCTCCCAGCCTTGCCTTGGTTATTCATTTGCACTGCTTTTTAAAAAGCTGCCATCAATAATTCACCAGGCAGTTTGATTTCTCACCCAGAAGTGGCTCCTCTCATTCGAGGCAGTTGTATTTAAGTAAGGTCTGCATCTCAAAAAATGCAACTCATACATGAGAGACTCAATGGCTTTCTTCACATGACTTATGGCAAGAGAGGTTCTGCTAAAGGGGTGAGTCATTCAGCAAAGGCAGAGGAAAACTGTTCATTATATATTTGTGAAATCCCCAAACCACCAAAGAGGCACCATTGAACAACAAAAAGCATCACAGGATGCACAGGAACCAGAAAAGTGGGCAGAGCCCTTCCAGAAATGACTGTGACACAGGGGGCCTCCTCACAGGCCTCTCTTTCTCAGGATCCAGTCAGTTATAACGAGTGGGAGGTGCAGGTTCTGAGCTCACACACTTATGGGATTTGCACTTCAGAAATCAAAACTGCCAGCTCTCTTCTGTCCCTCAGGGGAAAACCAGAACAAACCATGATTTCCCTGCTTCAGCCTCCTGAGCTGTGCACCCTCAGCACCGATAGGTGGAAAAAAACAATGACCAGAATGCACCTGAGCCTCAGAATCAAAGCTGACCCTGCATTCCAGCTGTGTCCCTGCCACAGCTCAGGTCAGAGCTTTTTCACCCAATTACAGAACACCACCCAAACCCATGGAGAAGAGAGTGCCCCGATGTAGTCATGGTTCGTGCCTGTGATGTTTTGATTTCTCTGCAACCTTTCCCAGGCACTGTTCTGTCAACAAGGGACACGTTTTTCTGACAGTATCCTGTGCTTTGCATTCCTTTCCCTAGGAGGGACTTCTCTTGATGTCCCTCTGACTCGACCAACATAGTTGAAGGAGTCTGTCTTTCTTCCACCCCTTGGGTGGGCTCTTTGTAAAATAGTATAAATATAGGCAATAATATAAATTAAATTAATATAAAATAGTATAAATATAAAATATATTAAACATAAAATAGTATGTTATAATAAATATATATTATATAAATATGTATATTATATAAATATATAAATATGTATGTTATATTTATTATAACATACTATAAATAGTATGTTATAATAAATATAAATATATTAAATATAAAATATAAATAGTATAAATCCCAGGCAATAAAGACAGATTGGAGTAATTTTCAGCCTTCTGATCACAGAGTTCGTGTCATCCTTTCGTGTCCTATTGCGACACCCCGACAACGCCCCAATCCCTCCACCTTGACCCACACGTACCGCCCCAGACTGAAACCCCCAAATCTAGCTTTCCAGAACCCCACCAGGAGCAGGGGGTGCCAGGGGTGTACTCACAGCACTCGATGGGGTTGGAGGCGGCCTGCAGGGACACCACCCTGCCGCTGGCCTCGGGGATGTGCACGCGGAAGACGAGGCGCACGCGCGTGTTCTTGCGGCCGATGTCGGTCTCGCCCTTGCGCAGCTCGATGTCGGCGTTGCGCAGCTTCAGGATCCCCGCGCAGTCGATGCTGCAGGGAAGACACACACACACACACAGAGCCCCTGGGTGTGATGACCATGACTTTTATCAATATGCAAAGTGCGGCTGCAAGCTGTTAGAGGGGATGTTTCTTTAGGAGAATGAAGGTCGGTTATCCTTCCGTTTATTTAATCTGGCTGAGCTGTTGGGGAGGATGAAGTAGCTAGGCCCTGCAGAGATGATTTATTGGTAAAAGATTCTAAAAGTATGGAACCCACAAGAGGAATAGAATTAAAAGCAAAGTTTGAACTGTAAGTTGCTGGATAGGAAGAAGGTGATTAGACAGCTGAAAGGACTTGGCTGAGTGAATCAGTGACACCCCTGCCAAGACAAAAGGATAAATAAAAGGTTGGACCTTCTCAGGTATCAGGGATAAGGTGGGTTTCACAGGTTTTGGTATGTAGAGTAGTATTGTAATGTTGTAGTTCCCATAGGCTGCATGTAGATTCTGTAGGTTTTGTATCTAGAGGTGATTGGTTAATGCTCATTAGAATATTTACGATAGAAAGGGTTAAAATGGAATGTAACGAGGAGCTCGGCCTCTCTTTGTGGCCTCTCTTTGTGCGCCTTCCCTTGGACCCTCTTGCCCTCCTGGACTGTTTGCACTGGATCCCTGGACTCTCCCCAGTCAGGCTGCCTCCCCACCACCAATAAAGCACGTGTTCCAAAGAGTATCCTGATCTTCAGATCATCTCTCTCGCCGGACAACCAGCGTGCTTTCTAATACTGAACAGTGTCCACCTGCTCTGCAAACGAAGGAGATAATAGCTAAGTGTTGCCACGCTTGGTGCCTACCACGTTTTGGTTTTGGGAAATTCTGTTCCCAGGCACTCTTCTAGTACACAAGGTCACATATTGTAAACTACCTTGTTTTGCACACTTTTCCCAGAGGAGGGATTTTCTCGTGGTGGTCTCTGGAACTGACCAATAGTTCCCAAAAGTCCCACCTCTAAGGTGGGCACATCCGTAAAAGCATAAAAGAAACCCGAGAAATAAACCGGGGGCTCCTTCCTGCAAGGAGTCCACTGCAGCCTTCTAATCACTCCCTGCCTCCATTTATTGTGTCCAACAGCGACAGCTAAGTTCAGTCCCTTTTGTCAAAGTTTCAATTCAGTCTCAGTTCTTAATATCAGCAGGGACACTTAGCTTTAACCAAGGGTAGTCTTTGGGAAAATGTGCTGCAGGGCAGCTCCGTGGGCATTCGCAGCAGCTGAGGCAGCTGCTTACATGTGAAAAATGATGTTTCACCTTTTTATATTAATTTATAAGTTTAACAGAAATAAAATAAAATAGAAATAAAAATAGACAATAAGGAGACAAAAGGTAGCTTCTCAGCTGAGGGTGCAAAGCAGCACAGCGCCCATTCTAAATTTCTTGGTATTTGAAAGTCTTGATGTTATGTATTTAAATAAGCTAATGCATGATTCAAATATTCATTTTGGTTTCAAGACCCCTCCCTTAAGTATACAGTTTATCTGTCAGACTCCACACAGTCTGGGGGGGACGTTTTAAATCTGTCTTCCAAAGATTCAGACCCTCAAAGGCTTAATTGTCCCTTATCAGAAATCTTTAGTTCAGGAATTCCAGACGTCCCTTCTGTCTTCTATCTAGTTGAGGAGTTAAAAAAAAACAACCCATCTCTACTTTGTTACAATCTGAAAATACACCTCCATTACCTTTTTAAATTCCACAAATAAAAGAAAATACAGCACAACCTTCTTACATTATATGTATAACATTCATTTCAATATTCACAAAAAGCCAACTCTAAAATGTGCATTTATAACATCACAGAATCCCCACTGCCTGCACCACCCCAGGCACATAGAATTCAGCTCCAGAGCAGGAACCAGACTGCTGTCTCCTTCTTTTTGCACAGGGTGGGTGCTACTGCTATAGCTGGGCTCTGCAGCCTGGCCAGGTCACTGTGTCATCCTCCAGAGCCCTGGGACATTGTTCCCAGCCAAGGAAGGGCCTGGCAGTGCAGAAATTCCTTCTCCCATTCACTGTGTCCCTGCACAAAGGGAGGGTGCAGGGAGCAGGATGGGGCTGAAAAGCAGTGAAAGGATTAGGATTGCTTAAATCAGCACTGCAACTTAATATTTGGTGTAAGTGCAGGTTGGCTGCTCCAGAGTCCAGTGTAACCTTGCAAACATGCCTGTGTTAGGAAAATGTGACAATTATTTGTCAAGCTCAGCAATAGCTCCCAGAGCAGGCAATGAGCACTGCTATTAAACAGGCACTGCCAGCCCATTTTGGTATCAGCTCTAAAAACACATCATTTCTCTTCTTTTGATATGAATTAAAATCACATTTGGGGAGGCATAAGCCCCAAGCTGCTTCCTACACCCAGACTGTTCCCTGCCCTTGCATATGTGCAGGGGTTTATTATTCCAGGGTTCCTTGTTAGGAATGAGGTATATTTTCTAAAAAAATATGAAAAAAGGATGTGGATTTTGTGATGAAGTAGGGGGGCTTAAAAACATAACTGCTGTGCCAATTTTGTCAGGATCCCGTGAAGGATGGAGATACAGCTCTTCCCTCTGCAGAGCAATCACTCTCCTGCCTGGCACACATTCAAGCCTGAAGGTTTCAGACTGGTGTCCACTTCATCCCTCTGCCTCCATAAAACTGGAAGGAGTAACACAGACAAGATGTGCCTGTACTTGTTTTACTGTTAACCTATTACAAGAGGAGATTTCACGGCCAGAGCACTTGGCTGAGCTCAGAAGAGATATTTTGTATTCCATTAAATGTTTAAAATGCATCCCACACCTTTCCTCTGTCTGCTGCCCCCGTTCCTCACTATGTCCCTGAAGCACAAGGACTTGAGATTCCAGCCTGCTTTTCCTGAGTGCACTGCAAACCCTTTCTGACTGTGAAGATGATGGATTATTAGTGAGGGACTGGATGCTCCATCCCTGGAATTGTCCAGGGCCAGGTTGGACGGGGCTTTGAGCAGCCTGGGACAGTGGAAGTGTCCCTGCCATGGCAGGGGGTGGCACTGGATGAGCTTTAAGGTCCTTCCAACCCAAACCATCCAGCACAGTCACTGCAGAAACTGCACTACAGAGCAGAGCATGGTCACCTGATGGATGGGAACTCCTCCAGCAGCTTTAACCCAGGTGCTTGTAGCTGGTTTTGTAAAAACAGTCTTGCCCTCCTAAATCATCCCAACCTGCTGGAAAGGGGACTCCCTCCAGAGCATCGTTATTCTTTTTTAAGTGACTCATTTCCAAAGAGAAAGAACTTCAGTGCCAACTTAATCCACCTCAGCTTTGCTAACGAAAAAGAAATGTACTTACGTCGCTTTCATGTTGTTCTTGGGCTCCAGGGGGATCTCCAACACTTTGGTGTTGCCAATGATCTTCTCGTAGCTGGTGGTGGTGACGGTTTTGCCGGTGATGCGATGCACCTGGTAGAAGGCGTGGGGCTTCAGGATCCGCTCGTCCGCCGTGCCAATGAAGATCTGCAGCCCCAGGGGCTTGTTCTCCATGTACCCGTGCAGCTGGAGGGACATTAAAAACCTGCTGTCACACACTGGGCCTGCAGTGCCTTGGGGAAACCAAGGAGATTTGCAGATGCATACAGATAAATCTGGCATTGAGTCACTGCTCTTTGACACTCATCCTTCCCCCAGCTGTCGGTTCACCTTCAGCCATTCCTCTTGCCCTACACTAAAACACCACCTGTGCAGGTAGAGATGGTATTTGGGGTCTGGGACTGAAGCACAAGGATGTCTTAGTTGACCTTAGAGCTTGGAGTTTCTAGGCCTCAAGGACACAGATTCTTCTGTCTGTTTTTTTTTTTGTTTTTTTCTTTAATAAACATCATTTGCTGCAAGGAAACCAGAATGCCTCCATAGACCAGGAGACAAGGAATTTTCTCCTTCTTTATTAACATTCAAAATTACAAATCAGACCATTCTAAATTTCTCACATAACCAAAAATGAGAACCAGACATTTATCTACCGCATAGCCAGGGACTGAGCTGAAAGGGAACTTTATGGTCTGAGACATGCTAAATTTGTTTTCAATTACTCTGTCCACATACAAAACCTTGATGAAGCCATACAAAGCAAATAGTACTGGAAGATCAGAGAAAAGGAAGATTAAACTAATGGCATTCATGGCCAGACCAGGGCTTTTTTTTTTTTTCCCTTTTTTTTCTTTTCACCAGTCAGCAGGAGGTATCCTTGCACAGAAGGATTAATTCCCCCCCTGGAAGGGGACCACATGCAGCATCAATGCAGTGCTGGCAGCCTTCCTCCAGTATGGCAAATGTAAGGCGACACTCACTCTCCAGAGCTATCACTCCTCATCCAGCACATACTTTGGAGCACACAAAGACAGGGGCTATGCCCCAGAGACCCCTCCAGCCAAGGCCCCAGTGAGCAGCCTGCACTGGCATGAAGAGCTCCATGAATAGCTCCATTGAAGGCACCAGGCCCTAGGCAGGGCTTGTGCAAGAGCAAACTGCAGAGCCCAGCCCAGGCACAGCCCAGGCACCTCCGGTACCTCTGGAAATGGGGAGGAGGGGAATGGGGCAGGAGGCTCTGTGCAAACCTCCAGCTGGCTCTGGGAGCCCCGGGAGGAGCAGGGAGCTGGGCTCAGAGTGCCAGGGTTGGTACTGGAGACACAGCGTGGCCAGGAATGTGATAAAGACAGTGGCAGCCATGGGCACATCCAGAAATGGACAAAGAGTATGGGAGATGAAAGGCAACAGAGGCCAGAATGAGAGCTCTGCTGGGAACAGGCACTGCTGGAGGGATCAGCCCCTGCTGATCCACAGCCCAGATCCACTGGGAGCCACACAGAAACTCACCCTAAGTATGGGACTTCCAAAATCCAACATTTCCTGGCTTTCAGTGCAAAGCCATTGTATCACCAAAAGCCATCCTGTCCTCACAAGGGCCGAGGGGGAAGAGCAGTTTTTAAGTACTCAGTGTGTTTATTGTCATGCCTGACAGAGTAATTCTTTGTGGATCCAGCTACAAGGAGAGGATCCTTTGGACAGGAAGGGTTATTACAGTGACAGCAAAACAGCTTTTGCTCTCCCCTCTGTCCTGGCAGAACAAAATCCCAGAGTTATGGGTGGGAGACTGAAATGGAGGAGAACAGATAATAAATTCCAAAAGAAAATCTGCCCCCAGTGAGCACAGTCAGTAGCAGCTGTAACAGAACTGGCTACATGCACAGGGTTTAATACTGGCCACCTTTAAAAGTAATTTTAAGTGGTGTTTGCTCATGTACAGAATGAGTTCCCAAGACAAAACTGTTCATGGTTGTCCAATAACGTGCATGTCTGTGGGTGTGTGTTGTATAAATGCATACAGACTTAAAGAAGAGAGGAACTGATTCCCCATTCCTATGGCAGTGTCTGTATTATCTGCTGGCCCAGGGGCATAAAACACACAGGAGAAGGCCTCCTGATCCTCCACAGAACTCGATTCTAAATCAGTTGTTTGGTCAGTGGAAGAAAATGATGGGGTTTTTTGTAATTGATGGGATTATGGCAATGCTGTGGGATGACATCATTGTAAAATCAGAATAGCATTATAAAATGCAAATACGAAGAGAAAATACACACATAAAATAGTCAAGGGTGCCCATTTAAAAGGGTTTATCCTTCATCTAACTGATTACATTTTCAGGGCTAATATAGGATCATTTACCATAAGTGTTTCCATCTACCTTTCACTTGCTACAAATGAACAGCTCACAGAAACACTCCAGGAGCTTTAAAATCAGAGTTTTACACTCCTCTTCACCACCAATTTAGCACAGCTTTGCTCATGGCACACAAGCTCTCTCTTTACCTGCACCAGGGAGCAGTGATGCTCCCCCTGCTCAGCAGGGACAGAGTGTTTGTGCTGCTTTTTTATAGAGAAAATTCACTGTCAGCTAGAATGAAAGAACACACCAAAGCTATGCCTCAGAGATATGTCTCTTCTTAAAACTGAACTGCTAAAGATTGTCACTGTCAATGAACACTCACCTCAACTATGCCAGGCAGCTGCTTTAGTATTTAACCAAAGCACTGACTTTCTCTTTGGAGAAGCAAAGGAGGAATAAATTTGACCCTAAAACAAACTCTGAGAAGTGAAGACTTGAAATGCTTTTTAAAATACTAACTTTGAAATTCATTTTTTCCTCCCTTAGCAAGAACCAAGCTGCTCTAAAATCTCTGTGTTTCGCTGCTGTTCTTCTGCTCATCAGAGCTGCTCCCTCCACGCCCTTCCAGGGGAGCACCAGCCCCACACCAAGGTGTGCCTTCCCTGCTTCTCACTCTTCTTTCCTTGAAGAAAACTAAATCATCTGGATTTCAGTTTCAAGGGAGCAAGGATCAAGAAAGATTTATGAATACTGAACTCTGGGAGGAAATATTTTTGTGTATTATAAGGTGACCTATTCACAATAAAACTCCCCCAAACTGTATACAGATCGAGCTGGAAAAAACCCAACTCCTTTGAGTCACATTTGCCACAAGGGGAAAGAGAAGCCAGACATGATGTGTACCTTTCCATACTCTATTTTGGGACTTTAAGATCCTATTTCTTTCAGTTGAAAGATTTTTTCTTAAACTTTGCTTTTGCCTAACTCTTACAATATTAACACAGCCAGACATGGGCTGGTCTGTGACCTGAGGAAATGCAAAGCACTTTGGCAGATAAACAAATAACATCACTCAGAAAACAAGGAGACTTTTCTTGTTTGGTTTGCAGCTACGATTGGGTTTCTAAACAAAGTGGAAACGTGTGGCACGATCAAAAGCATCATCTCACCTCTGCAGAAATCAAATCCATTCTGCACTCCCTGCCTGGATCAATAGCAGTCAAATTTGGGAAAGGGCAGGATTGGAGTGCCACTTGCAGGGAGGCACCTGTGTCATTCTGCATGCACAAGAGGAGCAGCTGTGCCCTTGGCTGCTGAGTTTGCTCAGTTCCACACCCAGCAGCACCTCTGTGCTGGCCCTGGCACCGCAGCCATTGGGAGCACACATCAGGCACATGAAACACTTCTCCTGCTCTGTTCCAAAACTCAGGTCTCCTCACAAACTGAGACCCCAGCTCCAAATACACAGCACTTCAAGCCAGAGGTGTTAATTCCCTTCTAAACCATTCCCTGCCCAGTGCTGAGATGACCCAAACCCTGCACCCAACCAGCTGGCAGTGCCCCTGGCTGGGGGCATGTGAAACACAGGGTCACCTTTGCTGTGCTGCACAAAGAGCAAATCTCTGCACAGGTGAAGGCTGCAACACTGCTTAACTGTGCTAAAATTAAGGGATAAACTGACAGCAGAGTCAGAAAGCAAGGCAAATTCTTTAAAGATTCTGTAGGTGATCACCTGTAGATACAACATATCTACACAGGGGGAATTCAGTGCAATTTTGAAATTTAGATCTTTCAACCTGGGATATGCTTTCTTGAATTTAAATATTATTCTAATTGATGTAGAACTATATTATTAGCAGGAAAAAAAGAGAGATTCACAGGAAATTAATAAGATAACTTTTTTATTCTTATCCAGAAGCCAGGCCAGAGAGGAGCAGTGATTTCCCAGGTCCTGCAGGGGATGAGCAGCCAAAGGCCAGTGAGAAAGCCATGGTGGCTGTGCCCTGTGCTCTGCTGCAGGGAATGCTGACCCTGTCCTGCAAGCAGCCCAAACTGGCACTTCAGGCAGCACTCAGCAGCTGCAGCACCTCAGTTCCTGCCTTTTTCACTGCGGGGTTGCAGAGCCAAATTTTCTCGGGGGTTTCTAGTTTAGCTGTGGCACATCCAAAGCCTCTGTGCAGTGCTGGGCTTTGCACCACGAAAGCAGCAGGATCTGCAAACCTTACTGGTGTCTTTGAAGAGCCTGCGTGAGGCCGACTGCTCCAGAGAGTACAAGGCAGTCATTTACCTCCCGTTCATCCCAGCAGAGCTCTGCCTGTCGGGCATTTCGGTCTTTCCCCCTGGGATGGACAAAGCTGCACCTTGAACGCACCTTCCTGTCTAGGCAAGGCAAGCCGCGGCCAGGAGCAAAGCATGAACGTGGGGAATCGATTCTCTAGGCTTGGGGGTTTTATCTGCTCAGCCCCCCGGCTCTCTGAGCTCAGGGCAGCACGGACTCTCTGCTCCGTGCCTGTGCATCACTGCCTGCGTGCCCTGGAGCTCTCTCGGGGTGTGCATGTGTGTGGTCAGCCCGGCTGATTTCGCACGGAGCAGCCCGGCCGGCAGCGGCAAAAAGCGGGGAAAACAGAGCCCCGGCGAGCAGCAATTAATGAGAAAGGAGCACAAAGCGGTGAGAAATCGCTTCCTCCCGCGGCTGCCCTTCCTGCTGCTCTGCCGGAGATAAGCGGTGCTGCTCGGGCTGCGCCTTCCCCCGCTCCGCTTCTCCGAATCCCCTGCAGCGGCACCGCCAGCCAGCCCCGCACCAGCCCCAGCGCTGCTCTCCGGCCCTTCCACACCCTCTGAGAAGATGTTCTGGGCGAACAGCCCCCGTTTCTGTCCCCCGCTTCCTGCTGCAAGCAGCTCCAGCCTTGGGTTTGATCATTAATCCCCACCGTTAATAGCCGCTGACTGCAAGGATGTCAAGGATTTTATTTTTTTTTTAGGGGGGAGGTCTTTGCTCAACAATGCTCGTCCCGAGATGGAAAATGTCACTGCATTGTCTCGGGGAGAGTGGCATATCAATAACTGTCAGGAATTCAACAAAGACCTCGTCCAGCCACTGTATCATGTGGCAGCTCCTCTGCCTGCTTCAGTTAGAGCTGACATTGAGCAACAAAGCCGAGTGTTCTCACATGGTTTTGTTCAATTTAATGTACTCGGGACACTGCAAAAGAACGCAGACCAGAAGGAAATCTTTGCCTTGGTTCCTTTTGCTCCTTACCAGGGCTGTCTAAAAAGGCCTCTGAACACAATCCTTTGAACATCTGATTCTGCTAAACTATGATTTTTTTTTTTTTTAATGATACTCAGTTTTAAGTGTTTCTTATTTTGGTGACAGTTTAGTCAAAATTCCAACGGCTGAATCTCACTTGCTCTGCTGTTCCTTACAGTAAATAACAACCAGACTCCCAGTGTCTTACTGGGATTTCTGCTTTCACTTGGGGTTAATACAGGTCTGGGACAGAGACAGCAGCTCTTGGGAGAAAGCAGTCAGGAGGGTTTGCTCCTGCCTGACCTCACACCGCAGTGTAAGCAAGTTGTTTCCTCTCTGGGCTTCAGTTTCCCTGCCCCTGTGAAGGGCTGATCCTGTTTTCAGGATGCTTTGACTATCTCAGATGACAGTTTTACAGAAAATGCCTCTGTCCAGTACACGTGTACAGGGAGGAGGATTTGAAGATCTCATTTTCACAGCTGGCTAAGAAAACCAACTGTGCCATTAAAGCACTTCCATGCATGACAAAAGAGCTAAACTCCCCCAGCACGACAGAACTCGCTGTGCCAGGAGGAACCCAGAGGGTGAAAATGGGATGATTTTGACAGAATCACACTGGGGGAGTTCCTCAGCACGGGGCTCTGGCACCAGTTAGCAAAGCTGGAGCCTTGCCAGCTGTCCGAGGCACTCTGGAACCAGCCCAGCCCAGCTGGAGAGGAGCTGAGGGTGGCCAAGCAGGGCTTTTCTAAAACCTCACCTTCCTCTGCCACACTCAGCTCATCCTTCCCCAGGAACAGCCCCCTGTGCAACCCAGGAGTGGCACAAAGCTTGACAGCAGCCACGGTGACAGATGTGGCAGCACCAGGAGCCTCCCTGGAGATGAATCCCAGCCCAAAATGATCGATTTGGCTGCACTGAACCAAATCCCCAGAGCTGAGCCCTCTGCCAGGGCTTAGTGCTGGGCCTCCTGCAAGGTGGCTTTGGGGTCCAGGAACCCACCATGGCCTTGGCTCAGGCACTGGGCAATGGATTGAATGTCAGCCAGATCTTGAAAATATCTTGGCCAAAAAGAATTTCTGGGACCTACCCTTACATTTGATGGCACATCAGTTCTGAAGAGAATTTCCCAGATGCAGCTAAAATCTCTGGCTTGGCCACTGCACATCAACCCCTGCTGCAGCACATGGAACAGCAGCCAATAAATCCATGGTTCAAAGCTCAAGAGGCCCCTACAACGATGCCATTGTGCAAACAAGGCCTGTAGTCCTGCAGGTAAATCAGGTGTGAAAGGTGCAGGTGGCTTGTCAGATGTTGCTGGGGCCAAAGCCCCTGCAGAAGCCCAAGGGGCTCCCAGACCAGGGAAGCGATGGGCACAAAGAGAGGGCCACAGAGACAGCCCAGCCCAGCCTGGCCTTGCCCTTCCATGCACAGGGGCCTTGGGAAGGTGGAGAAAAGGACAAATTCAGCTGCTGGGATGTACCCTGGGCAGCAAACCCCCCTGGGCAGGCTGGCTGGGGTTTCAGCAGCAGCCCGGCCCCACGTGTGAGAGTGCGAATCACCCCATCGAGCTGTGATTTGGTTTTGAGTTTCCATCAAAGGCTCTGGTTTCACTGACACACCAATGAATTAGCTGAATGTTGGAAGTCACATACAGTGAAAAGTCAGAGCCCCATGGGAAGCCCAGGCTAAGAAACAATGTCTCCTTTGACTGCGAAACCACAAGAAAACACAGACGGCAAAATTCAAATATAAAAGGAAAGTGGAACATACGTTTGTTATTGTAAAGCAGCTCCTGTGAGCTCCACTAACAACTCTGCCATTCCAGCTTCTTTTTAAGAAGAAAAATAAAAAGAGGCAGTGAAAGTCACCACAATTCTAAAAGTTAAAACCCAGAGGAACGCTGGGCTGGCTGTGCTAAACAGGAGCCCCTCTCTGTACAGCTTTCCTGCTCTAGAGAGGAGAAGCCAGGAGGAGCCTGGCACCCAGGGGTGGATGGGCTGGGGGTCCCTGTGCCTGCCCCTGCCCTCACCTGAGCACGGGGGTTTTGCAGCCCTGGTCTGCATCTGGATGTTGTACCAAGGTAAACAGCTGGTCACGGGTTGAACCTCTGCCATGACACTCGAGGTTTGAGTTTGCACTGCCACCTCTACCCCAGTCACATCCACAAGCTCTTGGCACAGGAGCAGCCACTGCCTTTCCTACTGGACAGGCTCTTCCACAGCCTTGACTGAAGCAGCTGGGTACAAAAAAGCAGCTTTGGGAAAAAAGATTTGGGAACCAAACGTGCCTCCCCCTCCTCTGTGGTGTCAGTGACTGGGGGGACCTGCAGGATGGAAGGAGCATGGAAACTTCAGCTTTGTCCTTGCCACAAAGGATCTCCTGGCTATTCTCAGCACCTTAACACCCAGGGGACACTCACATCCCTGAAACCTGGGTGTCCCCACAGTTAACACGGTGTAGGTTCCTCCCAAGAGTGACTCAAACACCTGAGCTGGGAGCCTGTGCCTCTCCAAGGCCCTGCAATCAGACACGTGAACATTCCATGGCATGCACGGCATCTCCCCCTGCTCCTGGCACTGCCAATGCCCCATTCCACCTGCTCCAGCTCCCCAGAGCTTCCCAGAGCCTTTGAGCAACCCAGACTCCTCTCCTGCCATGCTTGGAGTGCACAACTGGTGCAGAGCTTGGAGCACAAACTCTCGGGGCTTGACATGTGAAGAAGAGGAAGCAGCATCAGAAAGATAAACCACAAGATAAGGCTTGGAGGATATGAGATCTGCTGCTCTGTAGCTTCAGAGCACCCAAAAAAAGAAATCTGCATGCAAAATGCACTTTCCAAAAAATAAATATTGCACGCCAACACCTTGCTGCAAAAACCAGCCAAGATCTCTTCTGCCAGCAGGTTCAGCTGGGTAATTAGTCACATGGAGGGTTAATTGAAGGCTCTTTTTTAAATCAGATTTGTTTCAAAAGAGATTGTATTTTAGAAAAATACTCTGTTTGCATCTGACAAGAACACAAAAGTTAAACTTCACTGAGGGGAAAGAAGGAGACAAAAAAAGAGAAAAAGATGCCTTGAAGCTAAATAACTTCTGACACGAAAACTTTGGATTCTACTAGCCTCCCCCAGTCTGAGATGTCATAAACCATACAGGTGCAACTATCTCATTGCTTGGCATCCATATGGGCCTGGTTATGTCCAAGTGAACACAAATTCAACAAATACTTCCAGCTTTACAATAAACCTTCAGAAAGAAGCTGTCCATATTTTCCCCAGATGCAGGCACAGCTGTGCAGAGGCACATCTGCTCGGGGAACTGAAGTGGACATTTGAATTTATCGTTTTAGATCCTGAAGCTTGATGGCAAATTATGATGAAACTAGCAATATTGGTTCCTGTCTTCAACAAAAAATATAAGTGCCCCTTTGATTGATATTGATTGCAGGAAGGAAACAAATTCTATTTCCCCACGTCACAAGAAACTCCTTCATTGCAATAAGGACCCTGTTGATGGGAATACCTCGGGAAGGTAAGTGATACTGTAGCTGCAAGCAAACTGAGAAAGGAGCAGGGCTGGTATCATTCCTGCATCTAGGTAGCTTCAAACACACCACAGGAGGCTACGAGCCTGTCAGACCCAAGCCAAAAAGCCTGCATCACTGAGGTATGGCAAATGTCACTGCTGTTTAATATTACCCTGCACCCTGCACTCAAATACACAGCCCATACATGTAAGTCCAGCTCCATCAAAGCAAACAAATTCATTGATTTAACAATTTATGGCTTGATTTCAGAAGGGGGTGAGCCTGCAGGGGAATATTGAACATGTGTTTGAAGTTATGCACAAATCAACCCAGTGAAATTAGTGGTATTGATCACGTGCTTGAAATTAGGCATAAATGTTAATGTTTTCCTGGTTCCTGCAAGCCCTGAGTGTGTCAGGAACATCTCTGGGATGCAGCCCAGCTTTGTTTAGTGAAGGCTGTGGCTGTGGCTGACCCGTTCAGCTCCCACTCATCATCCCAGCACTCTCCCACTGACACAGCACAGCCCCGGCCCCAGCCTGGCTTTGGCTTTCCTTCAGGAAACACGGGCTGAAAACAGGGGAAATGAGGGAAATGACTGATGTGCCCCCACTTGGCTACGCTGCAGCTACTCAGCCAGTATTTCATACCACCCTTTGAAAGGTGAAGGAAAAGCTGTTCACACTCCAAACAGAAGAAGGGCTCAGCTCATTCACCTCTCAGGTCAGCAAAGGGACAAGTTTGCTCTCTCCACCACTGGCAGCCTGAATTTTGCTCACTTGTTTCAGCAGTCACTTCCCAGGCACCTTGTGACAGTCATCAGGGGATCACAGAGGTTTACACAGCCCAGAACAGGCAGCAAATGCTTTGTCCCACGTTTCTGAGCTTTCAGAAGCCAAACCAACCTTCCCCGAGTCCTGCACCGCACCGCGCCTCAGCTCAGAGCCTTTACGCACATCCAAAAGCTCCTCTGTCAGGGACAGCCCCCAGCAAGCAGTTCAGAGATGAACCTGCCCACCCCCCTTTTGACACAGGGAGATCCCCAGTGCCTTACCTGGACCACGGGGTGGCCCCCGGTGGGAGCCTTGACGGCCCCACGGCTGCCCTCGGTCTCGTAGTGCGCGCGGTGGTGGGGCTTGGGCTGCACCTCGATCCGCAGCTCGTAGGAGCCAGACTGGCTGGACAGGGGCCACTCCAGGGGTGGGAGAGACTGCACAGGCAAGCTGGGACACAGAGAGAGAGAGAGAGGTGACACCAGGGAAACTCCTGAGGAGGTGTTTTCTCAAAGCTCCGATCCCTCCTTCCTCCCAGTGCCCCACTGAAACATTCAGCTGTGAATTCCCATGAGGTTGTGCTGAACTGCTCAAGCTTTGCTGAGGAGTTTGATTTTAAGCCTTTCGATTTCAGTGTGCCCACCTCCTTGCAGAAGAGAATAAGATGTCTCTGTTTCTTGCACAGAGATATCTGTAGCAGTTACATTTTTATAAAGATCCCCCTCTTTTATCTAGCTTTTGCTGTGTGTCTCTAACTTGGATCACGGAATGAGTATTGTGAAATATTAACTCCGTTTGCCATTACCTACCAATTGTGTAAATTAACAGTTATGGTTTCCATAAATATTAAAATGCTCATCAATAAAATGCTAAATATTCTTACCTGGTACTAGTTTTCCTGTTATGAAAATACGTAAGGGTTTATGGCATGGAATGAATACACTGCAATGTACAACTACAGCCTGCACTGGACTTTACACCACCCTTACTCTGTGAGTACAGGCTGCTGCCAGGACCGGTCTGACAAGCCAAGGAAAGTCACAGCCTGTGCTCTCTCACTCACAGTTTGTGTTTAGCAGGTCAGGAACACCCTGGGACAACGCCGTGGGGACAACCTCAGTGCCAGCGGGATGGCACTGACAGAGTGCCAGCAGGGACTGGGAGCTGAGTCACACACTTGGCACCCTCGGTGCTGGCAGATGCCACACAGCCAGGCAGTGCAGGCCTGAGATTTGGGCTAAGGGACAACTGACAAATTAACAACCAACACTACTAAGTCACTGGAGTGGACCCAATGCTCAGTCTGACCTGGAGCAGCGAGCTCTGTTCTGAATCAGGCATCATTCAAAGCATTTTCACCCTTGATGGAAATTTGCAAGTGACTTTACAGAAACAATCCCACCATTTCAAGAGCAGCAGGATGGCACCAGAGTGTTCAGCCTTTGTCAAAGGCTGTCTGCAATCTGCTATTTAGACAAATCGTTTGGAAATTCAAATTTCCAAGGAACCTCTTTGGTGATGTTTCTTCAAAACCCTGACTTTTTCATCCCAGAATCCTGATGGACCAGGCTCCCATTAACCAGTGCTGTCCCTGAGAACTCAGCTCTGGTCTGCAGCAGGACCTGCCCAAGAAAACACTCCCTAGGGATCACCAGCCATGACAGAGGACACCAAACCATGGAAAAACACGAACAACACACCCACCAGGATTACATACCTGCAGATGGGTATGGCGGGCACCAGCTGCTTTGTCCAGGATGGAGGGACCAACAGAATGGATTCTGGGGCTGAGTTCCTCCTGTCCTCCTGCTCACAAGGCCCGTGGAAGTCAACAGTCTGAAAGACGTGACACGGAATGCTGTTTTTGTGGGAAGACATGGACGAAGGGTCGGGGCTGGTTTTCCAAATTTTCGTGGGGACGCCACAGGAAGGATCCGTGGGCAGGCTGCTCATAGCATCCATGGGGAGGGGAGCGCTGGCCAACTGCGTGTAAGTGACTGCAGAGGTGTCTTCTCTCGGGGGGATGCGAGGAGAGGGCTGTGGAGAGGGGGTCCGTGAGTGCCGAGGAGAGGTGCTGGAAGGCAGCTGAGTGCTGTAGAGCTCAGTGCAAGAGTACCTCCGTTTTGCACCGGGTGACGAGGACCTTGAGTTGGGACAGGGTGATGGTGAATGGCGTCCCAAGCAGGCTTCCTCCGTGGTGCTTGTTCGTGGTGACATTATTGGAGAGGTTCTAGGAGAATAATGAGTATGGATGTTTTGAAACTGTGGACAAAGGTCATCACTAGGACCATTATTTGGTGAAACACATGGTGATGTGCAAGGAGATACATTTGTCTCTGAAATGAAACTTGCAGAGGAGCCGCTACTAGCTGGGCTCAGACACAGTGGTTCTCTGTAGCCCTCAAAGCCAGGGACAGGCAGGGTAACCCTCGGGCTAGTGGTGGCTGAGTTTGACTGATGTTCTACCAAAAGAACATCTGTGTCTCTGCCGCGGAAGGGACCCCCTGAGTGAATCAGTTCATGATATGGAGTTATTTCAATCCTAGGGCTCGGAGCAGAGGCCCCTGCGGCGCTGGCAGGGTGTGTAGGTGTTGGCCCTATGCTATCTGGCTGTCCATATCTGCCCATGGGATCTGCAGAAAGGCTAGAAAAAGGCAGGGGGCATGGCTTGAGGCCACAGTCCAAGACATCATGAGCGTATGTAACTCCAGAGGGTGGGCTGTTGGTTTTATGTGGAGTCGGTTCTTCTGGAAAAAGAAGGGTCTCTTTAAGACTGTAAATATCGTTACAGAAGCTGAGCAATCATGGATTAAAAATATGCATATTTATAAGCTGCTTGTGATCTGGTATTAGCTTATTATTTAATTCTTTTTAACTGCAGTTAATGCCTGTGAGAAGTACTGGATTAAGAGCCAGGGAAGCTCAAGTGCTCAGGGCAGGGGCAGCATGCACAGGAGCACTGCAGGCACCTCCAGCCGGGCTCCTGCTGCCTGAGCCTCACCTGAGGGATCACCTGGACAGGTGAGCAGCGTGTCAGCCCCTCTCAGAGCTGCCCTCCCGCCAAGGACACCCCTTAGTGACACCTTGGGTGCT
The DNA here is from genome assembly GCA_027886175.1 of Phylloscopus collybita. Lineage (NCBI taxonomy): Eukaryota > Metazoa > Chordata > Aves > Passeriformes > Phylloscopidae > Phylloscopus > Phylloscopus collybita. The sequence goes on from JAJNNQ010000027.1 coordinate 1,266,300, forward strand.
GTGATTTTGGTCACATTTTGCCAACTGGGAGCTGGACTGAGGCCAGCACACCACAGAATCGCTCCCAAACAGGTCTGCACAAAACCAAATGTTGAGGAGCAGCTTTTGGAGAAGGGAGAAACACCTTCCTCACACAGCCAAACCCAGCCAGGAAAGGCTTCATGGTCCAAAGCTGAGCTCAAACTCTTAAACTGAAAAGTCAGTTCTGTGTGGTGATTTGTTTGGCTCTGTATCATGACAGCAAGTTTGGTGACAGGTTTCATGTGAGTCAGAAAACACATTCACAAATATTTGTTAGAAAAGAGAGGGAGGGAGAAAGAATTCAGCCCTGTGGTTGAGGGCAATCACATCCCAATTTCAGCCCAAGGAACATCTTCAGGCAGGGATTAGAAAATACACAATAACAAGTTCAGTAAAACCCTCTCTCTGCTGGTACCAAAAATCCTCAATTTTCAGAGATTCTCATTTTGCAAACTATCCCCAGGTTGCAGAGCACAGGGATGCCTGCAGGAAACACAGAATTCCCACCAGCACTGCTGAGCCCAGCTCCAGCCTGGTCCCAGCACACAAGGGTGTGCAATGGCAGTGGCATCCCAGAGAGCAGAGCTGTGGCAGGTATTCCCATGGACATCAGCTCCTGGAGCTGCCCCAGCCCAGCAGCTGAGGAATATTGGTCATCACACAAAAAACATGCAAAACGTTACCAGGATTTGTATATGTTTTTAAGGATTTTAGCATATCCAGCAGGAAATACCTGAAACAGCTCCACAATTTGGGATTAATTCACAGTATCTGCTTGCTCTGGGCACAGATCAGTGCATGTCACAGGCAGGGGGTTTCATTTAGATATTTAAATTACTGTTCCAGCATTTTCTCTAACTCCTACATGACATGAGACAGCAATTCCCACGAGAAAATATCACAGAGAAAGCCAGGCAAGAGCTGACTGAGCTTTCTGCAAAAGTAGCAAAAGTTCCTGGTGAAACTTTTACATGCAGAGAGATTTTGACTTATTTTCAGGGGGTTTCTGTTCATTTTTAGGAACTGCTGAGCCTTTGTGTTTAGTGGGAAACCCCAAGAGCTGAGCAAACAAACCAACACACAGAACGTCCAGGACAGGAGGGGAGCTCCACAGGCCAGTCCAGCTTGCACATTTCTTAAGGTTCCCTCTGGCTTTTAATCCCAGCACACAGCTGTTTTGGGGATAGGAAAACAGCAACGAGTCACACAAATCTGAGCCAAACGTATTTTTAGTGCCGTTGATTTCAGAGCTTTGGCACTCCGGGGTGGTGTGTCATCCCCATCACTCAGGTCTGACACATCAAACCTCGAGATTGCTGCTGAGATTCCCTTTGAACAGAACTCGTCACGGCTCCGGAATGAGCAGAGTAACACACCCCCCCCCCCCAGACCCAGAGCATCGCTCCCACCGCTCTGGGGAGAACCACCCCCAGCCCAGGGGGCAAAACCAGCACCAAGCAGAACCAGGCTGGATGCCAGGCTCGGGGTGGGATTTGTGCACTGACCAGCAGGAGCAGAAAACCTCTCCTCAAGGAACAGGTGAGCCTTTCAGCTCCTCATGCAGCACATGTTAAACTGAATTATCTGAGCCAGGTACAGACAGGTACAGAACCAAAACTCAACACAGCGACTGGGGGTAGGTTCATGTTGAGGGGTATGGGGAAAGCAAATGTCTTCGTGTGTGCACGTGGAATTTTAAAAGTCTGCTGAGTAACAAACGCACCCCTCACCCGCAGTGACAGCCCATCCAAAACTTCCTTCAGACAAGCGACACTTCCTCTGCTCATCCCTGAAACGCCGTGTCTCAAAGAGCACCTCAGCCCCGGCACTGCCCCGCCCGCGGGATGCGCGTTCCAGGTGTGAATAACAACTCGCACACGGCAAGCCTCAGCCTGCCCCTGCCACCGGCACCCAGCCCCCGGCCGAGCAAACACCCACAGCTTCTGTGCGGCAACAATATTGACTTTCCCCGGCATGGCAAAGCGTCAGCGAGGCGGGCACGGCTGCAGACAAACCCCGCGCTGCTTTGGGCAGCGACAGCAGCGGCGGTGCCCAGCGCCGAGCCTGCCGGGCAGGGGAGAGGCTGCATCGATCCTGACTCATCGGCACGGCTTCGTCAGGAGCCCGGCCCGGGGCTTTGGGGAGCTCTCCCGGGCCCGCAGAGCTGCAGAGGCACAATGAAATCACTGTCCCGGCCGCTCCTGCCCACGCCGGTGACGCCGCGGTCTGTCCCCATGGCAACGCCGGGGATGCTGCAAGGCGAGCTCTGACCTCAGCGGGGAGGGATGCGGGGCACGGGGTGAAAGCAGCAAGTGCTGCTCCCAGAAATAAACGGCTCCTGCGCGGAAATCGGCAGGAATTCTGCTCTTTGCTTCAGCAGGAGGGGACTGGCTGAGGCAGGCTGGGGTCAGGAGGAATCTGCTCGAGGAAAGGGCAGAGCAGAGCCAACAGTCCCAGGAGAGGAGCATCAGCACCAGCAGTAGTTTGCTTCTCTAAACAGTCAAGCCCCTGCCTTTGTCAGGGGCAGAGGATGCTCGCCAGCAGCTCAGCTGCTTTCTCTCTGCCCTTGCAGAGACCAGTGAGGACACAGAGCCAGAAATGGCTCCAGGCAGATGGCCCCAGCAACACCCAAGCTTCTCCCTCAGCTGCCAAGGCGAGCTTGGGTAGGGCTGCAGGAGCTCAGGGCAGCAAATCTCACACTGCTGGCCCCCTGCCACACTGGGCACGGCAGGGAACAGCCCTGCCACCCTCCAGCTGGGCTCCCCAAGGAGGGACAGCCTGCTCTTACAAGAGAGCAGGCACCAGATCAGCCCAGCAAAGGTGTTTGCCAAGGACTGAAGTGACTTGGAAACCTCGGTGCAGATGCCTCAGAGATGCAGCTTTGCTCCCAAGGCTCTGCCACCTTCCAGAGCTCATTCCTTTCTGCATACTGCACCCTAAAACACAGACTGGAGTCCTCCAGCAAAGGACTGTCCTCTCCACTGCCTTTCTGATGGACATCTCACAGACAGCCCCTCAGCACGGGCAGCTCCAACACTTCCCCCCTCCCTGCACTCAGGCATTTCCCAACCTGAGGTTTCACTGCTGATTCACCCTCTGATTCAGTACCAAAAGATCCTTCTGCTTTGACAGGGGGTTAAAAGAAAGTGAGTTTTGCACCCAGGCAGCACTGGCACCTCCTCCTGCTCTCAGTCAGCTTCACTGTCAGCAAACATCCTTCCCTGTGTCACTCAACCCCTCTTCCTAGAGCAGTCTGACCCCCGAGCCCTCTGGGATCCCACCCAAACCGCCTAGAGGCTGCCAGCTCTCACTGCCCCTTTTTTCCACAGGTTTGACCCACATGACTGCCTCTCTTACTACAGCAGGGAATGAAGCAGGGCTCTGGATGCTCCTGTACTGCAAATAAGCACCAAACCAGCTCCCCCAGCCTGGCCAGAAGGGTGCAGGCAGCTCCAGCAACCCTCGGGAAGCCAGGCAGCGACCTTGGAGAGTGCCCCTAAAAGAACCCAGGGAGAGTGGAATCACAGGTGAAAGAGACCAAGGGAGTTCAGTTTCAAAGGACTTGACCCTTGATTTAGCAAACTCCTTTTCACACATCTCTGAAGGGCAGAAAGGAAAAGGAAAAGGCTCCCGAGGTTCCCCAGGGCCAGGGCAGTGTGAGCACACAGGGCTCGGTGAGGGCCACCCTGCGCTGTTTGAAAACAAGGCAGCTGCTTCAAAGGCGGCCACTCAGCCGAATGTGACCGTGCCAATTAGCATGAAATTAGGGAATAAAGGCTCACCCGAGCGGCTGCATTCCGTGCTGGGTTTATCCAAACCATCCTCTAGGAAAAGCTAAAGATAGCCCTGTGCAGGCCAGGGAGGGCAGGGGCACAAGTTGGGTTTTGACCTCACATCCGCTGGCTGCAGCTCCCGGGATTTGACTGGAGTCCCTTATTTGCATAAGTAAAAGAGTCGATTTTCTTTTTTAATTAACTTGCTTATTGTCATTTGAAGGGGCCAGTCCAGAGCTTCTTTGCGTTTTTCAAAAGCTGAGTTGTCTGCTATTTACACGAACTGCTTGGAAGCTCCAAGTGAGAGCCGGTTTCCTGAGTGAAATCTGGAATTCTCGGGTAGATGTGCATATTTGTTTCTTTATAGCAGGGCTGAACACTGCCTCCTGTGTTCCTGAGCCAGCCCCAGGACCCGACTGCATGCACTTTCAGTTTTTGGGTTGTTTTTTTTTTTTTTTTTTCCTTTTAATAGCTTTGCATCTGGGAGAAGAAAAAAAAAAAAAAGGAACGAGGCAACTTATTCAGGGCTTGACACCTACAAGACGTGGCAATGTCCCTGGGAGCCTGTCTACGTACCAACAAGCATTTGGAGGAATATTAATATTTATGGATGCTCCCTGCTTCCCCTCTCTACACTACACACACAGACCTTGTAGATTCGTATCACCAGATGCACTCTAATGAGCCAGAGCAAGGCCTGAGCCTAGGGGAAATACTCTTTTCCATCTGAGCTCTTACCCCTTGTCTCAGGGCAGGATTTCATCGGGAATCTTATTTAAACACAGGCTTTGTCTGGGTTTGCAAAACGCCCCTCAAAGGGTCAGCTCCCAGGAGGGTTGACCTCAAACATTAAAAATGAAGTGGCAGCTGTACACCCTCAGCAGATCATCACACAGCGTGTGCCCAACAAACCTGCAGGAGCTGGGCACTGTCTGCATTTCAGTGCTTTGTCTCCCACAGCAGCCAACAAGAGGTGTCAGGGAGGAACACACAGAGCAGTTATCAGAGCTCACCCCCCTGGGGGGCCCTGTTTGTAGGAGTTTATTTGGAAATGCTCATTAACTCACCTGTCCTGTTTGAAATGAGCTAAAATTTGGGATACCATTACCAACACCTGCACAGGAACCCTGCAGGGAATGCATCTAACACTTCTTTGTTTAAAGGACACAGAAAACATCCTCAATGGCCAAATGAAATCACAGCTTCCTGAAAGCACTGTGTGCCTTGCCCACACTCCCCAAATCCTGTTCACCTGGGCAGGCCCCTGGGTTCAGCAGATGTTTCTTGTTTGCAAATCCTGAGAAGATTGCTAATTAAAGCCTGGCAAGTAAAGGTAAAAAGCACTCTCTCCAGCACTGCTGCTTTAGGAAATGGCTGGCTTCAAGAGGAACATCGAATATTAATAATACTGACTGCAGGATTTTTGTTGACCCTTCTTTCCCCTATTGCTTTTACAGCAGTCCATGTTTGGCCCAAGCACACACAAGCACTACTGAACACCAGTAACATGTTCAGGAAAGATATTTCTGGCACCCCCACGACAACAAGTTGTGATACAGGTCCTACTTTTAAAACACAACCTTGGATGGATACTGCCCAATTCCAACCTTTTAAAAATTTGTTTATCAGGAATAAATGTTCACCCCAATCCATTCCCGGAGCCCAAAGTTTACATTTTCCCTTTTTTTATTTTTTTTTTTTTAATTTAAAAAATCCCTTTTAACATGCTTATAGATTTGTTATTTTAGGACTTGTCATGAGCAGTGGGTGGAGCAGACCAGCCTGGGAGGACTCCAAATACAGGAACCAGACTGAAGTGCTGGGACTCACTCCTTCGGTTTTGGTTCCACTTTGAATCCTCCTCTGCACAGGACTTGTTTGCCCAAGTGCAGTTCAGATGAGGCCAGAACTGCACAGGAACAATGAGCATCAGTTGCCACCAGCATGTGGATAAAGCCCTTGCTCAGAATTCGACCATTTTCTGCTCTCATGTAAACACGCTTTAATCTTTTGTACATTAAAGCTTGCGGATGTATCCTGGATTGCTTACAGACTGGAGCTGGTGCCTTTTCAAAGCCAGGGAGAATGTTCTCCAGATTACAATGCTCATATATATGGCTGGGATCTTTTTTTTTTTTTTTTTTTTTTAATGCTAATGATTTCCATCTTTGAACAAAATTACTGCTAATTATGGTTTCCAGTCATTCAAAAGTGAAGAAAGCAGGCTCAAGAAGGAAGTTACTTCTACAACAAGCACACACTGCTCTGCATTTATGTGGTTTGAAGATTAAGCTTTCTACCCCCCACCTACGTACGATTATATTCAGTAGAACTTCCCAGTTAAGGCTTCACAGCAGCACTGTCTGCTGTAAAGTTGTGAACACAGCAGCATCTGAAGCTTTCACCGACATTCCGTGTATTTCCACTGAAACCATTGACCCCTCCCCATCGTGGATTTATGCATATTTTGATCTACATGAAACCTTGAAGGAAAATTCAGCTTTGTCCACCTGATGGCATGAACCACCCTCAGAGTCAGCTTCGATGCTGTACAAGTTAAACAGGGACAGAGAGAATGAAACTCAGCAACAGCTCTGCATTTCACTACTTGACACCACGAGTCGGGCCTCAAAGGTCTCCTCCTTCAGAGGAACACATCTCTGAGATGCCCCAGGGAAACACCACCGCTCCACTGTGCACACTCCAACCCAACGTATCCTAGAGACAACATCCCAGCAAATCATCCCTCTGGGTCCTCCCTTTCGGCTTTGTCTGCTTTACAGAAATGTACATTTTACGGCAAGTACCCCTGTTTAGTATCACCGACAGCCAGAATCACCATTTACAAAGTCAGGGAACACTTGTCGCTGCACTTTTAAGTGCACCACATCACAAGCTCAGAAAAGCAGAACAGTCTGCAAATCTTTCCTTTTTTTTTTCCCCCCTCAATTTACACTTCAGCTCATGGTATTTGTCCCCAGGCTGGAGCCGGCCGTGTCCAGCCCGCTGCCATCCCCGCGGGAGGCTCGGGCTCACGGCCGCCAGCAGCTCCGAGGGCTGCACGCCCCGGTGCCCCGGCTGCCTGGGAGCTTCCAGAGCTGTGTGTGCCCCGCTGCTGCCGGGCAGAGCCGTGCCGAGCCGTGCCGAGCCCCTCAGAGCTGTGTGTGCCCCGCTGCAGCCGGGCAGAGCCGGGCAGAGCCGTGCCGAGCCCCTCAGAGCTGTGTGTGCCCCGCTGCAGCCGGGCACAGCCCCTCAGAGCTGTGTGTGCCCCGCTGCAGCCGGGCAGAGCCGTGCCGAGCCCTGCCGGGCCCCTCAGAGCTGTGTGTGCCCCGCTGCTGCCGGGCAGAGCCCCTCAGAGCTGTGTGTGCCCCGCTGCTGCCGGGCAGAGCCCCTCAGAGCTGTGTGTGCCCCGCTGCAGCCGGGCAGAGCCCCTCAGAGCTGTGTGTGCCCCGCTGCTGCCGGGCAGAGCCCCTCAGAGCTGTGTGTGCCCCGCTGCAGCCGGGCACAGCCCCTCAGAGCTGTGTGTGCCCCGCTGCTGTCGGGCAGAGCCCCTCAGAGCTGTGTGTGCCCCGCTGCAGCCGGGCACAGCCCCTCAGAGCTGTGTGTGCCCCGCTGCAGCCGGGCACAGCCCCTCAGAGCTGTGTGTGCCCCGCTGCTGTCGGGCAGAGCCGGGCACAGCCCCTCAGAGCTGTGTGTGCCCCGCTGCAGCCGGGCACAGCCCCTCAGAGCTGTGTGTGCCCCGCTGCAGCCGGGCAGAGCCGGGCAGAGCCGTGCCGAGCTCCTCAGAGCTGTGTGTGCTCCGCTGCAGCCGGGCACAGCCCCTCAGAGCTGTGTGTGCCCCGCTGCAGCCGGGCAGAGCCGGGCACAGCCCCTCAGAGCTCTGTGTGCCCCGCTGCAGCCCTGCCGAGCCCCTCAGAGCTGTGTGTGCCCCGCTGCTGCCGGGCAGAGCCCCTCAGAGCTGTGTGTGCCCCGCTGCAGCCCTGCCGAGCCCCTCAGAGCTGTGTGTGCCCCGCTGCAGCCGGGCACAGCCCCTCAGAGCTGTGTGTGCCCCGCTGCAGCCGGGCACAGCCCCTCAGAGATGTGTGTGCCCCGCTGCAGCCGGGCAGAGCCCCTCAGAGATGTGTGTGCCCCGCTGCAGCCGGGCACAGCCCCTCAGAGATGTGTGTGCCCCGCTGCAGCCGTGCCGAGCTCCTCAGAGCTGTGTGTGCCCCGCTGCAGCCGGGCAGAGCTCCTCCGCTGCCCTCTGCAGCCGCGCTCGCTGCCTGCACAGCCCGGGGACAGCCGCGATGTCCCCCCGCCGCTCCCGGGCACTCCATCCCGGCACAGACACCGAGCTGGGCCGCAGCGGCCCCGGGCGAGCACCTGCCGGGCAAGCGGCCCCCAAAGGCCGGGGCCCGGCCCCGCCTGCCGGGCCAGCCCCGGGCGGTGCCCGCCGTGCCCCGAGGAGCTGCCGGGGGCTCCCGGGCGCTGCTCCTCGGCGGCTCCTCACCAACCTTCCATCGCCTTCAGGTAGTCGTAGTCGAAGAGGATGGAGAAGTCGAACTCCTCCTGCGGGCTGTCGGGCCGGGCCGTGCCGGGGCCGTGCCCGGGGCCATGCCCGGGGCCCCCCTCCTGCGGGCCGGGGTCGGGGCCGGGCCCGGGCCCGGGGCCCGCGGCGCTCATGGCGGCCCGGGAGCGGCGCTGCCCCGAGCGCTCGGAGCGCGGGGAGAACCGAGGGAATAAAGAGAGAAAACACCGAGAAATGCCCCGCTTGGGGAGGGTGCGGCGAGCCCCGGGCGGCACGGCACGGCACGGCACGGCACCAGGGCCGGGGCAGCTTCCTGCTGCTGGCAGCCACCTGCGCCGGGGCCGCCCCCGGGGAGGAGCCGGGCCCGGCCCGGCAGCACCGCACGGGGAGTACCGGGGCGGGGAGTACCGGGGCTGCCCCGTGCACGGCAGCCTCCAGAAGTGATGCCCCTGGGCCCAGTGTCTCGGCGCTGTTGCCCCGCGTTCGGCAGAGCCGGTGTCCCGCACGCAGCCGCCTCCCGGGCAGCAGCGCAGCCCCTCTCTGCCGGCCTTTGCGGGATCCCCGCCGCTCCCCGCGGCTCGGGGGATGCCCTTGCCTTCTCCGGGCTTCGCACATCCCAGGCCATGTGCTCCCGCTCCGCATCGCCGGCTGCGGCAGCGGGCACAGTGTCTGGAAGCACAGCACGACCTCTCCTAGCTGGGGCACCTTCAGAGGCATCGGCCCCACCGTGCACAAGGGCTCTGTTCTCCTCCTGCCTGGCTCACAAACAGCGTTTCAGAGGATGGGCGCTCGCCGCCTTCCCTGCTGACCACAGCCGGGTGCTGCCAGCTTCCCCGGGTCCCCCCAGCCACCTCCACCACATTGACTCCATTCATCCCACCTTCCCCTGGCCCTGCTCAGGGTGCTGGGCACTGTCCCCGACAGCCTCCTGCCCCTGGGATGGCTGCTACAACCAGCAGTGACTGCCCTGGGGGGAGCTGGGGACCCTGGCTCTGTGTGTTCAGAGCATCTGTGGTCAGAGGGCTGTTCCCTGGCTTACCTGCTTCTATGGCGCCCTTTATGAGTGTGCAGATGGCTGTCATCAGGTCTGTGAGTTTGAAAAATGCCCCTAGTCTGTAGACAGGGCAGGGAGGCAAAGGCAGAGGCACCAGGATCATTAGAAAAGTATTTTGGTGTTTACTTCAGCTTGTTTTTGTTTGCTGAGCCTGTCAGCAGGACGGCATTAACTGCAAGACAAATCCGACCCTGCGTTACTTGTCTAAGGTCACGGAAAGTCTCTTTTAAAGCACACATGAACCAGGATCTCTGCAGCTGGGCTTATATCCCTCTGCCTTTCTCATTCATGTGTCCAGCAAGTAATGACAGATTGCCTTCTCATCACACCCTTTTGCTCCATCCCTCGCTCGAGGAGAGGACAAGAGCTCAGCCTTTCCCTGCAGTTTGCAGTCAGGTTCTTCACTGAGTTTCTGAAGAAGCCCAGTCCTGGCTGGTCCTGGGTGGCAGCAGGGGCACCTCTGGGTGAGCAGAAACACCACACAGCGCTGAAAGGGCACTCGGGGAGCAGCCAAACCTGCTGAGAGGCTGCATCAGGCCAGGTGGGATCAGGCCTTGTGGCATTCATTTGTCCCTGGGAGGTGGCAGGGGATGGGGAAGAGTGACTGGCAGGAAGGGCAGGCGAGCCTGCAGGCAGAGTGTTCACTGAGGTATTTACAGAGGCTGCCAGCCCCTTGGGGAACCTGTGCTACTCTCTCTGAGGGCCTGATTTGTTCTGAATTGTTTAAACATCTACTCAATTGGATTGTTTGTATCTGTTGTCCAGTGATCCTTACTGTTTGCAGAGCACTGGCCTTTTATCATTCATTGGCTCTTCTATTTAAGATTCATTAGAAAAACAAAATATACTTGCTGATCTTGGCTTAGCACTGATGAGAGGTGTCACCCTCACAGCTAACACCGTATGGAGCATGATTGGAGAGCATCAGCTGTATCAGCCACAGCAAGAAATGACACAAACAGAAACATTGGGCTTTCTAAGTGAGATGTGAGTGATTGGCAGGAGGGCACGGGGGAGACGACCCCGACTTCTGCTAAAGCTCCATCCCATCCTTTACTTCCCAGCCTGCCTGCAGGCGTGTGAGGTTTCAAACTTATCCTCAGCTACTCCTAGCATTACTAACGCTCCACACATGGAAAATGTACCTTTTGCTTTCCAAGAGGACCGTGTCATGCGAGAGGGTTTCGCTGCTAACACACGTCATCATCAGTTCTGGCTCCGGCCAGGAATGAGGGTGACAAGACAGCAGTGAGAAAAGTGTTAGAGAAAGGCAGGAATTAGCTCAGCTTAGAGGATTCGAGGTTTTTTTGCCCAGCAGACAACTTGACAGATGTCAAGGAGCAAGAGCCACCAGGCTTTAGTGGAGTGTGTCCCTGCTGCTGCCCTGGCTGCTCTCGGGGCACACGAGGACACGGGTCCCACATGATCTCTGCTCAGGACCTGCAGGAACAAGAGTTTCCACGTGCTCTGAGTGCACAGAGATGTGAGCTCCAACGCTCTGGGGGCTGGCTTCGAACCTGCCTGCCTGTTATTTCGAGCAGAAATGTTACACATGCACAAAATACAGGTCTGGCCTAAATATTAGAGGGGCACGAAGCCGTTGGTAGGTGCAGGCAGCTGCAGAACTCTGCTCAAGTGACAGCTGGACTTTTTGGAGCCTTCCAAAGGCTTGAGTGGAGTTTAGACCCAAAAGAGGCTCTTGAGCCCACAATGAAAATAAAACGTCATAAATTGTTTAAGTTTTTAGCTGTTAATAACTACATAACTGACTAATACTGCCCACGGTCTGTCATTAATAATTAGTGGTGAGGGAAAGGCAGGGAAGCTCCTGGACTTAAATAGGCTGTGGGCTCTTCAGCCCAGTGTATCCACTCAGAAACATCATCCAAATCAAAGAAAAAACCCAATCAACGTGACAAATGCTTCCCAAAGCTCCATTTCCATTAGGGCTGGAGCAAAAGGCTGGAGTACAGTGTCCAAAGACCAGAAACACTGCCTGGGTTTCCTAAATCTCAATCTTTTTCACATCAGACCCTTCCTTTCTCCCAGGATCCTCCATGCATTTCTCCTGTGTCCAGGATCCTGGTCCCAGCCCTGCCTGGGCTCTCAGCACCCACCCTGAGATGTGGGAGTCAGCATTAACTCCGGGTGTTTTTTCTTTAAAGCTGTTTTTATGAGCCAGAAAGGTGTTTCAAGGACTGAAGCAAAGCCTGTCCTTGGCAGCATTAACAAAAATTGCAGCCACGTATGCTTGCAGCAGGCTCCACGCAGAGCAGAACTGGAAATACACTGTGCTGCCATTTCAGGGAACTGCAGGGTGGAAGGAGCCCTTTTCCACATAGCTGGATCCGTGCTGGCCTTTGGCAGGGCTGTACTTTAATAAAACCTTTAAAAGAATGTGAATACTGGACTACCTAGGTGCTGGGGGATGGGGAATCCAAAAACAAAGCTAAAAAGAGCACTTCTGGTGTAATACAAACTGGGAGTTAGAGAGTGCTTAACATATTTCTCAGCGTTTAAATGCACTGCCAATGGAACTTCTCATTTGCTATTTTCAATTTTTACTTGTCCTGTCCCACTGTGTTCCCTGCACCAACAACTTCACCAATGCAAGGGATCAGAGGATTCTCTGAGAGGAAGAAATTTTATTTGATCTCAAAAATGCCTGTGCTACTTATTGTTTGTCCCACATGATGCATAATTTACTCTGGATCTCAAATGCTGCAATACCTTCACGTTAAGCTTTTTGAAAGAAAAAAAGAAGAGTAGAGAAAAGCGGATTAAGAAAGCTGCATGTCTATTTAGCTGCTAAAACCCAAAGAAAATATGAGTCAATGCTGTCTTGAAAATCTAAGTGTTCTAATGGTGTATGTGGCAGGCATTAGAAATTTAACAGGCAACTAAAACTTGCACATGGACTTAATCCAAGCTCTTTAAAATGAGCTCAGACTGTGAGTGACTGCTTGCTTGGTCTGGAGTGTGGGGAGTGTTATTAGAGAAAAAAAAAAAAAAGGAGGGAGAGAGAAGGGAGAAATATCTGGTTGTTCCTTTGAGAGGCACAGGCACACACACACTGCTTTGCAATTTTGGGGTCAGGTTGAGTCAGAGATATTACCCCCCAATTTCAAGCTTAAAAGTGGTTTGGCAAGAAGGGACAATGGAAAAATTGCTCATATCTCCACGTTCCCATTAAGTTCTGAAGTCTGCTGGGCAAACCAAAGGAATGCACATATCATAGTTAAAATAAAAAAATAGATTAGGCCAGTAGTGGAAAAGAAGTTCAAGGATATGATTATCCTTGGCTATTTTTTAAAAAAAAATGAGTGATGAAATTTCACTTAGAATATCTCTTGGAATATTATAAAAGGCTGCTCGAGTTCTGTCAGTGTCCCATCTGTGAATGTGATTCCTGCCCTGCACGAAAGACTCTGGAATCACTTGATGCCTGTAGCTGCTGTCCCACGGGACAGGCTGGCAGAGAGAAAGCTCAAGTGACAGAGGATTAACAGCTGTGGGACCCCAGGGTGGCACAGGGACCCCGGGCACCTGGGGGAGGTCTCTGAGACTTGCTGAAGCCCAGCTCGGGGAGCAAAGGCACCAAAGCAGCTTTTTGCTGGCAGGGTGTTTGTGCAGAGCCCTCATTCCTCCTCCTGAGCCTGCTCCAATCAGAAAAGGGGATAAGGGCTTAAAATCATTAACACATCATCATTTACACACCCTGCATTAGTAAGACTCTAACACTTTGTTGTGGGTGCAGGAATCCTCCCAAAGGCAGAGACTGGAGCCCGAAAGTGCCATGTGTTATTAACCCCTTGCTGCTTTTTCCCTGTGGAAGTGTTGGGAGCAGCCTTGTGGCACAAAGGCAAGTCGGGGGCAGGGACTGCTGCAATCACCCCTGCACCCCTGACAGGAGCAAGCATTTGCATAAGGCAAAAATGCACTCTGGGCCCCAGGAGCGTGTTCCTTCTGGAGCATCTCAAGGCTCTGTCGTGCAACTGATTGCACTGTGTCCACTGGCTACTCAAATGTTCGATCTGGAAATAAAAACAATCCATTAGTGCTTTTGATTGTGGGCTGTGACTGCGGGGGAAAGCAGAGCTGCCCAGCACTGCCAGGGCTTGTGGCGCTGCGCCTTGATGCACTGCTGTCCTGCAGCAGGTGAGATCACTGACAGAGTGAAATCTCCTCCTTCCCTTCGCTGCTCCGCGGCAAAATAACTTCCACGGGCTGTTGTGAGAGTGACTAAGAGCAGCTGGAGCGCTCAGGAGAGGGGGAGTTTTGTCTGGAGAAAGCCGAGGAGACACGAGGCAGGGCAATGGCCTGATCCTGAGGCGGTATAAAGCCACCCGAGAGCCTTTCCATTGGCTTGTCCCAGGATGGGAACTCTCGGATGATCCCCTCTGGGTGTAGGTGTTAACGAGTGTGTTTTGGCAGGTGCCCGCGGAGCTCGCTCCGGCAGGAGAAAACAAACAGCCGCTACTAAGGGCTCCTCCAAGGCAGCCCGGAGGGTTCCTTTGCTCCCCCGGAGCCCGCTCGGCCTCCGCGGCCCCGGCTCTGACTCAGCGGCCGAGCGGCGCTGCCAGCGCGGGCGGGGGAACCGAGGATGGAGCGCTCCGCTGGAAGAGCCTTTCCTTCCCTCCTGCACCTCCTGCCCCTCCTGCACCTCCTGCCCCTCCTGCACCTCCTGCCCCTCCTGCCCCTTCTCCCCGCACCGGCAGCGCTGTCACAGCCGAGCCCACCCGCCCGGCGGGGCTCGCCGCTTCTCGGGGGCGATGCAGGAGAGGGGCTGCGGGCGGCGGGGGCTTCCCTGGCACCGAGCATCCTCCTCCCCGCCCCGGAGAGCCCCGCACGGCCGTGCCCGGAGCTCCCCGGCCAGCACGACCCGCAGAGGTGCCCCGTGGCCCGCTCCGTGCGAGCCGAGCCCCTCCGCCTCCGCACGCCCGGCCGCACCCTGCCCTGCCCTGCCCTGCCCTGCCCCGGGCCCGCAGCCCGGCTGGCGGGCGGGGCAGCGCGGAGGATGCCCGAGGGAGCCGCAGCATCCCCCGAAGGCTGCCCCTGTCCCCGGGCGGCAGCGGGGACAGCCGCGCTGCGGAGGGGATGCTGGCTCGGGCCGGGGCTGACAGCGGGGCTGGCTCCTCCTCTCGCCGCCTTTAACTCTTGCCTCCTCCCGGGGCTCCGCACGCCGCCCCCCAGCCCCGACCCCCGCCCGCCGCACCCTCCCCGAGGCCACCGGCACCGACGGGACCACCGGGTACCCCCGGGCAGCTCCGGGCACCCCCAGGCACCGCGGCCGCCGAGCCCCGGCCCGGCCCGGTCGGCGCTGCCGCAGCCTCCGCCGGGCCCGGGGCAGCGCCGCGGAGCCCCGAGCCCCCGAGCCGGGCAGGCGGCGCAAGGGTTAAGCGGCCGCGTTAGTCAGCGAGGCTCCTGGGGTGATGGCTTGGAAGAGGAGAGTCCCTCTGGCTGGAGTTTAAAGGAAGCTGCTCCAGACAGATTTGTATGGCCGTGGCGGATCGCTTCAAACCCAACCAAACCTAAAGGCGGCTCAGTCCCTTCCCCGAGGGCCCTTCTGGCCGCCAACCCCTCCTGCCCACCCTGCCAGCGGGCTGGACGGAGCCCGGCCCGGGGGGGACCCGCCGAGCCCCGGGACGGGGACGGGGACACAAGCACACAGCACCCAGACAGGCAGCAGTCACACCCTACCTTGATCCATAGACCTCATGATGTGGTGGTAGTGTACCAGCCTGCAGGCAGTTTCTCGCTGCATCAGGAATTTAAAAAAAAAAAAAAATCTATAGCAGAAAAAAAATTAAAAAAAAAAAAAAAAAAAAAAAAAAAAAGGAAAAAAAAATCTTCTTTAAACCATCTTCAGCCAGTGCTGCCCGGAGGACAGAGGGAACCCCTCTTGCTCGCCTCCTCAGTAAGTGTTTGGAGGTGCAAAGAGGGATCCGAACTGGGCTGAGCGTGTTCCTGAAGTGAAGTCAGTCCTCTGCTCTGAGATGAGGGTTACTAGAGAGGGAAAGGCCACTTCCTTCCCTGCTCCGAGTGTTTATAGTCTTTGAATGCTGTAAAATAACGGGATTCCCTCACTGTTTCCTCCTGTTTATCCCAGTGCCATGGAAACCCCTGGATCGCCTCCATCTCCCAAACTGAGGGCTTTCCTGCAACTTCACACTCAGGAATCCATGACGTCTCGCAGCTCCGGGCCAAGGCAGCTCTGCGGCTTTCTCAGTCTGCAGCACAAGCACTTAATTGTTGAGCAGAAAAGTTAGAGAGCGAGTAAGAAAGAAATATGGATGATGTTAAAAATCCCAGAGTGTGCTTTTTAAACAAAACTTGCAGGAACTGCAAAGCCTTTCAAAGCAACGGGGCTTCTGTGCAGAAGTTTTCCTTCTTCCCAGCAGAGACAAGCTCGGGCTGCTGCTGCTTTCACCTTTGAATAAATCATTCAGAAAAGCGAAGTCCCCAGCTTATATTTATGTCTTTTAAATTCAGCAGCACTCTATTAATACCCATCTTGTTACTGGCACAGCTCTGGGCTTCTAATTACCGCTGGCTCAATTCTTCATACAAAGACGAGAAGAAAAATGAAGAACCGGTGAATTTGTTTAGTGGCGTTTCACAGACCTCTCTCTGTTCCTATTTTTAGACCAATTTAGGAGAGGAGCAACCCCATGGATTTCCACTGCTACACGTGGAGCTCAGCAAGAACGAAATAGCCAAGGAAGCCTCGGAAACCAAGACAACCCGCGTGTGTTTACACGTCCGATGTATAAACAGGAAAATAAAGCAAAGGAAAACAGGAAAATCAAGCCGGGGATGTCATGAGCCGCGGCTGTCTCGCAATGTATGGGTTTCACTGGGGTGTCAGGAGCGTCTGCCTCGGCCCCGGGCTGCGCTCGGCAGCTCCGGGCGGGCGCGCTTGCACGGAGCTCTCTGCAGCAGGGATGAGGAGGTCACACATATAAAGGATTCTCCGGGGAGGGTGGCAGCTCTGCGGCCCCTCGGGGAGAGCCGCCGGGGTCAGCCGGAGCCCCGGGTGAGTCACGGCAGCCGGCCTTGGCCGGGTGAGCTCGGAGGGCTGCCTGGCACCCGCCCAGCATTTCCATCTTTCACTCCCTCGCTCCCCAAAGCCGCTCGAAGGAGGCATCGCAATCAAACTTTCTGCTGCTGGCGTTTGTTGTCCTGCAGGCTAGCAACTGCAGGCAGCCCGGGGAAACTCAGCGCACCTCACTTTCCTCTCCTTTGTCATCTTTGGACACGTCGGGGCGGAAACACCTTCCCCAGCCCCCGGGCCCGTTGTGCCAGCGGCTTTCCCCGGGGAGCGGGGCAGCCCCGGCCCGGGGGCTCCGCTGGCCACAGCTCCCCCCGAGCCCCCCTCGGCTCTCGGGGAGCCTTTTCCTCCCCGACCCGCAGGGCTGAGCCGCTCTCCCGTGAGGGATGCTCCAGCCTGAGCCCTGGGACGGCGAGGAAGGACCGAAAAGTTACACCTGACCCCCAGGCTCGTACCTGGAGCCTTTTCCCCAATTTTGCTCCACCAGCAGCTTTGAAGCCACGAGCGAGGTCCCGCAAAGCCCCGGCGCTGCTGGGCAGCGGCCCCGCTCCCAGGGGGGAGCCGGCATCCCCGGCAGGCGCAGGTGTCACACCTGAGATCCCCTCATCTCACACCCCCGGCACAGGTGTCACACCCGAGACCCCCACACCCCCGGCACGGGTGTCACACCTGAGACCCCCACACCCCCGGCACGGGTGTCACACCTGAGCTCCCCACGCCCCCGGCAGGCGCAGGTGTCACACCTGAGCTTCCCGCATCCACGGCACGGGTGTCACACCTGAGCTCCCCACGCCCCCGGCAGGCGCAGGTGTCACACCTGAGCTTCCCGCATCCACGGCACGGGTGTCACACCTGAGCTCCCCACACCCCTGGCAGGCACAGGCATCACTCCTGAGACCCTGGCACAGGTGTCACACTTGAGCTCCCCACACCCCCTGCACGGGTGTCCCTCCCGAGCTCTGAGCGCATCCAGCAGCGCCAGCAGCACCATCACCTGTTTGGGAAGAGAAGGGAAACCGAGGTTTCCCAAAGCTGCTGCTTTGCGTGGAGACCAAAACGATTTTAATTAATTCCTAGTGGGGAGAAAAACTCAATTAACCCAACTTCCATCCCCACCGCCCCAGCCCCTCACGGGGGCTCTGCCCAGACCCCCCGCAGCATCCCCCGAGCCGGGGCTGCGGGGCAGAGCTGGGAAGGGGCAGAGCTGGGAAGGGGCAGAGCTGGGAAGGGGCAAAGCGGGGGCGGGCAGGAGGGTCCCGGCAGCCGGGGGGGTCCCGGCAGCCGGGGGGGTCCCGGCAGTGCCAAGGGGATCCCGGAGCGAGCGGAGAATGGGCCGGCCCGACGGAAAGCTGGGGCCGCCTCCCCCGCGGAGCTGCGGCGGGGGAGCAGCCCCGGCCCCGCGGTTCTGGGCACGCAGGTTGGCTGCCCTAGGCTGCACCGTGTTTAAAAATACAATGCCTTCGCTTTTAATAGCTCGGTTTGATCGGCTCCCTCTAGTTCACATGACGGGCTTTTCCTAAAAATAATCTTCTTCCACTAAGTTTTTTTCCAACTTTAAAAACTGCTGAATCCTGCTACCCAAATTAAACTCAGCGCAAGGCGAAAAAAAAAAAAAAAAGAAAAAGAAAAAGAAAAAAAAATAAATAAAGGAGTGAAAGAGGGCTGGCGGCTGCCTCCGGACTAGCATTCCCCAAAGCAGCATATGACACAACTGTAAGATTTCCAAGGCTTTTGGAGAGTTCAGCGAGAGAATCGTGTCCTCCACTGGCTGCAGCTTCCCCGCTGAGTTAAACTTTCCTGACGGAACCTTTCTCCATCTGGCCGAGGCTCCAGCGCGTTGTGAGCGGCCGCGGAGGAGAGGGGGATGTAGTTCAAGTCTTATATAACTGTGCAAGCTGGATGCGGGGGCAGAGACTTTCCCTAGAAACGAGAGATTTTTATATATA
The DNA here is from genome assembly GCA_027886175.1 of Phylloscopus collybita. Lineage (NCBI taxonomy): Eukaryota > Metazoa > Chordata > Aves > Passeriformes > Phylloscopidae > Phylloscopus > Phylloscopus collybita. The sequence continues at coordinate 1,284,652 of JAJNNQ010000027.1, forward strand.
TATAGAGTTATTTTTAGCTTCCTTTTTTCAAAGGAAGGCCAAAATCCTCCGACTTTCCTTTGCTTTCTTATTTTGGTATCACTAAGGGATTTTATTTTTGGAGGTAGGGAGCTATTAATAGCTAATATTTTTAGCTATTTATTCCCTCTTTAGGAGAATACTTCCTCCTCCTTTTAGGGGCACATTCCGGACTGCATCCCTACCCCCCCAAAACCCGAGGCCGCTGCCCCCCCTTGCCCGCGGCACCCTCTGCGATGTGCCCGGCTTTGGGGACAGGGGAGAGATGCAGCTGCTGGCCCCGACCCCGAGCGGCTCCCTGCCTCGGGGGATGGGTTTGGAAGCTGAGCTCGTCCCCGGGAAGCTGCTCACCGCCGGGCTCGCAGCCCAGGAGGCCGAGCAAGGAGCTCCGTGCCCGGCAGGGCAGAGCCGCAGCCGGCCCGGGGGGTTCGGGGCTCGGGGCAGCCGCGGTCCCGGGGGTCCCGGCCCCAGGGGGGGTGGTCCCTGACTGCCCCTGGCAGCCGCCCACAGCATCGCCCTGCCGGAGGATGAGCCTCCCTGCCCGGCTCCACGCAGGCATTTGGCAATAAAAGCGATTTTTTTTTTTTAAATTATTATTTCTCATGCTCTTTAGGAGATAAGGCATCGAGGCTTCCTGAGGATGTGCTCTCAAGCCATTGGGGCAGCTGCCTGCGTTTTTATCATCAGAGACTTCATGGAGACATCTCTGTTTTCCACTTGCGAAAAAGGTATTTCAGTCTCACGGCAACAATAAGTATTTTTTGACAAAGGCCGCTCGCCCTTCCAAAGTAAATACTGCTCTCCCCGAGTGTGCCCTGGCACGGGAGGCTCCCGGAGCAGCCTGCAGGCGTCCCTGCCGTGCTGGGAGCAGATTCCCAGCCCCGGGCTGTGTCCTCTCTGCACCTCCCGCAGCCCCGCAGTGCCCAGCTCCTGCACTCGGGCACCTCCCTCCCCTTCCCGGGAGCATCCTCAGGGCCTGCGACAGCTTCAGGCTCATTCCTGACCGTGCACTTGTCTAAAGAACCGTGAATCATTTACTCACTCACTCGACTGAGGTACAGAGTGTCTGATCTTGACACTGAGCTCCACGTGGCCCAGGGAATCCACCCACACGGAGCTCTCCGGGTCTGCAACCAGAACTGCCCGAATTTCCCCCAAATGAGAATTTGCCTTTCATCTACAATGGGAAATTCTGCTGGGGGAAGAGGTCTCCAACCAACCTTGAGGGAGAGATGCCAATTCTTCTATTCAGCCCTGGATTTTCAGGCCCAGCTCCCTGGAAAATTCCTGTTACTGGTTCTGTCAGGGTTAGAAGTGGCCTGTGAACCTTTGGACAGTGCAGGAGGGAAAGGGAGAGGAGGGAACAGCAGGGCCAGGCCATGCAGGTCCAGAGGCACGTGCTGGATCAACCCACAGCTGTATCCCTGGGGCACAGGACACCCCACAGGATTTCTGTCCTGCCTGCTGTGTCCAGTGGAGCTGGACACCCCTGAGAGCTGTCCCCAAATGTCACTGCACAGAACAGCACAAGGGAAGATCTGTTCCCTCTGGCAGCTTGCTCCCAGCTCATGGAAGGGTTTATGGAATGAGAACAGCATCACTTACTAATCAATTTTTTTTTCCACACAGATTCAGAGGGAATTGTAGTTTAGAGTGACACTCTTGAATCTGAAGACAGCCAAGCACCCACTGTCAGGGCACTGGCAAAAAAGTGCAGCAATAAATTGACAGCAATAATTTCAGTGACATTGAGAGAGAAGTTGGTTCAATAATAACAAACCCACAAATTAATGAAGTTAAACACCTGTGCATTAGGTTCAGGATGGAAACACTGATGCAGTCATTCATTATATCGTATGATGGCTAAACTAACTAAAGACAATAAAGAAAGGTTAGGACTGTTTTGAAAAGGTGGCTTTAGTCCTTTCATCTCAGCACCAGGGCGAGGGAATCTGATATTATATCCTGAACAGAATTTACAATTCATTCCTGGGGCTCTGGCCACACCCGGCAGCTAATCTAGAATTTCACACGTTTAATGAACTTCATACTTGAAATATGTGGTCTGTAAAATCTGATTTACACTGTTGTTAAAATAGCTGGCGTTCGAAAGAGAATATATCTTAAACCATGTATTTGTGCACAAAGTTTGTTGTGTTTTTTTTTCCCCTCACCAAAAACCCCAAACCCGGTCATTAATTCACCCCGACACATATAAAACCTTCCCCACAGTGTCATTCCTGCTGCAGTATTTCTTTCAGCACCTCAGATTTACTCCCCACGTTTCTTTAGGAGCCAACTGCATCCAGTTCTGGACGGGGGCAGAGAGCCCCCCGGGTGACCATAGGCACTTCAGCCCCTAAGCTGAGCTGACAAGCCAGCCCCTGATGGAGTGCAGGGTCTGTAATTAGTCCTTACCTGCCACCTCCATAAACCTCTGCATTAGGTCAGGCCTGCCTGGGCTGAGCCCAGCCGAGCCTGCTCAGCTTTTTATTGGATGTTAACACCTGATCTTTCCTGCAGGCTCTGCTCCTGCTGAGGGCTCGGTGGCCTCCTCGGGGCTTGAGGAGCTGAAGGGAGGATGAGCTGGGGCTGTGGAAGCCTGCCCAGGGCTCCTGCTGGGGGGCAGCAGGGGAAGCCTGGGCGCTGCAGGGAAGGGCTGCCCCTCACCTGTGAGACACAAGGGGTTTCTTTCTTCTGAAGGCAATTTATGGAGAGCAAGGCGCTTGTGAGAATTGGTTCCACACTTCAGTAATGAGCACTGGCCAGGATTCAGCTCGGGCTTGAACAAAACCCTGAGGGGCTGGGTGAGTGGGACCTGCTCCTTTCCATCAGCCCTGGGTCCTCCAGCAGGACCAGGCTCTGCTCCATCTGCCTGGGGAAGCTCCTGACCCCAGGGGTCAGTGCTGCAAACAGAGATTTCACCCAGAGAATTTCTCTTCTGGAGCATCTCCAGGAAAGGTCAGGTATTAAAATCTGACAGAGGGAACACTGATCCTTATAAATGGGCCTTTTTACCCCAAACCCTAATCTCAGATTTACAAAGGTGCAGAGGAGTTCTGCCTCTCTGGGCACCATCCCTTGCCCTTCCCAGAGCTTTTCTGAGCTCTGTTTCTCCCCATGGCAGTGACACCATTGCTGCTGGAGCAGGGAAATGCCTCAGTGAGACCATTACAGGGCATTGGATTTGTCTTGTTTTTAACAGGAGCCCTGGTCAGGAGCAGTTTGCACCACTTCTGGTCACAGGCCAGTGGCATCTTACAGAAGGAATCTGAGGTGATGTTTCAAAGCCAGCAGAGGACAGGCACAGAAATGCCCCACACCCTCAGCACACCTCTCTGGAGCAGAACTGAAGCACAGGGGTCAATCTGCTGCCTGCCAACAGCACAAGGCAGGACACCCCTGTGTCCCAGTGCCACCAAGGTGTGCCCAGGGTGCTCCTGAGCTGAGGAGCACAGGCACTCTGCACCCACTCACCTCCACTCCTGCTCTCAGTTCATCCTCTGCTCCTACCCTGGTAAACAACTCTCTGCACATGGTTAAGCTACTCAAGAGTGTACATTTAAAATAAAATCTGTTTCACATAAAAGGACAAATGAGAATGACTGTTACCCCCATCTTTACTGCGTTAAATTCCTTTGCACAGATTGTTCTTGTTACTCCTCCTTTCTGAGGGAATCTGAAGAGCAGACAACATTCTGCTTTACGTGGACAACTCCAGCAAGCCAAGAGGGAAGGCTTTCAAGTGGGAATGCAGTGATTTTAAAGCCCTTTTTTGTAACCCACTCAGGTCTTGGGCCATGAAGGGAGGAAGAGCAGCAGAGGGAATCACACTCTTCTCATGGCCAGATCCTGCAAGACTCTCATCATCTCTGACTTTAATTACAGCAGCAACATTTTGGAGCTGCACCACAGAGAGCCCCACAGCTCCCCAGAGGGTTTTAAGGCCATCAGATGCTCATGGCCTAAGGAAGCCCCAGCATCAGCTTTGAAGCTGCCCTTGAACAGGTGCTGCAGCAGCTCTCAGTGCTGGCACAGCCCAGCTTCTCCTGATCCCCAGAGGAGCCTTCCCTGCTGCTCCCACGAGCACTCAGCTTTAACATCATTTAGCACAGATGGGATTTGGATCTGCAGCTCCAGAGGAAAACGAGAGAATCCACTGAATTGTTTGGATTGATGTTTGTCAACACTCCCAGCCAGGTTTTCAAAGCCTGCAATCACGTGTCTCATTTCAAACCAGACATCTGAATGCTCTGTGCAAGAAGGAACTTGCCTGTAAGATTGCCTCCCGTGTTTAAGGGGCTGAGAAAGTCTCATCATCAAAACAGAAACGTTTTCCTGCTCCCTGTGCTCTGCCTGTGGGACCACAGCACCTCTCTGGCCCCATCTCCCACCTGGGAAAGGGGAGCAGGAGCAGCTGCCCCCCTCCAGTGAAGATGTGAGACAATATTTCATGCCAGAGCACTGCAGGGGAGAAGAGGCAGCAGCTCCTGGCCTGAGCCATCAGAAGGTGGAGACAGAGCAGGTCAGCGAGGTTTTCCTCTCTCCAAGTGGTTCATGGTGCAGGGAGGCCTCCACAGCTCCATCAGGGCCAGGGTGAGACACCCAATTCCAGCCAGCACCTATTCCTTCTTCTCAGAAAAAAAGGCAAACCAGGGACACACCAGTGTATAATACAAACAAGGCCACTGGCATTCTTTGGTAAAGCCCAGGCTGAAAACTTAGCCCAGGATGTGTGATCTTCCAAAAATCTGCCAGCCCCTGCAGTGTTCAAACTTCTTGCATGACCACAGCCACATGAAGAATGAAATGAAACCCCACGGAAATCTTTGACATTTCTACTATTATGCAATGTTTGGGTGAAAAAAAAAAAATTGCTGAAATTCTCCTTCCCTTCCAGAGTGAGTTTAGAAAAACTATTTCTAGCTTTTTTTAATTACACATTTCACCATTAAAAAGAAACCCTCCATAAATTAAAGGAACCACTAACCAGGGCTTATGTAACCCATTTAGAGTGGGAAATTGGTAACACTTGGGAGCAAAGTCTGTTCCTGTGATTTCTGGAGTCTACACCATTCATTTGATGTGTGCAAACATCACAAAAACCGGTTTATTTAATATTTGCATTAACTACTTCATACCAAAAAGAAGTCAGTCATTAAAAAGGGCATCTGTGTCCTATAGAGTCTAAAAGAAAACACTTCCATAGATGGCCAATGATCCGAGGGATAGTTTATCACTGCTTTCAATAAACAGCCTCCCAAGTCAGAGATTTACTTTATCCAATTGCATTCTGAATTTTTTTAATTTTTTTTTAGGAGTGTTTATGGCTCTATTACATTTTTGGTAGAAAACTGCTGTACTGTTTCTGTACTCAGCATTATTGACGTTTCCCCTGTAGAGAACACTCAGTGTTAAATGCTGTTCCTCACCCTGGGACTGCTCTCGTGCCGAGCCACTCACTGAATCCAAGGTCCAAGGGATGAGAACATTCCCAGAATAGCTGCTCCTAGTGCTGTTGCATCACTGCTCTTCCCAGGGCAGGATCTATCTGTGTTCCAGTGCAAATTCCCTGCCAGCAGCAGTGAGCACCCCTGTTAAAACCAACACTGGGAAGGATTTGACGAAGCAGCTCTGACCTTTCCTTGGATGTGCATTTCCCACACACAGGTTGAAGGCCCACAGGACAACTCCTCCATCTCCTGGGACTGCTCATGCCAGGACTGACCAGGTGCATCATACAGGGGTGAAGTAAAGAAGTTGCATAAAATTTATTTTTTTGTTTTTTTCCACCTTGTTTTACAACATTCCCTGTTAAGTTCTTACACATCTGCGACATGTAACTCCACAGAACAATAAATAATTGGCATTCCTATTTCTCTTGACTCAGGAGTATTTACAGGCTGTTTAGCTGGAGCACAGGTACAAAACATCGGCATCACAGTAAACACCATTTCAACACCAGAATCCATTTCCCCCCCTTAAAAATTAGATGAACTTAACACTGATTTTTTTTTAAAACAATTTTAACAATTAAAAATGTTCTCCAAGGCATGTAAGTATGCACGTTGTTGTAGGCAGTAGTGATGGACCATATTGGCAAAGCTGTGAACCACAGGATTTCATGCAAATCATAGAGCTCAACACCTCGGAAATAATTAATAATAAACACAGAGCCCATGCAGCTCCTGCTGAGGAGGCCACTGGGGTGGCCCCAGGGCCTGTGGGATGAGCCCAACCCCACAGGAGCAGCCTGGGACACGGAGCTGCACCCAGGGGTTCCCATCCCTGAGCTCTGCCTGTGCAAACCAGGGGCTGTGACGCAGCAGAGCCGCAGAAGCTTTTGCACATAAACCCCAGAGAGCAGCTGGAGGGATCCCCCTCTGACCTGGGGCTCCCTGACACACCCAGCTCACCTCCAGCACAACCTCCCTCAGCTCCAGAGGCTGTCCCAGGGCTGGGCTGGGACAGGAAAACAGCCCTGGTGCAGCTGCCAGCACAGCCCTCACACCCCCCAGGGGACAGCAGGGACGGTCCTGAGCCCCCTCAGCCACTTCTGATCACACCCTGCACACACTGAAGCTGCTGCTGCTGAACACAGAGCGTTGGGTTTGCACTGCACCACCAGCTGAGCTGGACAAATGCTTGCACAGATGAACCAGGCAAGCTCTGTGGAGGAGAGAAACGCCGAGTCGAGGGGATGGAGAGGAATGTGACACACCTGGAATTGCTGCAGAGGTGCAGGAAGAGAACAGTGTGTGCCACAAAACCTCACCCTGCAGCAGCTCAGCACGGGGTGTTGGCAGCCAGGGGCAGCAGGAGCAGGGTGAGACTCACCCAGGGCAGCAGGAGCAGGGTGAGACTCACCCAGGGGCAGCACCTGGAGCCAGGGGCAGCAGGAGCAGGGTGAGACTCACACTGGCACCCAGGGGCATCACCTGGAGCAGCCCCAAAAGCACACAGGTCACACACATCAAGTGCCACAGCACAGAACCCACAGAGATGAAGGAATAGGAAGAACACTAAGGCCACGAGCAAAATACTACACAGAAAGAGGAAACAACGCCTCACTCCCCAAAAGCACAAATTAGGAGCATACTAGAGGAAAAGATGAAATTTCCAGCAGAGAATCCATTTATTTTAATGTACAGTAAATAGGAACATGTATATTAAATTTTGCTTTTAAAAACGTTTTAAAATAACTTAAGAGAAATGGGTCGCAAACATAAAGTGCTGAACTTGAAAAATAGAAGTATTCCTCGTTCCTGCTGTTTGTTAGATGGCAGTTTTAGTCTCTGACTGCTTTGAAAAAAATGTAGTGTATATCCAGGCAGAAATGACTTCCTGGATTTACCACCTTGTGCAAAACCACGAGCTGCAAAGAACATAATCCACACCCCAAAACACAGCTATAGATCACTATCAACTACTAAATATGCTAAACTGAACTTATGATTCAATAAATACAAATGAAATCACAGTTCACTCCCTTTCTTGGTGTAAGCTAATAGTTTGCAAATATGGTCCACTCAGTGTAAACTGTATTGACTTGAGGAAACAGTGAATTCTACCATTTATATGTCTCAAATATTTACACACAGTAGCTTGGCACTGTTGCTGTTGCAGGACATTGAACTACCACACACAGGAGAGGGGGACAGGGCTGGGCTGCTCAGTCACCACCTGGGGCCAAGAGGAATTCTTGGTTCTTGGAACTAAACTAATGAAAGTAAATGGGATTGGATATTGAGAAGAAATTCCTCCCTGGCAGGGTGGGCAGGCCCTGGCACAGGGTGCCCAGAGCAGCTGTGGCTGCCCCTGGAGCCCTGGCAGTGCCCAAGGCCAGGCTGGACACTGGGGCTGGGAGCAGCCTGGGACAGTGGGAGGTGTCCCTGCCCATGGCAGGGCTGGCACTGGGTGGGATTTAAGGTCCCTTCCAACCCAAACCATTCCATGATTCTGTGAAATGCTGTCTGGGGACTCCAGAACAGTGGCAAGGCCAACACAATCCAGCCACGATGAGAACAGTGCTCAGGATCTTTCTGGCAAAACAGATTTAACTCCCAGGAGGCTGGGACCGGAACTCCCAGGAGAGAGCTCAGGCTCTGCTTTGGGACACCAGCTCAGGCTCTGACCTGGGACAGGAGCTCAGGCTCTGGGCTCTGACCTGGGACAGGAGCTCAGGCTCTGACCTGGGACAGGAGCTCAGGCTCTGGGCTCTGACCTGGGACAGGAGCTCAGGCTCTGGGCTCTGACCTGGGACAGGAGCTCAGGCTCTGACCTGGGACAGGAGCTCAGGCTCTGACCTGGGACAGGAGCTCAGGCTCTGGGCTCTGACCTGGGACAGGAGCTCAGGCTCTGACCTGGGACAGGAGCTCAGGCTCTGGGCTCTGACCCGGGACAGAAGCTCAGGCTCTGACCTGGGACAGAAGCTCAGGCTCTGACCTGGGACAGGAGCTCAGGCTCTGGGCTCTGACCTGGGACAGAAGCTCAGGCTCTGACCTGGGACAGAAGCTCAGGCTCTGACCTGGGACAGAAGCTCAGGCTCTGACCTGGGACAGGAGCTCAGGCTCTGACCTGGGACAGGAGCTCAGGCTCTGACCTGGGACAGGAGCTCAGGCTCTGGGCTCTTTCCCTCCTGTGCAGCTGTGGAACAATGGTGCCAAGCAGTGCCAGCTCCCAGTGGTTTCTCTGATGTGGGAAGAAGACAGCAAGCAACTAACTCAGCACAGACTGAAGAGCCTTGGACAAGGGTGGCTGCCACTAAAAGCCCATCTGTGTTTGATGCACCAGTCCAGCTCTCAAAGGTCTCTGTCCTGCTGCTGAGAAGCCCGAGCACGTGTTGCTCTCCTCATGATATTGTAACATGGACCAAAATTTACAATAAGGACAGAACTCACTGAGTTTAATTTTTGAAAATTAAAACCACATAAATTTGCTCTGCACACAAGCCTACTGCCTCTGTATGAACCCACTCCTGCGATTCAGGTTTGGTTTTCAGAGCCAAGCAAGTGCAAGGCTCCAAAAACTGCCTCTCTGCAGGGAGCATGTCATTAAAACATCCACCCAGGAGTGCCTCTGCTTATTTGCAGCTCACCCTCAAAGTTTCACACTAACAGGAAACAGATTTCGTGGAGCTGTGAGGAGCAGCAGCTCTGTGACCTCTCCTTTCAGTCTCCAAGGATTCAAGACACGTCTGCCACATTGTCTGCAGAACAGTACGAGTCCCTTCTCACGTTGTCGACACATTTCAAGGATGATCAACTGCAAAGTTCTGTTCCAAAGAGGATTTGCTTTAGTTTAGATAATTTTCTCCTACACAAATAAATACGGAGTAAAACTGTTATGTCACCGGCTCCTTTTAACAGGAAGCACAAAAGCCAAACAACACTGAATTCTCTCGGTTTTGAGAGAATTGAGAATTCTCAAAATTTGAGAGAATTTTGAATTCTCTCTTCTCTGTCTGTATCAATGGCTGGATACCTCCAGAATCACTGGGGTGACCACATTTCAAGGGAAGGAAAAATCTCAGACACGCTCAGATTCTCCAGCGTGTGCAGATCCGACAGGCTGGAGCCCCATTCTGGAAACAACATGCCATAAATCAGGAATCAGCTGTCAGCAGTGCAGTGCATCACCTACATTAAGGGATTTCCAAGATGTAAAAAGAATGTAACTACTCGAATCAAAAAGATGAATAACATTAAAAAAAAAAAAAAGGTAACACAATGCAAAGAACAGCGCAGACACTTAAAAAAAAATCCACTTTAAATCGTCAAATGTAAATCCCAAGGTCAGGTAGCAGCTTCCACAGACTTTGAACCATGCAAGGGAACCCCCATTGCCATCGCAGCTCCATGCATTTGACCCCAGTTAAGTGGAACAGAAGAACTGGATGAACTCAGAGCCTCCACCCTGCAAGCACTCCCTTTCGGTGCTGGCTCGCCGTTCAGGGCGGTCTGGAAGTGCCTGAGCACAGCAGCAGGTGACAGAGATTACCACGGGGTCCTGAGGAGGTGATGGCAGCAGCTGGGGTTCGTCCCTGGGCCCTGGGCAATGCCTGTCCCTGTGCCAGCAGCAGCCCTAGGACGTCAGCTTCGAGTAGCTGGGGGGAGAAAACCTCCGTCTCAGGTACTTGAGGACGTAGAGGGGCAGGCAGCTCACCAGGGTGATGACAGTGACCTTCCACAGGAACGACAAGGTGGCAATGAAGTAAACATCTGTGTGGAGAAACGAGCAGGGAGTCAAAAACACAAGGGAGGACCTTGTGGGAAAGGGTGCAGGAAATCAGCTCAGTCTGCCACTGCTTCCTTCTGCCCATGGCACGGGCTTGGACTAGGTCATCTTAAAGCTCCCTTCCAACCCAGGCTGTTCTATGATTTTAAAACTCTTAAAACTGCCCCTCCTCCCAGTTCAAAGCTCCTATGACACCTGGCTCCTCACTCCTCTGCCCCTCTCTTCCCCAGAAGATGCAGAGATGTTGCTGAGCAGTGGGGTGTAAGGAATGTGGCTCTCACAGGTAACTGCCCCCCCAAACCCCACCCAAAGCAGGGATATCCTCCTGGCAGTGCCCAGCACTGCGTGTGCTCCCACTCTGGGAGCTGCCTCTGCTGCTTGGCTGAGCCCAGCAAACACAGCTCTTGACCCAAAACACCTCAGAATCTTGACAAAAAGAGTCAGAGCATCGTTCGAAATGGGATGGGTATAACCACATGCAAGAGACAGGTCCAGCCAGGGGGGGAAGTTATCCCTGTTGTCTTCAGTTAGGAAAGAGCTTTATGGAAGAAGCAGTGACATCTTGTGGTCCCTGAATGAACACTGGAACAAGCCCTTGGGTCTGGTATTTGCAAGTTGAGAGTTACTGGAGGAATCTGGAACTCCTTAGCCATTTTCCTCCAGCCAGGGAGTAGGATTAGCTCTGCTCCAGGCAACTGCAACACCACCAACAACCAAACCCGTACGAGAATGGTCCCAACAAACAGATAAAGCAAATTTTAGGAGACAGCCCCTTCACTCAGTTGAAAAGACCAAATCTTTGAATCCAACAGCAGAAACATTTTCCCATATGGAGATAAAGGTCACTGCTACATGGCAGCTGATACGTGCTGGAGCTCAAAGAATGGATGAGACTCCCTGGGCAGCACACTCTGCTGACCATCTTTACCTTCTCTAGCATTTTGCTGTGGGAAGAAACCATAAAACATCTCCCAAATCCCACAGAGCTTACTGTGGTACCACTGCCACTGTGCCCACTGTTGGCTCCACCAAGAGCCTTTTGCCCCATTCGGTCCTGCCATCATCCAGGCCATGAACTGACTGGGGGAGAGCACTAAACCTCACCAATGAACTCGTGCAAGAAGACCAGGGAAGCGATGTAGCAGGAGAGGCTGAGCAGCTCGGCCACGATCATGAGCCAGTGCCACGTCTGGATTGTCAGTGCCACCATCAGCAGCTCGGTGAGAATCAGGGAGGTGAAGGAAATGGCCACAATGTGCACAAATTCGGATTCAAAGAGGAGGAGTGCCCCATACATGATGATGCTACCTGCAAGGGAATGGAACTATTTCAGTCCAAACACCAGGCTCAGCTCTAAAACCCACGGTTAGGTCTTGGAAAGGCTGAAACAATCCTATCTTGAGGCTGTTTTCATGAAACCTGATGAATGTAACGACAACGGATCAGTTACTATTTAGGAGACAGAACTGGTGAGAAGACAGGGAAAAGTTACAGCAGAGGTACCCAAAGTTTTCTGACAGTCTATCATATTCATAGACACACGGAGATAGGAAATTAATACATGCTGCTTTGGCAACTGGAGACCTCTAACATCATGAAACTCTATCCTCCCACAAAAGCACTTGGTCACTACTCAGAAGCTGAAAGATATCAAATTCTTCTCTATCCCACCGTCCTGCCTCGGTGCCAAGAGGCAGCAAAGTGTTGAAAAGCTCAGTGGACACAAGTGAGCCTCAGTTTGCACAGCCTGGGCCCAGATCTCTCCCCTTCACACCTCCCCCGAAGAGAATCCCACCAAAGCTCTGCTAACGAGGCATTGTTTGTGCTCCTCTCCTGGCTGGCCGGGGCTGCTCCAGGCCACCTGCACAAATAACTCATGTGAGCAGCATGAGTAATCCACCCCAACATCCATCACCCAGGCTGCCTCCGGAAGGGAAAACCTGCGAGGGGAACCCAGCTCCAGCCACAGAGTTCAAACCCAGCTGTGAACTTTCCAAACCTTGGGACTGCTGGAGTTTGGGTCGGGCTGATCTCTGCTAGCAACTGGCCCGGCTGTTTGGCCGCTGTTTGCTGGTTATGGAGCACAGCACTGGTGAAGTCACTTTAACCAAAGCCTGTGAGCAGAGAGTGCTCTGAGCTCAAGGAGGAATCTTTTCCCCCCTGGCTGCAGCCTTCCACCACCACTTGGCAGTGTTGTCCCAGTGCCTTGGCTTTGCCATCGTGTCACTCAGCACCCCAAGCCCTGGATCCCTGTTGCAGGACTCCTTATTCAGGAAATAACAGAGATTTTACAAATTCAGATTTTTGTATGACAACGGTCGTCCCTGGGTGGGGGGGGGAAAAAAGACAAAGCTCCATTGGGGTTTTCTTCTATGAAAATTCACTTATTGATCAACTTAGAAATCCTGGCTTCACTCCCTGCTGAGGATGGCAATGTCAATCACACTCATTAGAATTACCTGCTTGTTTTTGACCCCTTGTTCTGAGTCTTGTTGATAAAGGGTTTTGGAAAACAAGGAATTTTGCCACTTCAGCTTTTAGCTCCACGTTATTGAGCTGTTTTCTACAATTCCCTAATTAATACTTACAGAGAGGATTTGAGTTTGAGGGTACTTGATTAAAAAAAAAAAAAAAAAAAGACAAAATTAAAGAAAAGACCTTCTTAGATATAGACCCAAAACTACTACATCCACTGTTGAAATTGCATTGTAATTAAGGCATTTAATGAATTGCTTTAGCAGCATAATTAGAGTGTATGAGATACAAGCAAGAACGTGAGCTCGATTCTGACCCTGAGTTACACATGCCTGTGAAGCAACCAGAACTATTGCTACTTCCACTTCTGGATAAAATACAGAAGGTTACAGATGCTGCACTTTCCCTGTCAACAAAAACCTGCAAAATCCAGAGACTGGAGACCTTTTCCCAAAAGAAGGGGCGAGTCTTGAACTCTGCCTTACAGATGGGGCAGCTGCAGCACTGCGAGGAACTTGCACAGAATTACAGTGCATGGTTCTGATGGGAAAGGGCACAATGGCTTGAATTCCACATTACAGGGTTGTCCAATTACTGCCAATATTTGGGTTTAAATGATTTTTTTTCCCAGTTTTTTTTTCCAGTTTTTTTTTCCATTTTTTTTTCCATTCCAACATTTTCTGCGACCAAAAAAAAAAAACCTATTCATCACCACAAGGATACTTTGGGAAATTCATTTCGTGCCTTACTTCACTTCCTGCAGTACCAAAACTGAGATAGTCACACACACTACAACATTTAAAGGCACAAGCAGAAAGGTGATTTCTTACCTTGATAAATGCTTATCAAGACCCAGATTAAAAACGTTTTGTATGACAACGGTCGTCCCTGGGTGGGGGGGGGGAAAAAAAAGACAAAGCTCCATTGGGGTTTTATTCTATGAAAATTCACTTATTGATCAACTTAGAAATTAACAAGATAATTGGAAGATGATCTGGAAAACAATTCAATAAAACAAACCAAGCAGCCCTGTGGTAGTGCCCCTTTATTCTCATTTTTCTGGGTGCACGAAGGGGCTGTGGGAGCTCAGGGCTCCCCCAGCCCAGCCTGGCCCTCACTGCACACACAATTAATTCAGTGCAAAGGTACCTCAGGAGTTCAGCCACTGGGCTGTGAAATGCAAGATGTGTGTACACACATGGATGTGAACACATTAATATTGTATTTCTAGACACACACAAATCACCCTCAGATTGAAGGCAGACAGATTTTTAAAAAACCATCTCCAGCCAACACAGCCATACCAGCACAAAACCCCCTATGTTTAGGCCAGGCCTAAGGATGGCTGAAGAATTAGTGGTTTATGACATAAGAGACAACATCCAAGTGAAACCAGATGGAGACTTATTGAGGCTCTGGAAAAACAGGCTGTGCTTCTCAGAGTATCTGCTTCACAGGAATCCTTGAGGGAAAGGATCTGGGGAAGACTCAGTCCACCCTTTCCTTCAACTAAGAAAGATGTTCCCAGGGAATAATACTGCATATCCCAGTTATTGAAAACATTTTCCAGAGAGGAAGAAAAAAAAAAATTAAAAAGGAACCTAAGACAAGATTTACCTTCCTGCTATTTCTATGGTAAACATAGAATAAAGTTTTCTTTGTCTAAGGAGAAGGACCTGACTTAGATGCTAAAGCTACAAAAATGGCACAGCAAGCAAAGCTTCAGATCATGCTCCAGTCAAATTCCTGTTGAAGCAGCTCTGGGATAACCTCCTGCCTCCAAATGAGCATATCCCTTCCCCTCTTCTGCCTTCAGGGCAGTGCCAAATCCCCAACAATTTCTCTTTTCCTTTTATTATGGAACAAATTGGTAATATTAAATCCCTAGAATTTCCCACAGAATGGAACTTCTACTTGCCCAGCCGTTTTTAATAAATTACATTTCATGCAGCATTCAATAAACAACTGCCAGGAATTCTGGTTCTGTCTGTTGATCCAAATTTGACTTTAACAGAATTTTGCCTGAAAATGCCCAATAAAGTTCTGGATCTCCTGGCAATATATTTGACTTGACACATTTAGAGTTTCAAATCCAGGTGAGGATCTTGCCTTAAATCAAAACACACAAACAAGAGCCTCCCATACCTTAAGAAGATCTTTGTAGAGCTCTGGGTACAACATTGCAACTTCAGATTTCACATCCTTGTCCAGGACAAGAGAAAACACAGGGAACATGGTGTAAATTGTGGAGTACCTGGGAAGAAGGCAAGAGACCAGTAAATTATCTCAGGTGGAGATGAGCAAACAACTGCTGGGCTCCAGAAAGGAAATGCAATATTCTTTGAGTGCCCAACAATGCACACATCATAAAAACTGGCCAAGGGAGCACAACAGAGTTCTGCAGGTAGGAAAAAAAACCATCAGGATTGGCTTTTTGAGTGACTCTTGATCAGGAACACTCATACACAAGTGACTGGTTCAAATAGTTGTGGTGGGTTGTTAATGGAGCAAGGACTGACCTGTGCCCATCCCAAAGTCTGCTCCCAGCTCAGGGCTGGCTCTGTTTGCATCAGAAGGCAATGGAGATGAATTTGCTGGTTTTTTTAAATTATGTACTCAAAAGTATAAAAAGTCATCCTGGGATTACAGCTGCAATCCCCTGTTTTAGGCAGTTTCTGGAGAGGAGAAGGTTGGGTTGTCCCTCCTCCTGGCACTGCCCCTCACTGCTGTGCAGACACCAGCCCAGAACTGTCCCTCTGCTTTTCACTGGGATCAAAGGAACACTCCTGCAGGGTGGGCTGCTTCCCAAAGGTGACAAACCATCCTGCTGGAAAGGTTTCTGGAGGTGTCTGCACTGGGAGGGGACAAGGCTCCCATCCAGCTCCTGAAGCAGTGCTGTGAGCAGAGTGGGGATGTGCATGGCTTGCATTTTAACCAGCCCCAAAGTGTTCATTGGGCAGAGGTTTCCCTCAGCACCAGCAAAAAGTGAGCTCTTACCCAATGATGAGGAAGCCTTGGTAGAGAGGGACCGAAGCAAAGTAAAAGACTGATGAGAAAACAGCCTGGAAAAGAAATGAGCTTTTTAGGCACTGAGATGCTGCAGTAAAAGTAACAGCTTTAAAATACACTCTGTTCAAACTGGAAGACTCTTGCAGTGGGTTCTCCCAGCTCCTGAAATGAAGACAGACTAATGGAATATCAACCCTTTATAGTCCTTTGGAGCAGTTGCTGGTATTTGTCCAATACCAGGAATTTTCTTATGTGTTTTGATATCAAAGTAACAACCTCAGTTCCTAACCCATGAACATTTTCAGGGGAAGAAATAGCAGCATTCCAAACGAGACACAGGACCTTTCCTTTATCACCTGGCTCCTCCACCTCTCTCTTTGGAAACCCCCTCCTGGCAGCCCCTTTACCTGCATGGTGCTGATGCAGAGGCTCCTGTGGATCACAAACTGGCTGAGGGCTGCAGACCTCTTGTAGCTGTTCCTCCCATGGACCATGAGCAGACGACCCAGGTGCTTGAACTGAGTGATGGAGAAATCAGCTGCCAGCGATGCCTGCTTCCCTTCCTGGGAACCAGAGCAAGGACAAGCACAGTGAGACCATTGCACTGGAAACAGTGAATATCGTGTTATTATGGAGTTATCACTGACAGAATTTCCAGGAATATTTGCAGTATGTTAGGTGAGGGAGAGCATTGCCTCAAGTACTTCTCCTTCCACTGTGGGCTTTAAGCAAAGAGCAAAAATATGAGGAGAGTTCCCATTTGAACCTTGGCCTCCAATTCTAAGCAGCCTCTGGATTCTGGTTCACAACACACGTGTTCGTGTGACACTCCTATCAAATCAGTGCTGAACACAAATTCCCAGTCTCAAAAGTTCAGACAGTTTTGGCTCACTGCAAGCAGAGTCTGTCTGCTGCTGCCAACCCAGTCCTGCAGCTCCACACAGCTCCAGGTGCAGGGATCAGAGTTCTAACCCAGAGTTTGTTTTGCAAACCAATACAAACAGTTTTTAATTGGGCATGTAGGGCGTATCTTATCAGTGCAATTATAACTCCAGCACCTGGAGCATCAAAACCCCCCAAAACTGACCACAAGGGTACAAATTCTGCCAAGAACCAAATGATGAATTTGAACTCCCTTTAACAGTAGTGTCCTTTGTAGCCAAATTATTTCTCATGACAGGGCTACTGGTCTGATGATGATTCTTGTGGGAGCTTGTTCCCTTTCTTGCACAAATATCTGAGGATTCATTCAAGAGCTGCTTGAAAACTGGCTGCAGAAATTCTCATTAAACATGAGGTCATCTCACCTTTCCTTCAACCCCAACACCACAGTCAGCCTCCTGAATCATGCTAACATCATTCCCTCCATCACCTGCAGGGCAGAGCACAAACAAAACTGGGAGTTAAGCAACAGGGGCAACCTGCAACCTCACCAAAGTCATCTGCACCACACTGGAACATTATAAGAAACACTTAACCCAATCAACAAAAGATTATCAACAGAAATCATGAATTTAAGTTCTTAAGTTTTGTTTTAATAGGCCCCCAGATCAGTGATGGATGTATCTCACTTGTGGGTGGTACCATTGAATCTACAGTGCTGAAACAAAGCTCACAGATTAACAGTGGCACTTCACCTGGTCACCTTCAAGCTCTGTTTTGCACAGATGACACCTATGAAAAGGTGATGAGGGGTTTGGCATTGAACTTCCACCTGCAAAATTTCAATCACCTTCTCTATCACCCCCAAAAACCACTGCTCCCTAAATCACCACTTCCAGGTGGTACCAGATCAGGTGAGACTGTTCAGCCACCAAGGAGAGACTGCAGGTGCCATTCCCCTGGTCAGATCTGGCTGTTCACTCAACAAGGAGAGACTGCAGGTGCCAATCCCTTGGTCACTGCTGGCTGTTCACCCACCAAGGAGGAGCTGCAGGTGCCAATCCCCTGGTCAGATCTGACTGTTCACTCAACAAGGAGAGACTGCAGGTGCCAATCCCTTGGTCACTGCTGGCTGTTCACCCACCAAGGAGAGACTGCAGGTGCCAATCCCCTGGTCAGATCTGACTGTTCACTCAACAAGGAGGGACTGCAGGTGCCAATCCCTTGGTCACTGCTGACTGTTCACCCAGCAGGGAGAGACTGCAGGTGCCAATCCCTTGGTCACTGCTGACTGTTCACCCAGCAGGGAGAGACTGCAGGTGCCAATCCCTTGGTCACTGCTGGCTGTTCACCCACCAAGGAGGAGCTGCAGGTGCCAATCCCCTGGTCAGAGCTGGCTGTTCACCCACCAAGGAGGAGCTGCAGGTGCCATTCCCCTGATCACTGCTGGATGCTCACCCACCAAGGAGGAGCTGCAGGTGCCAATCCCCTGATCACTGCTGGATGCTCACCCACCAAGGAGGAGCTGCAGGTGCCATTCCCCTGGTCAGATCTGACTGCTCACCCACCAAGGAGAGACTGCAGGTGCCAATCCCCTGGTCACTGCTGACTGTTCACCCACCAAGGAGGAGCTGCAGGTGCCCTTGCCCTGGCCAGAGCTGCTCACTCACCCACGGCACAGGTGAGCTTGCCCGTCCTCTCCTGCAGCAGCCGCACGATCTGCGCTTTCTGCGTGGGGGCACAGCGGCAGCACACCACGGCCGGGCACTGGCACGCCAGCTCCATGAACTCGTACTCGTAGTACTTCAGGCACACCTGGGTCACACACAGCACACACCTGGGTCACACCTGCCCTGTGGGCACCAGGGTTTTTTCCCCCAGCCCAGGCTGGCGGGGCTGGCCCTACCTCCAGAGAGTCCCCCGAGATGACCAGGGCACAGTCGTGCTTGCGGCGGAAGGCGTTCAGCTCCAGGTGGGCTTCTCCTCGGTTTGTCACCTGGGGGAGGAGGGAACTGAGCAAGGTGTGCTTCACTGGGCTGAGAAAACAGCAAGGAATCCCAGAGGGAACAAAAGTGACACGGCCAGGACAGGCAGCACACTGAGTGAGGGCAAGCAGTCACAGAACTAAAAACTTGGGGTAGAAAGCTGGGTTAAAAGAATTAAAAATATCCTGCTGGTATTTTTATTTATCACCCAGTTGTGACCTCACACCCCTCCTGCTCCAGAGCCTGGGCCCCTTGAGTGTGGGTCTGTGGGTGTTACTCACTAGTCTGAATATATGGATGTCCTGTGTCCGTGTCACCAGATGAGCGTTCTTGGCTGTACACGTGGCTGTCTCCAGCTTATCCCCTGTCAGCATCCACACCTAAAATCCAAACATTTCCTGTGTCAAACAAAGCTTAACCACCACGTCTGCAGGACCTCTGCAAGTACCACCTGCCCCCCACAGCCTTATAAAAGGACTGCTAAAATACACATACAAATTATTCTCCTAAAAAACCCCCTGTTTTAAAACACGCAAGAAAATCCTCACGCCCGAAAGAAAGCAAAGCTCTCAAAGAGGCTGAGGCACAGAGGAAGTTACAAACTCTGTGTAACATTCTTCCCACCTGCAATATTTCAAGATTCTGCTGATAAACCCACAAAATGCAGCTAAAAAAACCGTGTATTTGTGTGTTAATGTGTCCCTCCCCGGCCATTTCTCAACTGAGCCCTGCTGCAGAAAGATCCCTCCTGGCCCAGCCTGAAATGTGGATGATGCAACTGGGGTTAGCTCAGTGCTGATGTGTACGTCTGGAACACTCTAACTTGGGTTGAGGTGGTTTTTTTTGGATATTTTTTTTTTTTAAATCCACACTGCTCCTTTTATTTTGTGCTGGTGAGGGGAGGGAGTTAGAAAGCAATGTCAGCAGCAATGGCTGGGAATTCTTTCTCCAGTGTAAATAGAACACAGTGAGGTTGGTTTTTTTTCCACTGGTGTTTTTATTCTTACAGGACACTGCCCAAGAATGTTTAATGAAAAATACAAAAACCTTAAGAAAATCCTAAAGCATCAACAAAAAACCCACACAAAGCCTCATTCATTTGTTTAATAACCTGAGGTTGGCAAGAGGTTTGATCCTAACGAGATGGTCCCTGTCATGGACTTGCAAGACCCCCTTCACTCTGGATTTACTCCTCACATGCAATGCCCTGATGAGCATTGCAGTGCAAGGAGTGCTCAGCACACCCCACACTCCACACCAGCTCCAGCCAAGGTGAGGACAAAGGGAAGAAGGAAAACCCTTTGGAGTGCTGGGTCAGGGATACAACATCACCGAGGAGCTCTGATTCCCCTGCCCTCCCTTCTCTGCTGAAGTCTCTGCTGTTCACAGGGATGGCCCCAAAGAAAAAGCACTTTGGGAAGCTCATCCCAAGCACTGAATTCCCCTTCCCACCTCATCCCCAAACACACAGCCCTGCTTTGCACTCACAGCCCAGCTCCAGATTTTTGCTCACTTTGCAACTTAAAGCACAGAAACCACAACCAGGACCTTTCACCTACTTTTCTTACCCAAATCTGAATGTTTAATCCATTTTTTTCCCCCTTTTGCAAGGCTGACAAAGTTTTCAGAGAGAGAACCTATGCAGGCAGCACAGCAGCTCCCTCACTGCCGAGCACAGCTCAGGCTGAAGGTGTGGAGTCAGAGATGCTGGGGCCCAGAAAGCTGGAAAAAAAAAATCCAGTCCCTGATTCCCTTGGCTCAGACTCCCCTCTAGTGGCTACTGAAAACGTGGATATCCACAGCTCCAAGCCCAGCTCGGGGGTTCATGCACCACAAACCAAACACAGCCACACCTGCCTTGCTTCATGCAAATCCCTGAAAGAAGAATTGCCCCAAAATCTCCTGTTGGGCTCCCCCAACCGTGCCCACACGATTTCTTTCCCTGCAGGAGGAGCCAGAGCACTTGAGGGGATGAAAAGCACAGGAGGTGACGCACTCATGTGCTAACATTTACTACTTGCAGCAATTTCTGTTCCCAAAGTGGAGTTAAAACCCTCAGAGAGCCCCTCAACTCTGAATTTACTGCCTGCAGGACAGTGCCCCCCTGCACTCAGAGGGTCTCAGGGCTCCTGCTGCAGCAGCCCTAGGTTGGGCAGACCTTAATGCCAGCGTTCCTCAGCGTCTCCAGCGTGGGCCTGACGTCTGTCTGCAGCTGATCCTCCACCCCAGTCAGACACAGCAGCTCCATCTCCATCTCCAGGCTCTCGATCACCGTGGCCACCTTGAGGGAGCGGTCGTGCACGCTCAGCTTGGCCTGGACGTAGCGAGCCTGGGGACACACAGCACGCTCACAGCCTGGCTTTGGGGACACGGGGGGGAAGCAGCCAAACCTCCCTCTGTGGCCTTCCACCCTCTCCTCCCCTCCTTAAGGTGCCTTCCAACCCAAGCAGCTCTGATTCCACTGTTCAGAGATGGAACCTGTAAGGGTTGGGGATCTCGAGGTGCCTGGTGAAGAGTGAGGTGGGAAATGCTTCAGGGAGCTGTTGCTGTTGCTGGTGGGCAGCACAGGGCACACAAAGGCAGGGCAGCTGCTGGAGTGGCACCTGCAGAGAGCCTGCAAGCAGCTCCCTGCCACCACAGGCAGCACTCCTAGAAACAACAGCACCAGAGCAGTTCCACCACCACATCCCTGCAGGAACTGAACAGTTCCCCTTCCCACTCTGCCTGCCTGGTGCCCTGGGCAGAGACCCAAACCCCACACACGGAGCCCCTGTTGCCAGGGAGCTGCCTGGTTGATATTCTGCTTATTCAGGATTCAGGAGCTGCTTGGGAGGGTCTTTGCTGGGACTAACACTTCATACCTATCACTTGAAAAGCAACTTGGATGAAAAGCTTTTCAAGACATTTTAGAGCAACAATTCTAGCAGAGAGTTGGGAGATGAGAGGCAGCACTATCACAAGAGTTCTGTGAGAATCACTTCAGTGATGGTTTGTTTAAAAACAAAGGAGAAAAACCAAATAAAAACTTACTTCAAAGTCTTGATACTGCTCTTCTGTCAGAGACTTCTTGGCCACGACAAGAACCCTCAGGCCTTCCCGAGCCATGTTCCCACACTGCAAAGGAGGATCCCATTGTAAACCATAAACTGCACCTCCACTGAAATGATTTATGCACAGCAGTGTGCAGATGGCAGTGTAAGATAGCAGGTTAAGAAAATAACCACCCCATCTGAGCAACCCCAGTCAGTCTGTAACATCTGATAAAGTGCACGATAAACTCCAGGGGAAAGAGGGGATCTGCAATGGTTTGTCACCTAGCGCAGTGATCAGGAAGAAAAATGTCCTCTGCTACCCTAGGGTGGCAAAAACAACCTCACTGATTGAATTTGCTCTGTCTCTAAGTAAAAGGCAGCAAGCCTGTGATTTGTAGACTTCACATCTTGGGCAAGCAACTCTTTAAAATAAGACCAAGTTATTATTATTTCTCTGAACACCAGAGAATCAGTAGCTGAAGCTACTGCTGAGGATGCCCCATCCCTGGAAGAGATGAGAGAGATAGGGGCCATTTTTTAGTTTGTTAGCTGGCAGTGCTGTAGAACTCAGGGTCTGTGAGACTGTAATAGGGATAAGAATTAATAAACATCTGAGTCTGAACAGGAAACAATGCGCAGTTAATAATCCCTGGCATAAAAAAGAAGATAAAAAGCAACATAGCAGAACACCAGGGCAGCAGGGCAGCAGGGCAGCAGGGATGCAGGAATGAAGGGATGAAGGGATGAAGGGATGAAGGGATGCAGGGCAGCAGGGATGCAGGGATGCAGGGCAGCAGGGAAGCAGGGATGCAGGGATGCAGGGATGAAGGGATGAAGGGATGAAGGGATGAAGGGATGAAGGGCAGCAGGGCTGCAGGGTACAGGGATGCAGGGCAGCAGGGCAGCAGGGATGCAGGGCAGCAGGGCAGCAGGGCAGCAGGGATGCAGGGATGAAGGGCTGCAGGGATGCAGGGCAGCAGGGATGCAAGGATGCAGGGCAGCAGGGATGAAGGGATGCAGGGCAGCAGGGATGAAGGGATGCAGGGCAGCAGAGCAGCAGGGATGCAGGGCTGCAGGGATGCAGGGCAGCAGGGATGCAGGGCAGCAGGGATGCAGGGCAGCAGGGATGAAGGGATGAAGGGATGCAGGGCAGCAGGGATGCAGGGATGCAGGGCAGCAGGGATGCAGGGATGCAGGGATGCAGGGATGCAGGGATGCAGGGCAGCAGGGATGCAGGGTACAGGGATGCAGGGTACAGGGATGCAGGGCAGCAGGGATGCAGGGATGCAGGGATGCAGGGCTGCAGGGCAGCAGGGATGCAGGGCAGCAGGGATGCAAGGATGCAGGGCAGCAGGGATGCAGGACAGCCCTCCCGTACCTCCTCCTCCAGCCAGTCGTTGTACTGCACGATGCCAGCCATCACCACATCTGCCCCCTTCATGTAGAAGGTGATCTCTCCTGTGGATTCATCCTGCAGAGACAACACAGCAGCCTGAGCTGGCACAGCACCAACAGAGAGGGATGAGCTCTCAGCACGGCAGGCACAGGATTGTCTGCTCTGGGGCAGCTGAAGGGCCCAGCAGCTCAGCCTCTGCTCTGGGGCCAGGAGGAGATGCCTACTCAGTTGCAGTTCAGTTCCTCACAGCAGGAATGAATGCTTTGGACAAGGGGGATCAGCTTTTTAATCAGCATCTCCAGACAGACAGACAGACAGACAGACCCTCCCAGCCCTGGCTGCCCCTGCCTCCAGAATAACCCCGAGCCCTCACCTTGAAACTTGACTCCCTGCTTACCTGAAACAGCAAAACAGATGCACAAAGCTCAGCAGAGTAAAAACCACTCTGCTTTACCTGCTCTGTTACACCACCTGGAATATGCATAATTAAAGCTCATGCTTGTCACAGAAAGCTTAGACTGCTGCCTTGCCTTATCTGATACAAGGGGTTTACAGGCTGCAAGCAAAGCATATTTACATTACCACAAATTAAAAAGTCCCTTCTAAGCAGGCAGAGAGGTAAGGAGGCCACAGCTCTGAGTATCACAAGCTAATGGAAACCCTGGCAATTTCCTCAAAGGAGATGAAACACTGAGTAAGGAACAATCTGCTCTGTAAACTGAGACAGCCACCAGGGATAGGAGCAAAACAAACTTAAAAAGCAAAACCAAAAAGCCCAGCAAGGTCTGAAATAAACATCTGAGAATGGAGTGGCAAAAGTACTTTAGGAATAAGAGAAATGAAAGAAAAGCAAAGTCTTCATTCTCTTCATTCTAACATTTGGGTCAGTATGTTCCACTGTTACAGAAATTAGTGGTGGAAGTTCTCACACATGAATAGGTTAAAAGCCCCAGGTCCTGTGGCACTGGCAAAACAGAGTTTAAATGCACAGCAAAAAACAAAACAAAACAAAACAAAACAAACAAAAAAAATCCCCAAAAACAACAAAATGTAGCACCTAATGTGGACACTAAAACTGCAAAGAAAAGAAATGACTTTGCTGAGGAAATTAAGAAGTAGCCAAGGACAACGAAGCTCCTCTGCTGAATATTTTTGCCAAGCTCACAGAGATATTCACAAGGAAGATGCTCATAACGAAGCCCAAGTATGGTTTTCAACGTCCTGGAACATGCAGCCCTCACACAGTGATCCACATCCCACATCCCCGCAGGAAAAGGGGTGTCACTCTTCCAAAACAACCAGAATCTGCTTCAATAAAACACACCACTTCTGGCAGCAGCCAAAGGTAAAGGTTTATCTACGAAATTATTTGATTAAAGAGTGTCTAACAACATCTCTGTAGGAAACCGAATAAAGACTGCACTTCCCGTGCTGCAGAGCTGGCTTGAGATAGTTTAGGTTTTTTGGTCCAATATAAATACTGTATCAGCTATCTCCTTGCATTAGTCATTTCCTCTGCCCGAGTTCAGGAGGAGGTTAGTGCGTTCTCAGATCATGGCAAGATCACTCTATAAATCTGCACACAGATTTGCCAGTTACATTGTTTTGGGGAAGCATCTTTTTCCACCTCTGGTCTGCCTCTGGCCACGGTTCAAAGGCTCCTTTCAGTTCCAGATATGACAATAGCACTATCTCTGCTCTACAACAAAGATCATTCCACATGGCTAAGGGGAAAAAAAAAAAAAAAAATAAAAACCCTGCAAAGCAAACGAAGAATGGAAAATATTGTGGTCAAACAAACAGGCCTTCTTCAAAGAGGAAGATAAGTCAGTGCACACTATGGTGAGGAGGCTGCTTGGGTAGAACAGGATTTCTTAGAACTGAAATCATCAGGTACAGAAACGACAGTTGAGTGCAAGGAAACACTCAGATATTGCAAAAAATATCCCAAACCAGGCAACATCTGCGACTTGCTTTCACCATTAACTGTTGCTTTGTTTACTGGCAGTGGTGTTGAAGGAGCTCTTTTCCAGGGGCAGAGCAGGCAGGATGTGCAGGGAGATGATGCCTGCAGGGGCAGGAACCTCTGCTCAGACTCTGCCCCCAGGCTGTGCAGGAAGCCTGGCAAAATTCTCACAGGGGCTCTCAACAGCCAGAAAAAATTGCAGTTTAGAAGGACAGGCAGTACCTGTGCAGGTGAGCAGAAACCTTTTCCTTTGGGTTCTGCTCCCTGCAGTGCTGAGTGCAGCTGCATCTCCCTCCCTGGGTGTGATTTCTTCTGGATGCTTCATGCTGCTCTCCCTCCCTCTATTTCTGTTCTTTAAACAGGCAGCACAGTTTAGGAGATGAACTGAAAAGGTGAACACCCTTCAAGCTGTGGATCAAACCAAATGCAGTGCTGCACATACACACATATATAGATTTTACTTGCCAATACCTATTTATAAATGCTTTGTGATGGAAATGAAAACCCTGCTTGAAGATATTATTTTGGAGTATAAAGAAATATGGCAAAGTAATACCCAGCCTCAATACTCAACCCCAGTTCTGCACAGGGCACACAGGGAGCTGATTTTAGTGGCTTAGAGCAGCTGCAAAATAAAAACAATTCACAGAGAGGGACCAATGCTTCTTTAAAGGTATTTACAGTCAGGATCTAGGCCTGATGTTGCTCCCACTGACCACAAGTGGGAGTCCTGCTGGTTTTGCCTAAATACAAAAGGCAAAATCTAAACAGGGAAATACAAACGAGAAACCTTTTCATTCCTAGTGGAGGAGAAGATAAATAATAGGTCATTTAAAAGGAATAAACTTCAAATCAAAGAAGGAAAAAGAAAAAGGAGCACTGTTCCACTCATGATGAGAAAATTTCAGGGCATTCCCTTCTGTTGAGTGTAAAAACACAATTTAATGAAGCTCACCCTGGCTTTGATGGTCTGTCCACCTCCCACACCTTTGATAAAACAGCATTTCACCAAAGGCTTACACTTGCAATAAAAACAATGGGGAGGGATGTTCTTTTGTCCTCCCTCTTCTATTGACAATATTTTTATGCTGGGCCGTGAAAAGATCGCCCAGAGTCTCCACATAATTATCATTACAGAGGTAATTAACTTGAAGAATTTACACTTGCTGTACTGAGCCGGACCCACGCTGCACTTGCTGCAGGTATCCCCTGCAGCAGAAAGGATTGGTGGGAGCACTCAGTGTCTGTTCAAAGCATTCTGTGGATCTCAGAGCTCCCAGATTTAACACAGGGAACGACTCTGAGCCAGCTCAGCCTCCCAGCTCACTCCCCCTGCCATCCCTGCCCCTGGGATGTGTGTGATGGAGTGTGCTCACACTCCAAACTCTTCCAAGTGTTTCACCTGGTGAGCTGCCCAGGGAGGGACTGCCCTGACTGCCCTGCTGTGCTCTGGGTGACACCTCTGGGCAGGGGGGGCAGCCCAGGTGAGCCCTGGGTGCCTCCCAGGCTGCCCCCAAACCCAGGTGAGCCCTGGCTGCCCCCCAGGCTGCCCCCAAACCCAGGTGAGCCCTGGCTACCCCCCAGGCTGCCCCCAAGCCCAGGTGAGCCCTGGGTGCCCCCCAAGCCCAGGTGAGCCCTGGCTGCCCCCCAGGCTGCCCCCAAGCCCAGGTGAGCCCTGGGTGCCCCCCAGGCTGCCCCAAGCTCAGGTGAGCCCTGGGTGCCCCCCAAGCCCAGGTGAGCCCTGGGTGCCTCCCAGGCTGCCCCCAAGCCCAGGTGAGCCCTGGGTGCCCCCCAGGCTGCCCCCAAGCCCAGGTGAGCCCTGGCTGCCCCCCAAGCCCAGGTGGGCCCTGGGTGCCCCCCAGGCTGCCCCCAAGCCCAGGTGAGCCCTGGGTGCCCCCCAGGCTGCCCCAGGTGTGGCTGTACCTGCCCAGCCAGGTAACCCTTACCCGCACGATGATGCCCATGCGCTTGCTCTCGTAGGTGAAGGGGAAGATCTGCAGGATGGTGAAGTTGAGGATGTGCCCCCCTGGGCTCCTCAGCTGCACTGAGGACTGGTCTCTGCCCACCAGAGTCAAACCCACGCTCTCTGTCCACTGCACCAGGGCCACCTGTGAGGAGAAGAACGGGGTGAGGGCTCCTGCCGCACCTCCCGAGGGCAGAGAGAGCAGGTGGCTGCAGAGGATTCATCAGTCATTAATTCATCAGTCATTAATTCATCAGTCATTAATTCATCAGTCATTAACGGTGCTATCAAACAGATCCACTCCTCCATGGCTCTTCCTAGCAGCTCTTTCCCCCTTCAGACCCTTCCTGCCAGCCTCTGCAGGGTTTGGGCAGCCCAGCTGGTGCCTGGCACAGCTGTGGCACTGTCCTTGTGCCACCTCCCTGCTTCCACTGCCACGTTCCACTGGGCACCAGGAATTTCCCCATGGAAAGGGTGGCCAGGCCTTGGCAGGGGCTGCCCAGGGAGGTTTGGAGTGCCCATCCCTGGAGTGTCCAAGGAATTCCTGGAGGTGGCACCCAGAGCTCTGGGCTGGGGACAAGGTGGGCACTGGGCACAGCTGGGAGGGCATTTCCAGTCTAAATGATTCCATGATTTCATTCCAAAGGACAGCCCTCAGCAAAGGGCAGGCACTGGAATCCTCCAGCCAGCCCTAGGGTGCCCAAACCTCCTTGGGCACACCAGGGAAACCCCTCTACAAACATCTGCTTTTGGAAAGAGCCATTTCCCAGCTCGCTGTCTATGAAATTAAGAATTCAAAACCACGCATTCACCCTGGATTTACAATTTTCAAAGCCAGAAACACTAATGCAGCACATTAAAAATTGATATGAAAACAACCCAAACAAAACGAGCTCTGCATTATTCTCTGTGTGCTCAGTAGTAACAGCTCATCAACAAATTTTAACAATTTTGCAGTGATCAGCAAGACAGCTGAAGGCTGGCTCAGACACTTCTTAGCAGAGAACCCTTTTCCTTAAACATTAGAAAACCAAACCACAAGAAAGAAAACAACCCAACCCCCCCAAAAAAAATCCCAAACAACCCCCAGATTGTTCAAGGTTTAACTGAGCTGAGGTGAGCATCATTTTGATTGCAGCCTCTTTCAGGACCTACAGAACTGAGTTCTCTCCAAGCTTTCACTCAACATGGCAACCAGAGCCATGCCAAAAGACCAAAGCCTTTATTTTGCTTCCCTGAGGATGCCCCAGAGTGCCCAGCTCAGCTGACACATCCATCTCAGCCTGAGCTTGCTGAGATTGAACTCCAGAAGCTGTCTGGGCAGTAACAGATGGAGCAGCAGCTGACACGAGCCCATCCATCACTGGCCCCCAGAAAGGATCAAGGGATACTTTCCCTAAACAGACATGAAACACTGGAAGTGTTTTACAGTGACATTTTCAAAGGCACAAGAGTGCTGGGCACATGGTTGCTGTCGACTTGAAGGTTAATTATCCCTTCTGCCTTTCAGGTTCTGTCTCTGCTGCCTCCAGCCACCACAAACACCTCGGTTAAAAATGAAATTGATTTTGGAAAATCACATGCAAGAGATACAAATAAAATCAGAACCTGTAGATACTTGTAAAATCTCACCGAGTTGAGATTTTATTAATTAATTGACACAATTGGGACTAACTGAAGAAGCTTTTGTGAACTCTGCTCCTTTTCATCCAAAAGCTTAAAAGAGGACCTAAACCAAACTTTTCATAAAGTAGTCTTAAATTTCCAGATTTAAAAAAAAAAAAAAAAAAAAGTAATTGAGTTGGCTTTGCCTTGAAAGACCTTTAAGTCAATTTGAATCAATATTTGGCTTAATATTAACAAGTTTCTGCAGGCTTACTCACAAAGATTATGACAAATCAAAGGCTCTTTCAAGCTTATCTTCCTCAAAAGTTTCTTCAAGCCATCCTCAGTGCATTAAAGTGTGCAGTGAGATAATCCTCCTAGCAGCCTCCCAGAGCAGAGGTGGAGCTTGGCTTTCTAAGACTCTGGTTAATAAATAATCATTGGGAATTATTCCCAGCATGATGCTGCGTGATGTTCAGCGTGTGCAGCCCTGGCTGTCCTTCTTTCTGCCCGTGCTGGTGAGCTCCAGGTGCCTGGAGGTGCCACCTCTGCTCCCAGCTCAGCCTGTTAAAGCATCTCCTCCCTCCCTCCCTCCTTCCCTGCCTGCATCCCACTGCAATCCTACAAAGCTCTGGAAAGCAAAGCCTCGTGCAGAGGGACAAATGGATGAGCAACACATCAGAGGTGGCACCAGGGGACAACAGCACCCACGGCACCAGAAGCACTGACAGCTCCTCTGGCAGTGTCTGGGCACTGGGGTGGGGATGGGATCCATAGGATGGGATAATGGGATCGATGAGATAATGGGAGAGGGAGCAAATCCCAGCTCCACGTCAGACAGAACAGGTTTTCTCTGCCCCCTGCAAACATGTATGTAACTCAGGATGCTCTCAGCCACAGCAGAAGTATAGAGAAATATCCAAGATCCAGAAGTATAGAGAAATATCCAAGATGCAGAAGTATAGAGAAATATCCAAGATGCAGAAGTATAGAGAAATATCCAAGATGCAGAAGTATAGAGAAATATCCAAGATCCAGAAGTATAGAGAAATATCCAAGATCCAGAAGTATAGAGAAATATCCAAGATCCAGAAGTATAGAGAAATATCCAAGATGCAGAAGTATAGAGAAATATCCAAGATGCAGAAGTATAGAGAAATATCCAAGATGCAGAAGTATAGAGAAATATCCAAGATGCAGAAGTATAGAGAAATATCCAAGATCCAGAAGTATAGAGAAATATCCAAGATGCAGAAGTATACTTACAACTTAGAGGAAGGAGAATTGAAAGCAGGCTTGAAATCCTGCAAAAAACACCTTAAAGGGAGCCCATGCTCACTGCTGAGGGAAATCAATGAAGTCCCTGCCAGCATTTTGCAGCTCCAACCAAGCCAGGCCTGATACAGATCTGAGCATTTCAAAGCAGCCCAGCATCCTCCAACTTTGCTCTCTCCGACAATTAAATTACCCGAGCCACCACTGAAGTGGATATCGACTAATAAATTTCATTCTAAAGGGACAAATTGATCCTTCTGTGCCATGAGCTGCTCTGCAGGGTCCCCTTTAGGTTGCCTAGGCAGGCAGACAGCAGGCAGAGACCAATTGATCCTGCACCCTTTCATGTCCTGGCAGCTGCCGCCGTTGTCAGGGTTAAAGACTGTTTGCCCAGGAATCCCAGGCACCCTTATCTCTGATCAGATTATATCTATTTCATTTCCCCTGTTAGTTACTGTATGGCTACAACTGACAACTGGCTCGCAGAGCCCCAAGGCTGTAACTGATATCTGAATAAAGATACTTCAAGACTTCTAAATGGCAGCGTGCACAGGAAACAAATTTAGGAAATCCTGCTTTCTGTTACAGGAAATGAATCCTATGCCAACTGGTAGAAATTACCCTTGCTGTTAAAAGTAAAGAGAATACAAGTTTTTGTACTCATTTCATAAACTGACCTTCCCTGCCATGGCAATATTTTATTGATATAGGATTTCAAAGGCTGGCTTTAACAGGAGTCCAGAGCCATTCCCCTACAGGGAATGTTATTTAACAGCATTACTCCCTTCTCAAGGACTCCACTTGTGCAGCTCCTGCATTTTGTGGCATCTAGGATGACATTCAGAGCACGGCTAAATAATATTTGTATATCTAAGACCTACAGACAAGATTTCCTCAGTGCAGCAAAGCAGATCTGATTTCCGAACCTGCTGTAATTCTTTACTTAAGATATCACAAGAAAGGAAAAAAGAATTTAAACAATAATCTTGGAAGGATTAGTTATCATGCTATAGTAAAACAAATAAACAATGCCCCCTGGGTATTTCAGACAAATTGCTGTGTAAATATTTTAAAGACAGGACAGTATAAAGAGTAAAAGTAAAAGAAAAATCACTGACTTCACTATATACCACAGTATATATGTAAATAAACAGAAATCTGTGCAAAAATAGACTGTAAATGCTTTAGGAGAAAAAGCAAACAACTTAGATGCAGATCACAAAAATGACCATCTGGAAATCATTCAGAACCCGTCTCAGGGCAAAGGCAGGGGAGAGGAGCAGGGAAGCAAACCCTGCCCCAGCCCATGGGGACAGGACACCCACACCCTGCCCAGGCAGGAGGTGCTGCTGGCACTTCAGTGCAGCCACAGCCATGCAGGGGGCACGGCAGGAATGAGGCTTTTGGGGTAACACACAGAAAGAAATGAATATATAGAAATACAGATGAGAAGAATGAATTGCCTGCTTTGGGAGGAAAACACTAAAAGCAATATTTTGAATGTAAATGTCCAAACCAGCTCTGTGCCAGTCTTTCAGCAGCACAACAGTCCCCAAAACCTCACACAGCTGGCCTTCCAACAAGTGCATTTAATTCCATGCAAAGCGTTTCTCTAACAACGAGGCAAGCCAGCTTCTCTTCTGATGGCAAAGGTGGGAAGGTTATTACCAGAGGCAGAGCTGGTTTGTTTGAGGCAATACATGGAAGAACCCTTTGAACGTGGTCAAAAGGGTGATTTGATCTCACACTGTCAGTTCCCCACAGATTAATCCCAATCTCAGCAGAGAAAAAGAAACCAGAACCTGTCGCTGTGGGACACAATCAATGAGACACGGACTCGTGATTCAGAAGGCTGATGCTCTGAAAAGGGGCTGGTTTATTCTCAGAACCTATTTTTTTATACTTTTTACAATGTGCCCAACTAAGAGGTGGGATCCTTGGACTCATTGGCCACATCAAGGGTCAACAAGCAAAGTCCCTCCTTAGGAGAGGGAAAAGTGAAAAACAAGAGAGTTTACAGAGGGTGACTTTGTTTACTGTTTCAAATCCCTGGGAAAGAATTCAAGAAAAATCCAAACGTGGCAAACAGTGACTACAAGAACCCTCACACAACGCGGAGAGACCGCGCCTCCTCAACCGCCCAAGATTGCCCCAAAGCAGCTGTGGGGGCTTCCCAAGGTGCCTCCTCAACCACCTGAGATTGCCCCAAAGCAGCTGTGGGGGCTTCCCAAGGCGCCTCCTCAACCACCCCAGATGGCCCCCAAAGCAGCTGTGGGGGCTTCCCAAGGCACCTCCTCAACCACCTGAGATTGCCCCCAAAGCAGCTGTGGGGGCTTCCCAAGGCACCTCCTCAACCACCTGAGATTGCCCCAAAGCAGCTGTGGGGGCTTCCCAAGGTGCCTCCTCAACCACCCGAGATTGCCCCCAAAGCAGCTGTGGGGGCTTCCCAAGGCACCTCCTCAACCACCTGAGATTGCCCCAAAGCAGCTGTGGGGGCTTCCCAAGGCACCTCCTCAACCACCCGAGATTGCCCCCAAAGCAGCTGTGGGGGCTTCCCAAGGCACCTCCTCAACCACCTGAGATTGCCCCCAAAGCAGCTGTGGGGGCTCCCCAAGGCTCCTCCTCAACCACCCAAGATTGCCCCAAAGCAGCTGTGGGGGCTTCCCAAGGCTCCTCCTCAACCACCTGAGATTGCCCCAAAGCAGCTGTGGGGGCTTCCCAAGGCTCTTCCTCAACCACCTGAGATTGCCCCAAAGCAGCTGTGGGGGCTTCCCAAGGCACCTCCTCAACCTCCCGAGATTGCCCCCAAAGCAGCTGTGAGGGCTTCCCAAGGCACCTCCTCAACCACCTGAGATTGCCCCAAAGCAGCTGTGAGGGCTTCCCAAGGCACCTCCTCAACCACCTGAGATTGCCCCCAAAGCAGCTGTGGGGGCTTCCCAAGGCCACAAGGCCTCTCCTGGACTGACCTCGTCGGGGCTGGAGGCCTGGTAGACCCTGCAGGAGTCCTCGTAGTGCCGCTCGGCCTCGGCCTGGTCGGTGACGCCGTTGGACTCGTAGACGGGGGTGACGTTGTGGCAGAGCGCGATGGCCTTCACCGCCTCGTGCACGCGGCTGCTCATGGTGCGCCGCACCTTGGTGGCCAGAGACAGCCCCTTCACGGCCGGGGGCTCCTGCGGCTGCTGGGGGACAAGGGGACAAGACAACGTGCTCTTACTGTGGGGGGAAATGAGAGTTTGGGTTTGGTTTGTGCGGCGAGAGTCCAGTGGTGGTGAGAAAGGGGTCCGGTGATGGTGAGAAAGGGGTTCAGTGGTGGTGAGAAGGGTCCGGTGGTGGTGGGAAAGGGGTCCAGTAGTGGTGGGAAAGGGGTTCAGGGGTGGTGAGAAGAGTCCAGTGGTGGTGAGAAAGAGGTCCAGTGGTGGTGGGAAGGGGGTCCAGTGGTGGTGGGAAGGGGTTCAGTGGTGGTGAGAAAGGGGTTCAGTGGTGGTGAGAAGAGTCCAGTGGTGGTGAGAAAGGGGTTCAGGGGTGGTGAGAAGAGTCCAGTGGTGGTGAGAATGGGGTCCAGTGGTGGTGAGAAAGGGGTCCAGGGGTGGTGAGAAAGGGGTTCAGGGGTGGTGAGAAGAGTCCAGTGGTGGTGAGAATGGGGTCCAGTGGTGGTGAGAAGAGTCCAGTGGTGGTGAGAAAGGGGTTCAGTGGTGGTGAGAAAGGGTCCAGTGGTGGTGAGAAAGAGGTCCAGGGGTGGTGAGAAGGGTCCAGTGGTGGTGAGAAAGGGGTTCAGTGGTGGTGAGAAAGGGTCCAGTAGTGGTGAGAAAGGGTCCAGGGGTGGTGAGAAAGGGGTTCAGTCTTCCTCCAGGGATCGGGTGAAGCTGGATGCCTTCTTGTTCCTGTGTCTCAGTTTTATCCAGGTAGGAATGGTTGGCTCCCCCCACTGGGTGGAGCATCTCACAATGGGATGATGGAATGTGGATGTACTGCTTTGGGGAGGGTATCTGTTTGGGGGATTAGTTAGTTTGGGGATCTGTTAGTTTGGGGAGGTGTTAATGGCCCATTAGCAGACAACTATCGGTGGTGAAACAGGTAAGAAACACTGCCCTACCCGGTTTGAACAGCTGGCCCATTAACAAAAGGCATCCACCCACCTCCTCCCAGAGTAAAGAAGAACAATTCTCCAACTGCTTTCAGCAGATGAAAATAGAATACACATTTTTGGTTCCATAATCCAAGACAGGGCTGTGCAGAGCCCTGTCCCCAGAGAGCTGAGGAGCTCCCCCCACACCCTCAGTGGGGCCAGCCCCTCCTCTGGCACTGCTCCTGAAGGGCCCTGTGCTTGTATCCCCAGCTGTCTGCCCTGTTGGTGTTGGATATTATTGTCCTGGAACTTCCAGACTGGTTCCGAGAGCGAAGGGGGAGAAAGAGAAGCTCAGGGTTTGTTTGCAGAAACTGCCTGAC
Source organism: Phylloscopus collybita (assembly GCA_027886175.1). Lineage (NCBI taxonomy): Eukaryota > Metazoa > Chordata > Aves > Passeriformes > Phylloscopidae > Phylloscopus > Phylloscopus collybita. Next base: position 1,318,940 of record JAJNNQ010000027.1, read on the forward strand.
TCCTCCACATTCTGCTCCTGGACTGTGCTGCCTGCAGCACGGACAGACAGTGGGACAGAGATCCCCTGTGCTTTTAGTTGGTTTTTAGCTAGCTGAGGCAGAGAAACTCCCTGGACTGTTTTGTTTTGGTTTTTTGGTTTTTGGTGTTTTTGTTTGTTTGTTTGTTTTTGTTTGTTTGTTTGTTTGTTTTTTGTTTGTTTGTGTTTTTGTTTTTTGTTTGTTTGTGGTTTTGTTTTTTGTTTTTTGTTTTTTTTTTTTTCCATTTTCTTGGAACTGTTTGAACCTGCTCTGGACTGAAATCCCAGAAGAGCACCAGGAGCTCACTCACACCTGTGGCCCACTGGGACATGGGTCTTGGCATTTTCCAGTGCCAGAGGGACTGAGAAGAGACTGGGAGAGCTGAGCTACACTCCATGACAGGGACTTTCTGAATTTGCCATCTCTTCGGACAGTGAGAGGTTTTATTGTTTCATATTATTCTCTTTTTTTTAATTCTCTTTTTTTTATGCTTGTGGATACTTTGATTGTTAAATAAATAGTTTTTTCCACTTTTCTTTGAAGAGGTCTTTTCCCGGACCAGTTGGAGGAGAGGGCTGCTTGAGTTTGCCATTCTCCCATTTGGAGGTTTTCTCCCAAATTTGCCCTAAACCAGGACAGGCCCCAAAAGATTTACCTAAGTTTTGGGACAGTACACCAAGAAGAAGCCCCTTTGCTGCAAATCCTCTAAAGGGTGACACACCAACCTCAAAAGACTCAGAGAAACCAGTTTTTTACTCCACTAAAGACCAGCGGCTTGGGAAATTCAGAGTTACTTGGGTTTCGTGTGCAAGAGAATATAATGGGTGAAAACACAAAACAGATGACTCCTATGGAGCAAGAAAATCTTAATTACATTCATTTATTTTTTAATACTATTTTTAGTGTCAGAATGGGAGTCTTCAGATAATTGCACAATTACTAAATTATCCCAGTTGAAGAAGGGACACACAGTGATCCAGTTTCCTGCTCTGTTAACCTTTAGTGTCAAGAGGACAAAAGTTTCACTTCCAGGTCAAAGGGCCACAACATGGTAAAAATAAGAGCAAAGAATAAGAACTACAGTTCAAAATGAATTACTGCCAGCAAATGCTTCTCATTATAAGGAATCTCACTTGGTAATTATGAAAATTTTGTGGGACCTATCCATTACCAGGGTAATTCCACACCTTATTTTCCACACTAGTGATCAGGACTTGTAAGATTTGCAATTTTAGTAGCACTGCTCATCAGCACTGCTGCCAAAATCCAACAGCAAAGCCTCAGCTGAAGTGCAGTCACTGCTCACACACTGGACTAGTCAGTCACCCAAACACTCCTGACAAATACTGGACACTCTGGCAAATAATTAACCAGCAGTCAAGTTTTCTCTAGAGATTCAGTATAAAATGAAGGTAAATTAAGCTGAAATCTGGGGGGTTTGTGATTTGGAGGGGGGTTTGTTTGTTTGTTTGTTTGTTTTTTAAAATACAGTTCTGTCATTTAAGGGTCTCAACACCAAGAGAAGAACCAAATGCAAGGAAAGAGATAGCAGGATATAAAATATATATAAAAATAAATAAATACTTCTATATAAATATTTCTATATAAATATAAATATATACATAGTTCTATATAAATATATAAATATGTCTATATAAATATTTCTATATAAATATTTCTATATAAATATATAAATATAGAAATATATATATAAATACATAAATATATATAAATATATAAATATATAAATATATAAATATATAAATATATAAAAATATATATAAATATATTTTTTATTTTATAATTTACATATTTTTATATAATACATATAAAAATATATATAAAATAAAAGTTATTTTAAACCTCATCAACAGGACACAGGCACACACTCACACTCGCCTGTGCTGTGAACCAACCCACAGGACATAACGAGCAATCACGGTGTAATTTATGCATTAAGCATCCAATGACCTTCCCACCCTCCCCAAAGCAGCTCACCAGCAGACCCCTCCCACATGAATTCACCATCAATCAGCCCGGTGATGTGGAAGGTTTTGGGGAGCAGGGCACTGTACCTGTGTGTAAATGCTGAATATGTGGCTCTGCACCTCGTCCATGGAGTCCAGGCCGTAGGCCACCGTTCCCAGGTGGAGCCTCTTGAAAACCATCTCGTTCTGGGTGAGGGTCCCTGGGAAAAGCAACAGCACGGGGTGGGAATAACACCCCCAACTCCCCAGCACACCTCCTGTCCTGGCTGTGCCTCCAGCACAGAGAAACCTGAGCCTGGGCCAGCAGCTGGGCTGGTCACTGCAGCATTCCCAAGGCTGGCACAAAACCCAGTATCAACAAACCTGGGTGTTCATCCTCCTGGGAAGTGGGGGAGTATAAATAATAATGAGATTCACCCCACAGTCAATGCCAGCCGGAGCTGCAGGCATAGTTCTGGTCCCACTGGAACCAAAAAAAAAATTGGAAACTACCTCAGCAGGACCAGGGTTTTATGCCAGACCAAATTTTTCATTACAGCTCAGGCCTTCAACTCAAGCTCAGCTTCAAAAGTATGAGGACAACAGCAGACAACTTCTGCCCATATAGAAATTATCTTACCCTGGGGCTTTGAAAACTAGCTCTAAAAAGTTGATTTTAATTTCATTTTCACCCTCAGCTTTTGTTTTAATAGAGTGCTTTAAGTATTCCTTCAAGCAGTATAATAATCCTGTCCTACCTTACTTACAGCACGGTCAGAACAAAAACAAAAGCAGAATTTTTCCAAAAACTGATTGAATCATATTGTCAAAGTGACAGGAAACAGATATTTCTTCCAGGCCAAAGAAATCTCACATTATCCTCTTTTCCTGGCCAGAAACACAACAAATTCCAAACACCACACCGTGACTCAAAGCTGCATTTTCTGCACCAATACCTGTTTTGTCTGTAAGCAAATAGGAAATCCTCCCCAGCTGCTCAGGGATGGTGCTGGACCGAACCACGGTGCCGGGGATTTTGGAATCCCTGCGGATCACCCAGCTGTACACAATCTTCCCCATGTCCAGATTGACACGTAAACTGCACAGCAGGAGAGAGAAAAAGGAAAATAGGAAGCATCACCAGGTAAACTTGGGGGGAAAAAAAAAAAATCCTTGTGAACTGTCACGGTGCAATGAAAGGATGAGCTCCTTTCACAGTGAACCTGAGGTGCCAGAGGAGGGTTTCAGGAGAAGTTTATTCGAAGTCAGTGCTCTGGTGGCAGATTTAATCACACTGTGATTCAAAGACAGATGATAAAATTACAATGAGAAGGTATGACCTGAGGGGAAGGTGGAAGAGGACACAGAGGAAGGACAGTGATGGATACCAGAGAGCAGATTAAAAATGGAGCTGAAATGAATCCTGCACCCAAAGTTAGTTACTAATCTACTTACTAATAGAGTATAAATTCATATTAAAGTTTCATTGCCCTCTAAATGCATTCCCCCACACTCTGTATAGAACACCCTCCTTTTCCATTTTTTGCTCTGTTCTTACCACAGTAACCAGGCAGTCCCAACACTGAGAGAAGGGAATTTAAATGCCTAATCCACAGCCTGAGCCAGTGAATGGGGTAGTAAGTTCAACAAATTCAGCAGAAACAACAAAGCAACTCTTATGTTTGAAGACTAACTTCATTTCTACTTCCAGCCTTGCTCAGGTGTGAAATGAGGTGCAGGTAAGAGTTCAGGTGCCTGTCTGGGCTGGAAGCAAGGAGGAACACACCGAGCAGGCAGTGATTTGCTGGGAAGCACCGAGAGCTGTGCCCTTACCTGATGGGAATGATGTTGGAGAACAGCAGCAGGAACCTGATGATCTGCAGGTACCAGCGGCCTGCAAAGTGCTGCAGGGCCACCATGACCAGGGACACCACCACCAGAGCCCCAAAGAGGATCTTGGTGAGACAGTTCACCTCCAGATCAAAGAGACCAATCTAGAACAGCAGGAGAGGGAGGCTTCAGGCACGCGGATGAAGATGTCAGCTCGCTGCCACACTCACAAAGGAAGTGAACTGCCATTCCCCACTGGTCAGCTTCTCCTCTTTTAAAACACTACAAACCTATTTAAATTCAATACCCTTGCCAGCTTATTAAATGAGATTTCCATCCCTTAGGAGCTCAGCAGAGGATGCAGAGGTGTGAGAGGAGTCACGCTGCCAAAAGCTGCAGGCTGTGTAAACATCCCTGCCCCGTGCCTTAGCTTTGCTACAATAGAAGAGTGCAGCAAAAGAAGCTTTTCTATTCTAACTGGGACTGTCTCATTATAAACATATAAAACAATGCTTTTCACAACCTCAAAAAAGTGAGAAGACACATGTATAATAGCATCAAAAAAACCCCAGGAGAAATAGGTTCTATTATGGTAACTATCTTAAATCACAGGCTGGAAAATATGAATTATTCCCATGAGGTTGTCCCTATGGTGTGTACATAGAGAATTTGGAAGGATCTTCTTTTTAAAAAAAATGATCCATTTCTGACCCTTGTCATTTGTTACAAACCTGTTTCTTCACCATACCTTACTTCTTGGGTTGGAAGTATTCATCACACTGCGCAGCTCCCTTCCCGTGTAGAGCACAACTCCCACCACAGTACCTGCACACACAAAGGTTTTCTCCATGAAAATACTTGTCAGGTGGAAAGGAGTTGCAGCAGGCTGATTTCAGAAGCAACCAGAAATTCAAAAAGCTGGTATCTGCAACGCAACACCTATGAAAACACAGACTGGAGCAGGAAACATCCTCCCAGGCAGAGATTCAGTCTCAGGGTTGGACTTGATGCAGCATCACACACTCCATCAGCTCATGGGAAGAGCAGCCAGTAGAGCTTTGCTCTACTTTCCCTGACCCCCCTTTTGATCCACTTGTCTCTCCACACTATAAATAAAAGTTGCTAGGGATGGGGGATTTCTTGGATTTCCTCCCACGACTCGGAATCCCACTTTGGTGCTGCCTTCCACCAAACCTACACTGTGTGTCAAAATTAAACCAGCTCTGGGTTATTTATTGCTAAAGGTTGACTCCATCAGAGCAAATCCAGTGAGTTCCAAACCTCAAAGGCAGAATTACCTTATTTTAAAATCTACAATTTACTTCAAGTGTTTATCTAAATGCTGCTCCTACCACAAAGTGAATCATACCAACTCCTACCTTCCTGTAACAGATGGAGCTGCTGTGAGCCCATCAGTGAATTTGAATGCTCTGTCCCACAGTTGCTGAAGAGCTGAGAGCAACAAAGTTCTCAGCTTTCTTCTTGCAGAAACATAATTCAGTTTAGCACCATAAATTACAGGGTTTCTGTGGGTTTTCTCTTAAAGGCTTTGCAAAGAGCCCTGAAGAAAAAGCTAGCTACCATCAGCAGCTTAATAGCTGCTATTGCCCAGCATTAGGAGTCTCTAAAAATGGAGAAAACCAACTCTAAAAAAAGCCCCACTGCCAATACATTGCTACTTTATACTCCACTATTCCCCTGCTCTCACTAATGATCAAAGTTTTAACGAGCCACGAGCGACTCATTTTTAAATAAGGCTGATTCAGGAGAGGTGGTTTCTAAAAATACGCAGAGAAACATTCCTTTAAAAAAAAAAAACCACCCCCCAAAAACAACAAGAAATCCCTGGAGCCAGATGGCAGGTGGTGGTAATATCATCACAACTCGGATCAGCAGATGGCACAGCTACTCCAAATCCACTGCAAACAGTCAGAGTCAGACCCAGCCCTCCTGCAGCAGATGGAGAAAGGCACATTGCTCTGCTCCATCCTACAGGGGCTGCCCCACTGAGGTGGCACCACAGCCCAACAGCTTCCACTCACAGCAGAAGAAAAGCAAAACCCACATTTTCTCCTAACAGAAATTACCTACAGCATGCTGCTTGTTATGACCACGGGAGGGACAAAATTGAGTATTGCATTGATAAGTCAGTCTAAACGAGAGGAAGCACCTGCCAGGACTAGAAAAAGCTTGAAGACACACTGATCTGTCAAAAAGGAGTGTTTCTAATTGGTTTATGGCCATTTCAAACAGACTCCAGTGCGTTAAACCCTTTGAAATTATATTTGCAAATGCACTGTCAAGTCTCTCCATTTGAAAAGTTTAATTCCAGAACTGGACTCCAGAATTCCACTCTCCCCCAGCTCCTGCCCAGCAAACCCTGCACTGGGCAGGAGAGGAACAAGGCTTTTACTTTGACAGCCTCTACAAGGGGGCATTGATTCATCTCAGGCCTCGGGAGTTTATCGTATACATGAGTCAAAATCTGTCAAAGACTCGATTTTTTTCCCCCTTTTTAAGACTATATAGGACAAACTCAATGGAAGCACTTACCTGGAAATCTTTCATCTCAGCTTCTGTTCCCAGAATCCATCTGACACCATTTCTGTTACAGATTAGGATGTCAATGTGCAGAGCAATTAAGTGCTATTCTGCTCCTAGATGCTAAAGAAGGGCCCCAAAGGCCACTCCACTTCTTTCTCATCTAGGAATGTCCAAGAGGCAATTAGATGTCAGCTCAGCTCCCCAGAGGTGTTAGGACAAGGGGGAAACCTCATTCCAACTGCTAATTTCTCCAACTGACAGAATTATTATTCCATCACAGAAATACCTTCAAAAATTGTTAACATATTCCCTTAAAAACAATTTTACACAGGCCTCCACCTTACCTGATGCAATCACTGTGCTGGCCCACAGGGTGTTTTCTATGCTTAAACTTTCATTGACTGGAGGGTCACTGTCCTCCTACCACGGGGAAAAAGAGGAAAACAAACAAACTTGTCAGTAAAGCAAAAGAGCAGAGGACGAGGAGAGTCCCACAGAGGTGTTTAGGGAGGGATGCTTGGCAGAGGGATTTCTGATAGGATAATTTTCATATAGGATAGGAGAATTTTCATAAGCCCTGGGGAATCTCTGCTTGATTTCAAGCCAGCAGACTCACCCTGGTGAAGGTCCCCACGAAGTTGTGTATGTCAATGTTGGGCTCTTCTGCGTAGACATAGGAGCGGATTTGCAGCAGGTCCTACCAAACAGACACATCCATCAGCCCTATCAGGCCCTACCAGTCAGCCACAGCTTGATGATGTACAAAAAATTTCACCAGAGTGCTTCACCAGGAGTTCCTCAGCACGATTTAGAATCGACTTTACCTTGGTGCCTCCTGCAGCCCAGGAGTGCCAGGGAGAGCACACCCGGGCCAGCAGCGCACTGAGAGGATTTCCTGAGACACTCACCAGGTGTCTGTGCCCCAGGAAAGAAACTGCAGCCTGAAAAGAGGCCTGCAGCACCCGTGTGTTTTCAGGTGGAGCACGGGCACAGTTGCCAGCACAGCAGTTGCAGGCAGGAGCTCACCGAGGCCGTGGGCAGGCGCTGGGTGCAGCTGACAGGCAGCCGCAGCTTCCAGTCTGTCTCCCCGTCCAGCTGGTCCGTGCGAAGGAAGCAGGAGCCTGGGGAGGGGAACAGCACTCAGGGACCCTCCACCTCTGTCCCAGGCACAACCCATGGGATGGCCTCCCCTCTCAGGTATTTACATCCCTCTTGCTCTGGAAGCACTGCCTGACTTACGTTTGTTAATAATGGAAGGGCGGTGTCCCTGCATCACATCCCTTTCCTTCACCAGGCCAGAATTTTCTGTGCTGTACTTTTTAAGGCACTTGAAATGTTCCCATTGATCTGCTTTCTAATCCTTCTGATCAAACATTTCCTTACCCCACACTTAACAAAAGAAGCCTGAACAGTAAGTAAATATATCTAAAATGATAGCTAGATTCATTTACCCTGGACTCAGCTCCTACATTCTTTGATTAGCAAAAACTAGAGTATAACATCTCGAGAAGTGGTGGGCCATAAAGCCACTCGAGTTCCCCCTCTCTCTCTAAAATTTTACTATTATCTATTTCTTTCCCGTTTCCAAAAGATAATTTTCTCCAAACAACCAGTGAAAGGTTAATGGCTATTTTGACAATTGGTTCCAGATGTTTACCATTCTTCTCCGACGTCCTCAGGAAGATCATGTCAGCAGGGACCCTCTGGTTCTGGGAGGAGAAGAAAGGCCATTATTGTGCAGGCAGCCCTGCACGCGTGTGCAGCGCCTTCCCCAGAGCAGCACGGGCACAAAGAGGATTCCTTTGTCAGCCTGGAGCTCGGGACTCAGTTTGCTTTGAATCCTGAGCTCGCTTCCCTGCAGAATTCCAAGCGCGGGATAATGACTGGTGCCGGCTCCCACTGACCAGACCCAAGGGTTAGGTTTACAAAAGGGCTGGAGAGTAATTCTAGAAGTATGAAGAAATCTTAAACCAGCGCTGGTTTCCTTTCAAGGAGTCCCACGTTAGCAGGAAAGTTGTATCTGGAATCTGCAGCCACCAAGCTTCTCTTTTTTGTACCCAGCATTTTCATACTAATGGTTTTAGAGGTCACAGCTGCTTTGCAGAGGGTGGGTGGGAAAAAACATAAAATCAGTGGATTAAAAAAAAAAACCACATTAGAAGTTGTACAAAGGGGGAAATATACCTGCATGTACCAGTGCCTACAAATGGATCACTGGGTCTCCCAAAACTGCAATGCTTATACCCAAAGAAACACCTGGATGCTGCATTTGTTCCAGGTACTGAACCTGTGTCCAACAGTCACAGAAAGGACAGGGGAGCTCTTCATACTGCTGTAGTGTAAGTAAAAAATGAGGTTATAGGTGCACACCTACAGATTTACCCTCATTTGTAAAGATAATGATGTCATTGGTGAGGTGGGGGAACCCTGTAAAGAGATTAAATGTTTTAACTTGTGTTCAACACCTGATATTCTAAGCCTACTGCAAAGTAAGTAGGAATTGAAAAGATCTCATTTCCTATGGCCTTGCAAAAATAAAAAAAAAAAAAGTACTTTAGTCAGGAAAGGTGAATATAAAGACAAACCTTCTCCACAATGATGAGGTCACCCACTTGTATGTTAGAGCTCTTCACCTTGACAGTCCCTGCAAAGGGAAGGGGTTGGTGTTAGAGCAGAGCAGGACAGGCTTTGGGGTGCTGTGTGCTGCTCCTCCCCTCCCTTCCTTCCACTGCACTATGGGGACAAAAATGGGAACTGCCTCCACCACAGGAACGGGGCAGTGCTGCCATGTAAAGACCTCCTGAGCCCACTGCTCCCCACTAAGGGGTGGGTCTCCCAAAAAGGGCTGAAAGCCCCTCAGGTAAGAGCCCCAGACCTCAGCCCTGGATGCAGCAAGCCCCAGCCACTCCCTGGTCACAACTCTGAAACAACTCCTTAAACTCCTTCTTGCACTGCTGAACTCATGAACTCAAGAATACTTTCAGCATCAGGCAGATGACAGAGCAAGGCCAGAAAGTTCCAGCAGGGAACCATCAAATCCAACTCCTTTTCCTGAGGTGCCTGAAAATGCAAAGCTCGACTCTCGAGCCTGAAGCTGAAAGTGCAATGGCTCCATCCAAACTCCAGGCTCATTTCCTCCCCTGCTGCAGCTCCAGGATCTGGCTCAGCTCTGCCACCTCTCCTTTGCCTCTTGCAGGACTGGCCAAACAAGCAGAGAACAGGTCCTACAGAAATCATGTAAATATTTATCCCTCTGCAGCTGTCAAACATCTCCCAGTTGCTTTAAAACAGGGGATTAATTTAACAATTGGCTAGTAATTTCAAATCATTAGCCAGCTCTAGATTTGGCTCCTCAGACTGACTAGTGATTTATAATCAGTTAATTTGAGCCCTGCCTCTACGTGTCTGTTATATTTCAACAAAAGCCTCTTTAATCTGCTGTGATTTGAGTGGGAGTGGGGGAGGCACGTGGAGCTCACCCTGGCACGGACAACACTCCTACTGTACCTCAAAATTCACGGGCTAACTGGCCAGATAGCAGCTCAGGGGGAAAGCAGGAGGGGGAAGGGAGGGGGAATAGAAATTAGCACAAAGCACAAAGGTCACTGGGATTTTACTACTGGCAGTCCCTTCATTAGCATCCTTCTCAGGATATGCTTCAGTGTTTCTGCTCCAAATTAACAATGAAAGCCATTCTGGGCTGGGGGCAGCCTGCTGCTTTGGTGACACACTGTGTGCTTAACAACATGCTTCATCACTGCTGCTAATAAATGCAGACTTCCTTGCCATGCTGTAATTATTCCTACAAATTATAAGCAGTCATGGCCCATTTCACAAATATCTCATAGGTCTTTCATGGATTCTGGAGTTTGCCTTGTGAGGGGTTTGTGGGTTTTTTTTTGGTGGTTTTTTTTTTTTGTTTTTTTTTTTTTTTTTTTTTTTGTTTTGTTTTTTTTTTTTTTTTTTTTTTTGTTTTGTTTTGTTTTGTTTTGTTTTGTTTTTTTTTTTTGGGTTTTTTTTTAAATTGGAAAAAAAAAAAAAAAGTAAACAAAATGAATGCTGGGCTAAAGACATCTCTGCCGGGGCAGGAAGCAAACTGGGGATTAAGAGTCCATTACGCTGGGGCTTGAAAAGAAAAGCTGCACTCCAAGAGGATCAAAAAAAAGCATCCCTGGCAGTCTTCTGTATGGGCTATACAAAGTTAGGTACTATGACACTAAAAGGGTCTGACAGATAACATCTCTTCCTCCCCTTTTAATACGGTTATTCACGAGACAACAAAAAGTGCTTTTGAATATTCTCCCGTGCAGAGGAAAGGGGTGGGGGGGGGGAAAGCCTGTGTGCTCTCCCCACACAGGCACAGCCACTCCCCACCCAAAGTGCAAAAAAAAGCTGTGGATTTGTTTAACCATATTTTCTGCATTCTCTTAAAGATCACAAGGATTTATCTACTGACTGTCAGTAGAAGCAGTGCTACCTGCAGGGTTCAGGCAAACTTATTTTTGTAAGGTTTTCCTTAATGAGGTTAAAAAAAAAAAAATCACTCTGCAAAAGAAAAATTAATGCCTGGACAAAGCTGTAAGGTGATGATTTCCTATCATTACGCACATAAAAGGCTTTTGGGATCATTATTCTGCAAACAGTATCATCTGCTTCAGAATTTTTCCAATATGAGAAAAACCCAAAGCAGCTGGAGCAGATTTGTCTTGTTCACGAGCCCTCCCAACCTCAGCTGTTTGAGGGTAAAACAACGAGGGGACCTTTCTAAGCAGCACACGATTTTATAACTCCTGGGTAAATGAGATGCCCTTTTTTAGGCAGCTAATTCTGCTCCTGCAGCCTCCCTGGCCCCCGTGGGTGACATCCCTGCAGTGTGCACCACACGTCCTGCTAAGAGGGCCCAGGACCAGATGTTTCCTTTGACTCAGGACTCCCATAAAGCAACTTACTTGAATTAGTTTTTTATTTTGATCTTGGGAATTCTGTAATTCCCTTTTCTTTCTGTGGGGAAGCCGCCACCGAAACATCAGATGTTTTTCTCATGCCTGTTGAGAACCAGCTAATGGCACAACTGCTCCATTTCCCAGCACTGCTCTGCTATTGAAGTATTTTTGTAATTATAAACCCCTGTTTGTCTAAGTGTGACTAGAAATGCTTCCTCTAAAGACACACAGGTTTATTTAGCATTTATATCACTTTCAGTTTGTACTTCCTTTAAGTTAATCAGAATAGAAGTTGGTGTTTATCACTTTTGAAAAGGAACGAGTCTTGATCTCTCATTCCAAACACATCTGTTGTTAAAATTTGTCTGGTGGTTGTTTCATTCTCTGCTGTATCCTGATTTATCTTTTTTTTTTAAAGACAAGAAAGTAAACATAATCAAATGCAAACAGTTTGCTCCAGTTTCAGCTATGGTCTTTGAAATTATCACCAAATCTGCAGCATGATGGATGTACCAGAGAGCAGATAAGTTCAAGTAATAAATATATTAGCCAGAAAAGATGCCCTTTTTTTGCCCTGCGAGCACTTAAGTCAAAATTTCACAATAGATCTGCAAAGCTGGACTGAAGTACAGATCCAAACACTTAATTTGGAATTAAAGATGAAGCCAGAGGTTTCCTAAAACAAATAAAATGCATGTAAAAAAATAAAAAAAAGAAGAGGGGGTTGGGTTTGTTTGATGTGCTGCACCAAACTTGTGGCTTTTGTAGCCTTCTGCCGTGGAGCGGGACTCGCAGAGTTTGGGAAAATATTGTTTTTTTTATGGCTGGTAAATGCCAATGATCTGTATCTTAAGTAGCACCCCTCAGTAGGAGGTCCCTTCCCACTTCTCTGTGGAGTTTCTCTCCATTATGCAGTGTTACCCAGGGAGGGGGGCTGCAGCAGAAGAAAAACAAGCCAGGAATTTGCAAGCACAGTTCGAGCTCTCCATCAAACAGATCAGAACACAGACCCCCTGAACACAGGGAGGCTTGTGGCTTCATGAATAGGGGATTGAAATTTGATTATTTTTCATAACAATCCAAACAACTCTCCTTTAAATGCAGAGCTTTCCACTAAATAAAACGCTTTCCAGAAGTCTGCTGGTTTCATCCTTTTGGAACATAAATGGATCATCTGGGTAAAAAGATAAAAAAAGGGGTTTGGGGTGGAGGTTTTTTTTTTTTTGTCATTAGGTCTCACCCTGCAGCATGACCTGTGCTGTCCAACAGCAGCAAAAAAAAAAAGAAACAGCCTGCAAAAAGCCAAGTCCTACGGTCAGCTACACTGAGAATTAATTCTCCAGGTCAGCTGTTCCAAATTTATTTTGATATTTGCTGCTCCTACTTCTGAGCTGGTGACACTCTCCCTTAAAAACCCAGCTCCTTCCTCTCTATAAAGGGGTGAGATAAATCCCAGATTTCCATCCCCAGCCTCACCAGGCCCTTCTCTGCTCCCAGGTAATTAATTCCCAGAGGTGCTCAGGTTTTAATCAGTGGAAAAGGAGATGACCAGCTCTCCCCAAAAAATTTAGTACTGAGATTCAGTGAGGCACAGAAAAAATTACTTTTCTGCCCAAACCATATGATAATCATAAATAATTTTCCACAGTTTTTTTTTTTTTTCTACTCTGAACTATACTACAGAGGCTCATTCCTGTTTCTGCATAAAATTCATGTTAAATACAGTGGCTTGAGATTTCCAGCTAGTGCCCAGCTGCCAATCCTCCTTGGTTTCTTTCACAAAATTAGAAAAGTTAAAGGACTGGGGGGAGGGAAATCATTCATGGGAAACGTAATAGCAATATGAAAAGAACTAAAGGAGAGGTCAGGCCCCTTATAGATCACTGAATAGAATCCAGAAGGCAACTCTTTTATATCTTTAAATAGATGTAGTACACCCCTCTTAGATGAGGCTTTTGTTGGTTGCCAAGCATTTTAAGTGTTGTAGTAAGAACACGTTATTAAAAGGGGATTTAATATTCAGAAACTCAAACTCCCCAGTTTGGAGCTGCCTCATAACTCCTGGCATGTGAAATATATCCAGCCTTAAGCAATTACATTTGAAAAGCAGCTTTATTCCTACAAATGCAGCATATTTTTACTACACCTACACCACTGCATCTTAATTCAGGGGTATAAACTTTAATAACTAAGAAACTGGAAATGGAAAAGAACCGAAACTTGCTCAAATTCAGTTCGTCCCCTTTTTAAAAATAAAACCCTGGCCTCACCATCTTTGTCATGGCATTAGGAGTAACTCCACAGTGAAGCAGCACTGGATTGCTCAAATAAGGATTCAAATGTCTTTGTTAGGTACAGCAAAGGAAACAATGGCCAGAGCAGGGTCAGGCTCAGCTGAGCCCAGCCTGGGCTCACTCACAAGCCTGGGCTCCAAAGGAGGCTGAAGGGGATGGACACAGAAAATGCAGGAGCTGATCCTGCTGGCCCTGAGGAACTACATCACTTGCTGCTGACAAACACACACCTCACAGCCTTTTTAGGGTTTTCTTAGGCTCTTCAGGGTGGGCAGGGCTGGCACAGGAATTCCCAGAGCAGCTGTGGCTGCCCCTGGATCCCTGGCAGTGCCCAAGGCCAGGCTGGACACTGGGGCTGGGAGCAGCCTGGGGCAGTGGAAGGTGTCCCTGCCAGGGCTGGGGTGGCACTGGGTGATCCTTAAAATCCCTCCCAACCCAAACCATTCCATGATTCCAGGATTCCATTAGGGTCCTCCCAACCCATTCTGTGATTCCAGGATTCCATGGTTCCACATTCTCAGCACCCACTATCAGAGACATTTTACAAGGTCTTGCAGTGACAGGACAAGGAACAATGGCTTTAAACTGAGAGAGGGAAAGTTTAGACTTGGTATGAGGAAGGAATTCTTCCCTGGCCCAGGGTGCCCAGAGCAGCTGTGGCTGCCCCTGGAGCCCTGGCAGTGCCCAAGGCCAGGCTGGACACTGGGGCTGGGAGCAGCCTGGGGCAGTGGGAGGTGTCCCTGCCAGGGGACACTGGACAATCTTTAGGGTCCCTTCCCACCCAGCCCATTCCATGAATCCCTCAGCAAAGCCCAACCTCCCCCAGAGCCTGGTGAGGAGCCACCCAGGAGCAGCCCCAGAGCCCAGGGCTCAGCAGCAGCGTGGCCACAGAGCCACGTGCCTGGGAGCCCAGAGCCCCCTCCCAGCGCCTGAACTCTGCCTCTGGCTGTCAGCAGGGCTGGATTCCGGAGCCACGGAGCCGACCTCTGGCTGTGAGCTTGCTGTAGATCTGCGAGTTCACTTCCTTGTCCCTCATGTAGCAGCGGATCTCCTCGGCCGCCTCGCGGATCACGGTGACAGCCAGCACAAACCCCTGCCAGCAGCACGGGGTGCGGGGGAAACAGCAGGCAGGAAAAGGTCAGGCAAAAAAAAAAAAACAAAAAAAAAAAGTCACATCTGCCTCTAATAACAGCAAATATTTATCAGTGCCCACGCCAACAATCTGCATCTCCTTATTCCATCTGAGCCCCCCCCCGAATCAGCGCGGTGAGATGTGCTGCTGTGCAAAGCCCCAGCACCAAACGCACACCAGCTGCTCAGAAACCTTCCAGTTTTGTCACAATGCTCTCCCCCAAAGCACATCTCTGTAAAGGTAATCCCCCCCAAGCTAACCTTTGTAAAGTCTATCCCCAAGAAAAGCCTTGTGAAGTTTAGCTGAAGAATGTAGGTACTGTATCTCAATTTCACCTCACAGCTGAGCAACTAAGAGTGAGAAGGGCAGGGTAAGGCAGGATCCCTCAAATCTCAGTGCTCACCACCTCAGAGCCACTGAAGTCAGCACAGCTCATCTGGGAGATTTCTCTGAGTACAAATTTATACAGAAATCTGTATAATCCCCTTTTTTATACATGCAGATAAGCAGAGAGTGCATGTGCCTCCGTGTGTACGCACACAGACGCTCCACCTACAGAAATAACACTCTGAAGATATTTATGTGCACTACTCATGGTATAATTACATGTTTGCCTGATTAGGGCTTCAGTCCCACTTTTCTGTGCACATGAGCAGTCACATCATTTCCTCTTGCCGTGAGGAACTGCCCACATCACATCCTTCACTATACAAAAAGTAATTAATGCCAACCAATTCTTTATGGGCTTGGTGTCACAGAGTCATGTTTTACCAGAGACTATCAGCTCAGACTCACTGAACAGTTAAAACACTCCTCATGCATCACAGAAAATGAACTTTTTTACAACTTGTGTTGAAAGTTGCAACCAGGCACTGATCATCTCTGTCAGTCAGGAACTTTAAGAGGGGAGCAAGGTGATGTTAGAAACTGCAGGTTTCTAGTATGTACTTATATCTAAATGTGTGATCTAATTAATTCATTGAGTAATGAAATTCATTCGTTCATTCCCCTAGAAATTCCTACCTGCTTTCCAAAACAAAGCTAAAAAAGCACCAGCTATTTTCAGCTTAGGTTTCAGCTGTTTGAAGACCCTTCAAAACAATCACCCCAAAATATTCCCACATGTCCCAGCTGACTGTGTCATCTCATGTGTCATTCCAGCCCCAACACTCCCATTAGCAGCAGTAATGAACAAAGAATTTTCTCATCCTGCTTTCTGGCAGCAAGTTCTAATTGCACAGACAAGTCACAACTGCCTGTACAACAGAGAGAGATCCTCTGTGGTCATGGATATTGAATTTATTTCATTTACAGGACAGGAGCCTACGAAACCAGCAGCAGATTCACACAGCAAGTGCACTACAGCACTTGAGAGAGAATTCATGGAGATCCAGGCTTTAAAACAAACAGAATTTTAACAGCAGCGTCCCAAAGCTGCCCCTTCACTTCTTTCTGCCTTTTACCAGGGATCTCACTGCACTGAAAGTCTAAACCCAATAATATGCACAGCACAGGCCTCAGCAAGCAAGCAAGTTAAAATCATGATTTAAGGTGCAAATGTACACAGAACAGGCAGCACAAGAAATTTTGTCAAACACCAAAACTTTCTTGGATAAATAAACCTTGCATGACCTACCAGAGGAACCCAGTATGTGTAAAGTGCACCAAGCCTCATCTCAACCACGAACTGAGAGCAGGCCAAGAGCAAGAAATAAAGGTTGAAGAAGTATTTGAACTGGTTAAACAACACCTAAAAAAAGAAAAAAAAAAGCAGAGAAAAACAGGAGGGAGGATGTTATGTGTGGTGAATTAACCACCAGAAACATTTCTGCATGCTCTCCTGGTGACTAAATGCTGACTTGGGGCAGTTTCAAAGCAGTCCTGGACGCTCAGGACAGTTCTGTGTCTGCTTTGCTGCTGCCCTGAGGCAGTCTTGGCACCAGCACAACCCCATCATTTTCTCCAGCCCCAGATCCTGCATTTATCTACTGCAAAACCACTGAAAAATGGGGAAAGCGTTGGGGAGGGACAACGAAAAGCAACTTTTGTCCAGGCAGCAAGTGACAGAAGGAGAGGACACAGTCTTAAGCTGTGCCAAGGGAAATATAGGTTGGATGTCAGGAAAAAGTTTTTCACAGAAAGAGTGATAAAGCATTGGAATGGCCTGCCCAGGGAAGTGGTGGAGTCACCATCCCTGGGTGTGTTTAACACAAGCCTGGGTGTGGCACTGGGTGCCGTGGTCTGGTTGAGGTGTTAGAGCCTGGGTTGGACTTGATGATCTTGAAGGTCTCTTCCAACCTAAAAATTCTGTGATTCTGTGGTCCTGCTTACCCCAGGGAGGAAGGTGAAGAAGTTGTATTTCTGGTTGTTGATGACATTGCGGGGGTACCTCTGCTCTCTCTTCTCTGGGTGCCCAAGCCAGACCGTCCGAGGCCTCGGCTCCCTCCTCCCACAGCATCTCAAGCACTCGCAACACCTGCAGGAGGACCAGCAGTTAATGAGTGAGCTCATCTCTGGCACACTTCTCTGGGTCACACACACCCCCTGCACCAGCTCCAGGTGCCCCACTGGCCCCTCAGCCTGGCACTGGCACCAGGAACTCTCTGCTCACACCAGAGAACCCTGCCCTGCCCTGTGTTACAAACCCTTGCTCAGGGCACGGAATCAAACCCAGGTCAGGTCCCTCAGGAAAGATGCAAAGATATATCAGCCACCCTTCCTGCACCTCTCTGTTCAAAATCACCCCCTCCCCAGGTCCCAGAAAGGGCATTTTCCTGTTGTCACTGCTGCTCTCTCAAAGCCAATCTCTTGCCAATGCCCTTGTTCCTTTAGGAACAGAATCTCACCGACGCTTGGGAGAGCCAGCACCAGCCAGAGTGATCACCAAAAGCTTCAGAGCTCTCACAAAACACCTTTCCAGAATGTACTGCAAAGATTTGCTCTTGAACCAAGCATTCTGCCCCAGAAGTTCAGTTCAATGCACAGCTAACAAAGAAATAACTACAGAAGGAAGTGCACAAAGCCCTCTGGAAGTTCCTGTCTCTCCAGAGAACACATGCAGTGCATCGAGCAGAGTTCACAACTCACCCCACAGAAGGTGGCTGCCCACAAAGAACTTAATTTTTAATGTTTCCAGCCCTGCTGGCTGCAAATAGAAAGGAGTGTTACCAGTTAAGTCAGTTCCCTGAGTACAGAAGGGGACTGAAACTCGGCTTTGCTTCCAGAAATAAAGAGGTGATGCAGTGCTCCCTGAGCAGGCACAGGCCTTCACCTCCCCACCTGACTGGCAGGGTGATTGATTGCTCACAGGGGCTTTTAAAACGACACAAAAAGGACTTTTGCTTAACCAAATGCCTTGGACATTGTCCTGTTTTGTGAAGAAGGTGGATTTTCTCCAGTGCGGGCCAAGAACAATCTAAGTGCACAGATGCCACCCAGCACAGGGAAGGTTTTCTCCTGAGAGAGGCTTTGAGACCAAAATGCTGAGGAGGCAGCAGAGCCCTGCACAGCAGCCAGGCAGAAGGAACAGGCAACCCCAGTTCTGCTGGAGATCCTCCAGCTCCAGGCCACGTCCAACCCTCCATTCCAACTCCAACCAGGGCACAGAACACCCAAATCAAATCACTGGGATGAAATAACTTTTAGTTATTTTAGTGTTCAGGTTAAATATAAAAGATTTCTGATTTCCTCCAGACTTGCAGCAGCACCACTGCCATGCCTGCTGACCTCTGGATAGGGACATGCCCTGTTATTCTGCATTTGTTACTTCTCTAGGTGGATTTCCTTCTTCAACTACTCCCCAGGTAGTGCCATACAACCATAATTAATATAAATATCCTAAATATAACCACTTCAAAAATTAGGTTTGCCCCTGAAACTCTCAATTTTTGTCACCTCTACAAACTGTTTTTGTTTGTTAAGAAAACCTAACTAGTAGATTCTTTTCCCCCCACATTTATGTATAAAATCCACAGTGGATGGCAGTTGGTTGCCAAGACCAGACAAATACGAAAATTGGTGTTAAACACTCAAATCCAGAAGCTCTACTACAAAAGTGTATTTTACGAGCTGGATACCTTTTAATTGCAGTTTACTTTTGTGTTTTTGTAGGTGGAGACCTAGGACAAATAGCCACTGGCATCCCAAATATATTTGAGTAGAAAGTAGCAGAAATGGTGGTATTTGGATTTCAACAGAATACAGATATGCTCTACAGGAAAAAAAAAAAAAAGGGAGAAAAAAGTGGTTTTCCTTCTTTCACAAAAGAGAAAAGACTCAAAAAGAAGCTTTACCCAAGGGAGCAAATCTGGTGTCCACACACCCTATTTCATCACAATGTGCTTTCCAGTTAGGAAAAAAAAAAAAAAAATCAGTCAGTCCTTGCCATCAGACATCTGAAACCATTTACCTTTGTTTATTTTTTAGGTTGGGCCTCTTACAGGGATTGTACTCAACAGCAAAAATACCCCCACACCTATATCATAATATTTACAATAGGGTGACCCCTCGCAGCATTTCCACCACAAACAAACTCTGTTTGCTGTAGGAATGGCAGTTTACAAATGCTCTGCTACTACGGGGTTTGAGAAACAACCTAAAAATTATGCAGCTCCAACAATAAGCAAGAAAGGGCATGGGAGAATCTGCTGAGTAAAAAAAAAAAAAAAAAAAAAACAGGTTTGTGAAATCCCTGCCTGGCTGGAGTCAGCTTTTTTGCAACCTCCTGAATGACAGGGAAAGCAAACTGAAAACCTAATTAGACAAACAAAAGGAAAACTTCCTGCCTGGCAAGTTTTGAAGGCAAATATCAGGAGCATCCATGCCCAAGTAAAGAATACCCAGCATTTCTGCTGGGAGTCTCCTCCACAGCCTCACAGCACGAGGTTTCTGAGAAGTGTTTTACTAGAAAATGAGCAATGAGCAGAACATCACAGGCAGCACTGAGAGTGTTGCAACACTGGGGCTGGGGAGGTTCCTCAGCACTCAGGAATCCCGGCTTCAGGAATCCCATTACATCACAGCCCAGGGCTGCAGCCTCAACTCCTGTGCCAAGGGCTGAAAATCCTGACTGCAAATCCTGACTTTTTACCCCACAAACTGCTCCAAGGTTTTTGTTCTGAAGGCAGCTCCCCAAGCCCAGCAGTGGTGTTTAACCCTCACCTCACCTGCGAGCCTGCCTGCCCTTCCCGTGCTCTGCTGGGTGGGCACAGAGCAATCCCCCACCCAAACCCTGCACTGGCAGGAAGGTTCTCTCACAATAATTGCTCTACTGCCAGCCCATGAACTGCTGAAGTAAGTTAAAAATGAAGTTTTGGTAAGAACAGAGCAATTTCTCAAGCACAGAACCACGTGCTCGTTCTTCCAGGCAGATGTCTATCACTCCTCCCAAAGGCAGCCAATTGCCTTAATTTTTAATTATTTTTAAACTTTTCAGTGATGCCTTAAACTTCACCGGGGAACAATCAATCAGATCATTAGTTCTCCTTTTCCCCTTTTCCTCTGGAAACTGAATAATCTTAATGTAAAAAGGAAAAATCTGTTCACATGGGCACCAGAAACGAAGTACTCTGAGCACACACAAACGTGCTTTCAGATTAACTTTGGTGCCCATGAAATAAAAAGTCCTTTGTACTGGAGCTGTCAGATTTTTCCAGTTACTTTATTAGTTCCTCCCTGCAAGAACTTTGCAGGCATTGTGTAATTCTGTGATCTGCTGTTTCTCTGGCTACCACCCCTAATTTTAAATCACAAGCACAGAGACAGAGGTGAGGAGGGAAGGGGCTGCATCATTCCTATAAAATTCCCTGCTCAGAGCAAAGGCAGTGGCACAGGAGGGAGTTTCTGGCAGAGAATTATTTGCATTAGCAGGAATAATAAAACGTTCTCCCTCATGAAATCTAAAGGCTGCATCCTGGAAAGGGAAAGATTGTCCAGACAAACAGCTGAGAATTTACATTGCTGCTAAGAAACCCTGATAAAATTAATGTGCAGTTTCCAAGAATAGGAATCACAAAGTCACAGAAGAACTGTTTTCTATAAAAGTTTTGAGCATGTCCCTAAACACTTCTTCATTTTGCAACTGAAGAACAACCCTGCAATAACCCCTGAAGCACAGAAAACTAGCAAGTGAGAGTAAATAGTGGACTTTAAAAATTATCACCTCAGAGAAAGACCATGAAAAGTACATGAAGACAACTTACATGGGACAGCTTATACAGCACGGTGCAATTGACATTTTAAATCGTAACTTGGCAAAAATGACAACAGGAAACAAACTCACAAATCCCCAAACAGAGTCACAACCACTGGAAAAGAATCTCTCTGGGTGCAAACCCTACCTGAGACTCAGTCCTGCAAGTGATGCTGCCCTGAATCTGCAGCGGGATCCAAAGGCACAGGAGGAACTGAAGAACAGGTCTGCTCTGCACTCCACCTGGGATGGTATTTGCTTACAGAAACACGTTCCCAGTGATGATGTAAGGGGCAGGAGCACAGCAAGGCTGACTGTCAGCTGCCAGGTGAACAGCCACCAGCAAGAGGCAGGTCTTGTTTATAAAGGCAGCGTGTTTGACAGAGAAGTATTTGAAGATCAAATGAAAAATACTTCCATGTAAAACAAGCCCAAAGGGAAAGGAGTGCCACGCTTGTGCAGTACTGGGGTAGCTTTTGTCAAATTAGTGCTGATGCTCATCCACACATTCAGTCACTTCTAAACCAAGCCCATTTCTCAGATTTTGTTCCTATGACCCTCACGGGATGGGCTTGGCACCTTGAATACACAAACCAACCCCCCCACGTGACACTGTTCCAAAAGCAGGGGACAAACTTTGCATGCTGAAGAAAACCAGAGCCACGCACCACCACCTCCCCCTTCTCATGGAGCTGCACACCAGACGTTTCAGGTGACACGTTCTGGAACATTCCCGTGCAGCTGGGGAAGGCTCTGGAAGGGGCCAGGAGAGCTGCAATTCCTGCAGCCTGCCTGTGGGAAGGCAGCCCAGCCCCAGCCCCGCAGGTGCCAAGGCACACCCACACCCAGGGCAGGAGCTGAGAAGTATTTTACTAGGAAATGACCAATGAGCAGAACAACACCACAGCCAGGAGCTGCCGTCCCTCTCTGTTGACTCTGGAATGGAGTTTGCCATTTCCAACAGAGCCAGAGCACACAGGCAGCACCAGGCACAGCCTCACGGAGTGTTGCTGTACAGCTCCTCCTTCCCCTGCAGCTCTGCAGGCAGGCCTTTCCCACGGCAGCAGCAGTGTGAGCACAGCACTTCGCTGCGTTAAAAGGAGCCTTCAGCACCGAGGGCTGACACCAGCAGCTATTTAGGGGAAAGCTTGTGTCATGTGCCCAGCGGAGCTCCCGGGCTACTCCAGGAACTGGCAGCTCCCTCCCCAGCAGAAGGGGCCCTGGGAAGCTCAGGCTGGCTGCCGTGCCAGTGCTGCTGCAGTCCCTGCCATCCCTCCTTCCCAGCTCACAGAGCCTCCCTGGCAGAGAGCTGCAGAGCCTTTGGGGGAGCACGGCTGAACTCGAGGCACACAGCACGGGATTCAGAGCCCAGCTTTTGCTGGGAGCAAGGAGATCCAAGCTGAAGCTGTGCCCAGGAACAATCCCCACCTCTCCCGGTGGGTTCCTTGGGCAACGTGGCTTCCCTTGAGCTGTCGATGTTGCCACGCTTCGTGCCTACCATGTTTTGGTTTTGGGAAATTCCATTCCCAGGCACTCTTTTGGTACACAAGGTCACGTATTTGTAAACTACTTTGTTTTGTACAATTTTCCCAGAGGAGGGACTTTCCCGTGGTGGTTTCTGGAACTGACCAATGGTTCCCAAAGGTCCCACCTCTAAGGTGGGCACATCTGAAAAAGCACAAAAGGAGTCGGAGAAATAAACCGGGGTCCCTTGCTTGCAAGGGGCCACGCAGCCTCTCTGAATCACTCCCTGCCTCGTTCATTGTGTCCCACAGCGACATCTCTGAGCCATCGCTCATCTCCGCAAGGCTCCGGAGCCAGCTCCTCCCCGCCTTCCTCTCCAAGCGTGCCACAGGCTGAGGGAAATGAAAGCCTCTGCCCGATGGCACCTGCTCTACAGGTGAAATGGGCATTTCTCACTTCATTTTGACAGAAACAAAGATTTCTATGGAGTCGTTCATGGCCAGAAATCCAGAAGACCACACCAACAAAAATCTGTCTGAAAACTCACCCCCACTGGTGGGGGAACTCCGGCAGCAGAAACCAGTTGGAGCTATGGTAAAGTGAAGGCCATCAACACTTGCTTATCCTGGGTTTTCACATGCATCCAGCTACTGGGTGGCTTTTGTTTGGGTTTTTCCTCAGAGGGAACAGAAGAAAGGAGGCCTTGATTATGGCTTAGGATTCCCAGGCCTCTACTTTGGCTGTGATACCAGGGACCCCTGGACTTGCTGGATGGTTTCTTCCATGGTTTATAACTCTGGTTTGGATTGGCTTGACTGCAATGCTTTGCTATCCATCACTTGATCAAATAACCAAGAGATCCCATCACTAAAACAAGGGCTCTTCATATATAACAAATCCCGCCCCCAAACAACTACTGCTCCAAACAGAAACCCCAAATCCAATTTATTTCAACTGCTATTGAGTAAAGCCCTAGGCAAACTTCCTTCCCATGCTGCTGGAATTTTTTTTGCTACCACTGGAAAGGCTCTCTGTGGCTGCTAAGCAGGCAGAATCCACAGGCAGTGAACCATAGCTTGGGTTAGCTGAGGGCAGGTTCTGCTGGCAGCACTAACCACATCGGGACACCCAAGAGGCTCCTGCTGGAGGTTAGAGAGCTCCAGGAGCAGAAAGCATTCGAGCAGCTCTGAGAAATTCCCCAGGCCTTCACCTCTCCCCTCTCTCCCTTCAATCACATCGCCAAGTGCAAGGCCACGGTGGCTGCACCTCGTGGCACCTGCTCAGCCGGGCGTGTGACACGGGCAGGGGGACGGACGGGCTGCAGCACACACACCGCCCTGCCGGGGTGCTGCTCCAGCACAGCCACAAACAACGCCGACAACCAGGAATAAACCCAGTGCTGGGTGGGCTGTGTACAGTGTCAGCTACAGCACTCTGAAACCAAACTACCAACCAAAGACAGAAACAAGGCAAACGTGTGTATTTCCCTTTGTTCTAACAGTGAAGATTTCCTTCAACATTTTGGTTTATTTGGCTAACATCACTCGCCACTTTAAAAAAAAAAACCAAACAAACAAACCCAGATTCGCCAGGGAGGAATGAAACGCTGTGACAATTGACAGCCTTGGATACCACGGACACCCTGCTGCGTGCAAACCAACCTGTCTGCACAGCGCTGCGATTTCATAATGGAACAACGCTGGAAAACCATTTTTTCCGGCTTAACTTCCTGCACGGGAATACCGGCAATAAACACATCCAAAGGTCTCCTTTAGGGACGCGCCGCACAGCCGGGCTGTGGCAACACGGCACGCACGGACATTGCATTGCCGCGCTGGTACAGCTCATGGGAGCCGGGCCCTTTGTTACACACACCGCGGATGCTCCTGCGCTCCTCCCCGGCCAAGGCCGAGGGATTCTCCAGCCCCGGCGCCACAGCGGGGATGGGTGATGATAAGGAGGAGCCGAGCCGAGCCGAGCCGAGCCGAGCCGGGCGGGTGCGGCGGCGGTGACACGGCGGCGGTGACACGGCGGCGGTGACACGGCGGCGGTGACACGGCGGCGGTGACACGGCGGCGGTGACACGGCGGCGGTGACACGGCGGCGGTGACACGGCGGCGGTGACACGGCCCCTGCTGCCCCGCTGTGCCCGCGGCTCAAGCGCTGAAGGCCGGGCCGGGCCGAGCCGCTCCCCACCGGGGCCGTCCCCGCTCCCGCAGCCCGCCCGCATCCTGCCCTACGCCGGGCGTGCCACGGCAATGGCGTCAGGAGCAACCTGTCAGCGCCCGCCTGCCTCCCCCTCATCCTCATCCTCCTCCTCATCCTCCTCTTCCTCCCCGCGCTCGGGCCCGGCCGCCCCCGCCCCGCGCATCCCCGCCGCCGCTCCGGGGGTCGCGCTGCCCCCGCCGCCCCCCTCACCCGCCGCGGTGTTTGCTGTCCATGCGCTTCTTCTGCCGCACCGGCTGCAGCGGGATGTTGTCGGTCATGGCCGCGGCTGCGGGGCGGAGCGGAGCGGGGGATGCGCTGCCGGCAGCGCCCAGCCCGGCCGCCGCCGTCTGGCGGCACCGCCGAGGGGCCGGCCCGGCGCCGCCGGCTCCCAGCACGCAGGTGCCGCGCCCGCCCCGAGCGCCGCCTCCTCCTCCGGCCGCTCCCCGCCGCACCGGGCACCGCCGCACCGGGCTGCCAGTGATGCTCCGCCGGCCCGGCCCCGAGCCCGGCACCCGACGGCTCCGCGGGGTCGGTGGAGTCGGGTTCGCTCCGCCCCGGACCGGGCAGGGCAGTCCTGCCCCACCCTGATCAGTCCCGCCCTGTGCTGCCCCTCCCTGCCTTGCCCCGCCCTGATCAGCCCCGCCCTGTCCTGCCCCACCCTGCCTTGCCCCGCCCTGATCAGCCCCGCCCTGTCCTGCCCCACCCTGCCTTGCCCCACCCTGATCAGCCCCGCCCTGTCCTGCCCCACCCTGCCTTGCCCCGCCCTGATCAGCCCCACCCTGTCCTGCCCCGCCCTGATCTGCCCCACCCTGCCCCACCCTGATCAGCCCCGCCCTGTCCTGCCCCGCCCAGCTCCACCCTGATCAGCCCCGCCCTGTCCTGCCCCGCCCAGCTCCACCCTGATCTGCCCTGCCCTGATCTGTCCCCACCATCATCCCCGCTCTGATCTGCCCCTCTCAGATCAGCCCTGCACTGATCTGATCTGCCCCGCCCTGCCCCACCCCGCCCCGCCCTCGGCCGCCTCCTGCCCTGCCCTGCCCTGCCCTGCCCTTTCCCCGCTCCCCTGCTCGTTTCCCGTTCTCTCCCAGGCTCAGCACCTCTGCAGCCGCTCCCGTCCTTCCCCCTCCGGCCCGCAGCGCCCCCCGCCTGTGCTCTGCTCTGCCTCCCCTCCTCACAGGGCTGGCATTCACCGTGCTGCTGCTGCTGCTGCTGCTGCTCGCACCCTTCTGCCTCCCTGACCTTCAGCCGCTCCTCTCAACGCCCCTTATGTATCCAGTTTCAGGTGTCCTCTGCGGATTTAGGCACAAATTGCTCCAGCAGTTGTGTTTCTGGTTTCAAGCGTCTCGTTACACCGTGGATTGCACCAGCACAAAACCTGCAACTGTCATTCCGTGTTCTCCATTGCAGCTGGAGCAGAGTCATCCTGACGTTTTGCAATGAGGACGTTTCAGCAAGACCATGAAGAGTTACACCAGTTTCAGGCATCAATACTGAGACAGTTTAGACAGATATTTCCAATGCCATCCCAGCTTGGGCTGTCTTAGTAAAAAACCTGTTCGTAGGATTGATTTTTAGGGTGTATTTCAATTAAGTAACACTATGTTTGAATTTCTTATTTCCCAGTCTAATGTTCTTACCCCCTCATGGAGACAACTCAAGTAGAAACAGAAATCCCTTCTCCCACGAACACTTTGGCTCACAAAACATATTTGCTCTATTTTTTCTCATATTCAACATCTGATTTTTAATATGAAAGGATATGATGCTAGAATTCATTGCAAGTTATTATTTAATAAGAGGAGCAACTGAAGAACCCAAACAGGGCCTTGTACTTGACCAAAAGGAGTCAGACCATTGCCACAAACCCTAATGCTGTACAGGCTGAAATGCCAGCCTGAGCCTCCAGCCTTGATTGGAATAAAACTCATCAAATGCCATTTTTTATTTGCTTTGATGTGAAAGCGGCACTGGGTTTGGAAACCTCCAACGTTCTTTTGAGCACCACATTTTGGCCCTTGATGCCTTTGTGATGAGACAGAAGCTGATGACATCCCCTCTTTACCTGGAGCAGCTGAACTTCATTGCTGCCCAACCCCAACCTCCAAGAGCATGGGAGAAGGACGCTGTGAGTGTTGTGAGGTGACTCAGCCCCAGAAATCCTCAAGGAGGAGCAAAGGGCTGCCCTGCAGACTCACACAGCATCTGAGGAGCCAAACAAACGTTCAAAGCCTCCCTGATGGGCGCTCTGATCTTCTGCCTTGTGTTGAGACACTTTTGGCTTTTAGTTAGAAAATCACTCTGGAGGATCTAGGGGCTGTAGCCCAATGGACCAAAGCCACTCCTTGTCATGTTCCTGGCAAAACACTTGCTTTGCTGGAAGGAACAGACCTGTGAGCTCAGCACTCACAGCAGGTACGAGCTCTCCTGGTTTGCAAGTCTTTGATTTTCATTCTCCTATTGAGAAGGAATGCCCAAGGGAAAACCTCTAGCCTCAGTCTGAGAAGTTAGAATTGTTAAATCAAGCAAAATAAAAACGATTTTGTTTTTTTTCTGATGCCACTGGCTTGCTTTGATGCTCTCTTTTTGCAAGCACAGAACTTGAGGCTCACAAAGGAGCCCTGCAAGCTCCAGAATTCATACTGCACCGCTGCTAATTAAAAGGACCTGAGATATTTTCCATAATTTTAAGTCACTATCTATGTTTTGTTTTCTCCCAGGACTTCTTCCCCCCCAGATGATTAAATTAACAGCAAAACAAGCAGTTTTACATCCCTCCTTGCCATCCCACCATGTGATTTATCTTAGAACCAGAGCTGGCCCACTTGTCCCCCTCTGAGGTTGTCCTGTGGGGAGAGTCCATCAGATGCTGCCACAGTTCTCACCAGTGCACATCATAAATCCCATTTCAAATCCAGGAATGGTTTATTGGCAACTCCAAGGCTGAGCCCCATTTTTAACACCAAGGCTTGGGTGAAAGCACCAGGCTGCTGACTGGGATGATTTCCCTGAGCAGGCAGCACAGGCACACCTGCTTTGCCAGTAGGATTATGTTTTATGGACTCAGTCTCCCAGGGTCTGGTGATGTTCAAGCTCACAAAGACAAGTGGAAGCTGATCCTGGCAAAGCCCAGCCTACGGACACAGCTGCAGGTGCATCTTAATCAAACCAGAAATTCCTGTGTCCATCAGCCTCTGTCACAGAGTTTCCCACTGGTTTTGGAAGCCTTTCCTGCTTTCTCTCTTGCCTTTCTGCCCCACTTCTCCCCTGCAGCTCTGTGGGGCAGAGCACTGTCCCCTCCTTGTCCCCGTTTGCCTCCTGCTCTCTGCCCATCACACCAATTCCTCACCCACACCTGAGGCCTTCCAGGGCCCCACAGATCCTCAAATGCACCCAGGTCTCCCAGCTCCACTGATCAAAGAACACGTGAATAAATTGCATTTTGGGGACCTGCCCGCCCTCCTTCAAGGAGCAAGTCCTGGTGCCAGTTCCCCACTCAAACAATGGATCGGTGCTTCTGACAATGCATTTGCAAATTGTGCTCATTACCTCTTGAGCACAATATGCCATAAATCTTCTTCCACTGTAGTTTTGCTACTAAATAAATAATCGGGCTTTTTATGCATAGGACCATTTTTTTTTTCCTCTGATGAACACAGAGGAAAGTCATAATAATTAGATCTTGTTCGCCTTCTTATAAGCTGAAAGATTAATTCCATTTTGGAACTACTTTGGGGTTTATTTTTTTTTCCCTAACCGTGAGTATCAAAATACAGAGAATTCTGACATCTGAGGAGTTGGCTCAGACTAAGGGGTGTATGACTGGTTGAACAAAATGTTTATAATTCCACAGGCAGCCCGAGCCATGCCATTGTTCTTTGTACCTGTTATTATCTGATTCCATAAGTGCCTGTTTTACAAACACCAGGGTGCACCCTCTTTGTCTGGAAGCACAGCCCGTTGCACATGGCATTTGCAGCTTTGTTTCAGGGCTGGGTGTGCAGCTGCCCCGTTTGTAAGGAAGGCAGGAGAAGGGATTTGGTTGCCAAGGGCAAACGTGCAGCACTCGGCTCCGACACTGGGATCATTCTCTGTCCAGCAGTGACAGGCACAGAGGTGGGTTTGCTGCTGTGAAACATCCCTCTTGCTCGAGCAGCACTGAAACAGGCCTGGCCTGTGGCATTCAACCCCTCCAAACCAGAGCAAACCTGCCAAGGCCACCCATTCCCTGGCTCAGCTCTGTACATGGAGCACTGAGAGCCAGGGAGACACAGCCCTGAGCACAGCATCAACCATCAGCACTGAGAGCCAGAGAAACACAGCCCTGAGCTGGGACAGCACCAACCATCAGCACTGAGAGCCAGGGAAACACAGCCCTGAGCTGGGACAGCACCAACCATCAGCACTGAGAGCCAGGGAAACACAGCCCTGAGCTGGGACAGCACCAACCATCAGCACTGAGAGCTGGGGAAACACAGCCCTGAGCACAGCACCAACCATCAGCACTGAGAGCCAGGGAGACACAGCCCTGAGCTGAGCACAGCACCAACCATCAGCACTGAGAGCCAGGGAAACACAGCCCTGAGCACAGCACCAACCATCAGCACTGAGAGCCAGAGAAACACAGCCCTGAGCACAGCACCAACCATCAGCACTGAGAGCCAGGGAGACACAGCCCTGAGCACAGCACCAACCATCAGCACTGAGAGCCAGAGAAACACAGCCCTGAGCACAGCACCAACCATCAGCACTGAGAGCCAGGGAGACACAGCCCTGAGCACAGCACCAACCATCAGCACTGAGAGCCAGGGAAATACAGCCCTGAGCTGGGACAGCACCAACCATCAGCACTGAGAGCCAGAGAAACACAGCCCTGAGCTGGGACAGCACCAACCATCAGCACTGAGAGCCAGAGAAACACAGCCCTGAGCACAGCACCAACCATCAGCACTGAGAGCCAGGGAGACACAGCCCTGAGCTGGGACAGCACCAACCATCAGCACTGAGAGCCAGGGAAATACAGCCCTGAGCACAGCACCAACCATCAGCACTGAGAGCCAGAGAGACACAGCCCTGAGCTGGGACAGCACCAACCATCAGCACTGAGAGCCAGGGAAACACAGCCCTGAGCACAGCACCAACCATCAGCACTGAGAGCTGGGGAAACACAGCCCTGAGCTGGGACAGCACCAACCATCAGCACTGAGAGCCAGGGAGACACAGCCCTGAGCACAGCACCAACCATCAGCACTGAGAGCTGGGGAAACACAGCCCTGAGCTGGGACAGCACAGCACCAACCATCAGCACTGAGAGCCAGGG
The DNA here is from genome assembly GCA_027886175.1 of Phylloscopus collybita. NCBI lineage: Eukaryota > Metazoa > Chordata > Aves > Passeriformes > Phylloscopidae > Phylloscopus > Phylloscopus collybita. The sequence continues at coordinate 1,348,847 of JAJNNQ010000027.1, forward strand.
AAACACAGCCCTGAGCTGGGACAGCACAGCACCAACCATCAGCACTGAGAGCTGGGGAAACACAGCCCTGAGCACAGCACCAACCATCAGCACTGAGAGCCAGAGAAACACAGCCCTGAGCACAGCACCAACCATCAGCACTGAGAGCCAGGGAGACACAGCCCTGAGCTGGGACAGCACAGCACCAACCATCAGCACTGAGAGCCAGGGAAACACAGCCCTGAGCTGAGCACAGCACCAACCATCAGCACTGAGAGCCAGGGAAACACAGCCCTGAGCACAGCACCAACCATCAGCACTGAGAGCCAGAGAAACACAGCCCTGAGCACAGCACCAACCATCAGCATTGAGAGCCAGGGAAACACAGCCCTGAGCACAGCACCAACCATCAGCACTGAGAGCTGGGGAAACACAGCCCTGAGCACAGCACCAACCATCAGCATTGAGAGCCAGGGAAACACAGCCCTGAGCTGGGACAGCACCAACCATCAGCACTGAGAGCCAGGGAAACACAGCCCTGAGCACAGCACCAACCATCAGCATTGAGAGCCAGGGAAACACAGCCCTGAGCTGGGACAGCACCAACCATCAGCACTGAGAGCCAGAGAAACACAGCCCTGAGCTGGGACAGCACCAACCATCAGCACTGAGAGCCAGGGAAACACAGCCCTGAGCACAGCACCAACCATCAGCACTGAGAGCTGGGGAAACAAAGCCCTGAGCTGGGACAGCACAGCACCAACCATCAGCACTGAGAGCCAGGGAAACACAGCCCTGAGCTGGGACAGCACCAACCATCAGCACTGAGAGCCAGGGAAACACAGCCCTGAGCTGGGACAGCACCAACCATCAGCACTGAGAGCCAGGGAAACACAGCCCTGAGCACAGCACCAACCATCAGCACTGAGAGCCAGGGAAACACAGCCCTGAGCACAGCACCAACCATCAGCACTGAGAGCCAGAGAAACACAGCCCTGAGCTGGGACAGCACAGCACCAACCATCAGCACTGAGAGCCAGGGAGACACAGCCCTGAGCACAGCACCAACCATCAGCAGGGTGGGACCGTTGTGTGTTGATTTCTTGTCTTCTTTTCTTCCTGTTAGATTTATACACGGGATACAGTTTTTTGCTCGGACTTGGATGTCTATTGACTCTTAACTATGTTACAGCCTCACAGGCTGTGAGGTTTGCTACACTCTAACTAACGAGGGTGCAAAACGGACGCCTCTCTGTCTCTACAAAGCCTTTTCAAGGACAACTTGTCCAGTTGTGAACGAACACCTAAATCATTTATACTTCTAACCCAATAACCAAAAACCAAAGGCCCGCAGTGCTGACCTCTTCACCCGAGTAGGAAAAAACCCACCCAAAACCAAGAAGAAGAAGGTGAAGAAGAAGGACTTAGACAATGCCTTAAATCCTCTGTATTGCCCCATATATATTACTATATACTAAAACCCCAAATTCTCAGTTTTTGGGATCACACACTTCCATGCAAACCACACCCCCACAACCCCAGCGCTGTCACTCCGTTTGGGGAGCCTGTCCCACGGCCTCAGCTCACACACGCAGTGCTTGCCTGGGGAGGGGGGAGTCAGGGCCTTTTGGAACAGAAACCCTGGAATCCTCAGCCTCCAGAATTCCAACAGTTGTACAAGTGCCCTCAGCCTCCACGGGATGCATTCGTCTTGGATATTTATCTGCGAGAGGGCTGAGCTGAGACAAGAGCAGGGCGATTAATTGGGGAGTTAAGCACTCCCAGCCCACGGAGCACTGTTAACACCTGCAGCTCAGGGCTGCACCGATGGCTTTGATATTATTTTTTTGCTTTTGACAAGCGGGCGATAGCGGATATCCTTTAAGCCCATATTTAATGAAGCCCTCCATAAATCCATCAACACTTGCTAAGGGAAAACTACAATAAAGCTCCCAGTGCCATGGGCTCTGCCGTGCGGGGAACGTGCTCATAACGAAGCTGCAGAGCAGGAGGAAGTGCAGTCTCTGTGTAGGATCCTTTTCTTCCTTGCATAATTATATGTTGTGGGTCGAGAAGAAAACAACCCTTTGGCACCTAATTTTTAAAGCCATAATAGTCAAACTGTCATTCAGCCAGGACAGCTGTCAGCTTAAGAAATGAAGAAAGAAAAAAGGCTCTCTAGACAAACTCCCACTTGCATTTTATATTTGTTTTGGGGTTTTTTTTTGTTTGTTTGTTTTTGTTTTGTTTTGGTTTGGTTTGGTTTGGTTTTTTTTGGTTTTTTTTGTTAGTTCTTGAAATGATCTGCCTATTAGCTGTAGCTGCTCTGTGAATTCTTCCCATGCTGTTTTCATGTTGCACCTCCTGTGAGTGTGATAAAAAGCTATAAACTGAAAATATTTGTTACACGTTTTATATTTGCAACCTTCATAAAAAGTTAAAAAAAACCACCCCAAAATAATGCAGTTATTTTGTCATTTAAGACTGGAAGAATTGAGAGGAAAACAGACGAATGAGTAATGAAGGAATTTGATGTTTTTCAGATCTGGACTTTGGGATTTGAGAGGGGTGGAGTACTTTTAATACACAGAGAAATTTAGGTGCCCTGAGGCAGCAAATCACCTGAACGTGTGCTGAACTTTAAGGACCTAAGTCATCAGACCGGTTTCGTGGGAAAGAAAACCAAAACAGTGTGTCAAAAAAAAAAGAAAAAAAATTTAAAAAGTTATGTTTGGCATTCTGAACATCTAGACAGCACGGAGACAAACTTTTCTAAAACAAACTTTGCCAAGTGGATCGACAGGACCGTGAAGGGCTGTAGAGCCAAGCCAGGTAACCTGATTTACAAACATTCTCTGTCACCACATGCACAGGACTGCAAAGCCAGGGAGTATCTGGGAACAGCAGGTGAAGAGAAGATTTCAGGATGAACTCTGTATTACTACACTGAGCAGACAGGTTATTTATCATTCCTTCCCCCAAACCTTCCTCCTGCATCACCTTCTGTTCACAACACACCATGGTTTGTGTACCTGGCCCTCAGACTCTCATCAGTCCATAAACTGGGTGCTTTGACTCAGCTCAGTTTGCCCAGATTTATTCCTTTCCTGGAAAGGTGTTTAGGCTTTGGCAGGGGCTGCCCAGGCAGGTCAGGAGTCCCCATCCCTGGAGGTGACACTGGGCTGGTGACAAGATCAATATATATTTAATAGCACTAGATCCTGTGAATTTTACTGGATTTGGGGATTTAGTTTCCTTTGGAGAGACAAATTAACACAAGTCAATAAACTTACACAAATGTTTAGTCATGTCTGGATTTTGCCTAAACCAAGTATGAAGAATAAGGCCTGTGCTTAGATCCACCTGTTCTCATTCTGACTCCAGACTTCACTTGCTGCACAAAGTAATTGAGTCAGAGAAGTGATTCTTTGGCCAGTGGGGTGTGACAATCATGGTTAACAAAGAAGTTTAAAGGAGAGTGGTGCTGCCAGAGAGTGGCTGGGAAGCCCAACACAAGATCACTTATGATCACACAGGTATTATTAACAAACAAGCTTTCCAAGAAAGCAGACAGCACCCTCAGCACCTGCAGAGAGCACGGCCCTTCCTATGCAATGAGCTCCAAGGGCACAGCACAGGAGCCAGGAGAACAAAACAGATAGAATGGTAACAGGCTCCAGGAGTGTGCCATTGCTGGTTCTTTCTGTGCCTCTGAGCTCTTTCCTGTCCTGCTGTGGCTGTGCAGTGCCAGGAGCTTTTCTAGGTCAGTGGTGAATGTGAGCTGAAGTCAAACACGTGAGCCCAGCACACAGCACACCCCGGCCAGCAGGGAGGCCGGGCAAGGGCAGGCAGAGAGGAGCCTCTGGGTTGAGCACACAGCACAGAAAAGCACCAAGAAAGCCTCAGCTGTGAGCAGGAAGCTCCTGGGATCACACAGGCTTTCTGCCCACACTGTGATTTTAGACAGAAACGATCACCTTCCCTGACTCCAGACTGCAAGCCCTGCAAGGAGCATGGCCTTCAACAGAAAAAAAAAAAAAATCAAAATCAATGTAATACTCATCTCTTCTCCTTTGCTTCAGCCCCTCTCTGCCATGCTGTCAGTTCAAGCCCCTCAGCCAGGTCCTTTCCCCTGTGCTGACCCCAGCTCCATGGTCATTCTCCCTTTGCTCCACACTCTGTTTACCAACCCCACTGCCAGCTGAGAGGCAAATCAGCCTCACCGAGCTCAGCCCAGAGCTGCTCATCTGCAATTGTCAAATTCCCTCCTCAAAGGGACTTTTTGGGAAGCTTTGAACAGAAAGGACAGGCTAAAAGAAATCTTTCTTCAGAGGAACACTTGAGGTGATACATTAAGTAAAGCAAATGCACTTACTGCTAAGGTTTGTTCTAAGCAACACGAAGCTCAAATTCAACACTTTAAGCAAGCCAGATTTTACCTTGGCTCATGCAAGCAGCACAGATGCTCCTTCACACAACAGCAACAGCCTGCAAATCCCCTGTGTGAGGGGCAAAGTAAGCAGTAACAAACAGGAGCAAGCGAGTCCTGCAGGCAAGGGGAGAGGCTGATGAGCAGAGACAGCGCACAGACCGAGCTCAGTGTGCCCTCACTGCCCAAACCCGCTCCTGCTGCACCTCAGCAAAGGCCACAAGACAATCAGTGTCTCTTCTAATTGTTCAGATGCAACTGTCTGTGGATGTTACTGTAAGCTGAGCACGCTTGCCCCTGTGGGGAGTTGCAGCACGCTGACTCTCAGAAGGTGTCGGTTCAGCTCTCACACGTGGGAGAGCAGGTAATCCCCAGCCCTGCCTGCTTTGCAAACACTCTCCCCTGCAGCAGAAACAGCCCCGTGGCCCAGCTCCTGCTGTGGGAACAGGCTCAGGTAGGTCCTACCTGTTGTCCAGGTGTTGTGGGAAGATCCAAGACTTGCTGGCTTAGCCAGGAGCTGCCTTGTGGCACCAGGCTGGCACAGCTGTGGGCACAGCCAGCACCTGGAGAGCAGAGCCCTACAGTGCCCCTGTGCCAGGTCCCTGTGCCAAGGCAGGCACAGCCCAGCCTGACCCCAGGGCCCTCAGCTGCAGGGACATCACACCTGCCTGCCACAGCCCCCTGCTGCCCTGCTCTGCCTGCAGGCTCCTCGCTGGTGGTTTCCAGGCCAGCACTCAGTATGGAACTCCTTCCCTCCTCCTCTCCCCTCAACGTCCAACTGCTGAGCAATACACCACAAATACAGAATTATGATGGATGGTAATGAAGAGGCACTCAGAGCACCACAGCTTGGCCAGAAACCCAATCCACCATTGGAAGGGACAGAGCTTCCTGGAGCTCAGACCTGTCCTGCCCTCCCTATCCCTTCCTTCAGAGCTTGGGAGCAGAGATGAGAAAACAAGTGTTTGCTTTCTGCCTTTCTGACTGAGCAAGGAGCACCATGATCAGGCAGCTCTGATGTTCGAAAGGTGCAGTTTTAGGGTGCCCTGGTTCTGCACCCCTTTTCCTCCTCTGTTACCTCCCAAGGGCAAAATACACTTGCTGGTTTACACTGCAAGAATCAGGATCTCAGCACTTTCCCATTGCATCAGGGCTGCTCTCAGAACTGTTTTTATTTGCTCTTTAGGGGAGGTTATTTATCCCTTTTCTGTGCAGCCAGCCTCCCCAGGCACTGGCAATTTGAGAACTTAATATTTTTTTTCCCTTTGTTGGATGATCGCAGTACAAAAATGATTGCACATATTCCTGTCATTCTTGTTCTAGTGTGGAAATCAACATCCCTGGCACGTCCCAACCCCTGCATCAAACCCCAGCTGCTCCTGAGGAATGGATCTCAGACTCCTCCACAGTTTCCTAGTTCCTGCTGTTCTAAGAAATGAATTAAAGCCTAACTCTACCTGGATTTCAGGTCCCTGGAGTGAAGCAGCATGCTGCCTCTTGAACTTGCTCTTCAGGAGACAAAAAAGCCTTTTTTTTTTTTCTTTTTTTTTTTTTTTTTTTTTTTTTGCCAGAAAAATGTTAAAGCACCAAGTGTGAAAAAGCCATCCCAAAATTTATTCTCAAAAAATGTCAACAGAAACGCATCAGTAGGTACTCAAAACTACAGAGTTCTCAGAAGTCATACATTCACAATGTAGAAACTCAACAATTGGGATGCCTTTTGTGTGGTCTATGTAACAATATCCATTTTACAGTGTAAACAGGTACTGGTATGTTCTTACCCACAAGTCCAGCAGGAAAGGCACAACTCGGCATATACAGAGATCATAAAAGCAAGAATCAGGTGCAACAACAATCACACAAACTTTTGGTAAATCTGCATTTTTTGGGGCCTTCCACAACAGAGACTGGGCTTGAAGATTTCCTGCAGTCAACAGCCAGGTTTTCTTTCCCTCCTTCAGTCCTTCCACAGCAATTGCAGCCTGGTTCAGATCCCATTACACATCCAGTTCCAGCAGGCGTTCGAGGAATAGTGAAAGGTCAGTCCAGCAACTCATCAGGTGCTCCCACTAATAATACATCAGGTTTTGGTTTCACATAGTGCATGGAAGCATCTGCTTGAATCTCAGCCATTACAGTGGTCATTATTAGAAAAAATAGACACTACAACTACAAAAGGGAAAAAAAATGAGGTAGATAGCTTAGAATCCAGATGACTATCCCAGCAACCTTCATACAACACACACGGATCATTAATTACCATTTTGGTGGAATGCAAGCTCACAGACCACCAAAAAAAAAAAAAACAAACCTTAATGACCAGAGCAGGAATGCCATCCAAAAACCCACAAAACATTTAATAACCTAAGCATGAATACTTCATATTTAAATACAGGTTTACACAGACTGATCTCCTAAATTACCCAAACGAAAAAAAAAATTAAAATAAAAAAAACAACAACAAAAAAAAACCAAAAAAAAAAAAGTCTCTTGCTAAGGAAACCAGTTCCCATGGCAAATTGCAACAGTCACCTGAGATTCCTTGCAGAGCTTTTAGACCTGACTTCCCAAGGCAAGTCTTCCCTTTCGAGAGGAAACAAACAACAACAACAAAAAAAAGTATATACATACCCACCCATGCTTGTTTGGGGCTCTTGGTATTGAAATAAAACATCTAGGAAAAACTGCACATCTTTGGAAGCAGGAATTTTGGCACTATACTTGAAGGACTGTCCTAGTAGTAGTATTAAATAAGCAGCAGTCAACACAAAGAATTAATTACTTAGGAGCAGTGACTAAAGAGAAACAGCAACTTGCTTCTCTCATAGAACTTCCATGGCAAAAAAAAAAAAAAACAACCCAAAGGAATTAAAAAAAAAAAAAACAAACCAAAATTGTAGTTTTCATAGCCATTATTAAGAAAAAGTACATTCAGAAACCACACAGAGCCAAAAATCCAAACAGAAAAATTCTAAGAGGGTGGCAGACATTCTAGGATATTTACCCGCATTAATAGTTTCCATTTCTCATCAGTAAATAGAAGCTTTTTCCATCGACAGTAGGTTGTTTCCACTCTATGCAAAACCCCCATTATCACTCTGAACAAAGAGGTAAATATGCTAAACCTTTGGAATTTCAAGTTGTAGAAACTTCTGTAAGGCTGTACACATTAAAGTCACACGTAAGAACTACTTTGCAAGACCCGCATCTTTCCAGATAGAAGGAAACCCTACTCTCTATTAATTACTATTTGCAAAGCAATTACCATGATTGTACTCTGGGCAACTCTTACAAAGACAACCGTAAAAACCATTTGCACGTCAATAGGGGGAAAGAAAATAAAAAAAAAAAAAAAAAAAAAAAAAAAAATAGGAGGCCGAAGTGGAAATCTCTTCAAAAATATAGGTTTGTGTCTATATATAATTTGTTCTCTCTCTGTGGGGAGGGGAGGTGGCCAGCTCCTGCCAGAGCCTTCAGCTGACGGCGATTTTGTTCTCCTCCAAGAAGTGAGGGAACTGGTGTTTTGGCACACTGTCTGCGGCGGGCGCCTTCTCCGCCTCGCAGGCGGCGCCAGCCGGGGCCGGGTCACCCTTGGAAGCCGGGGTGGAGTTCAGGGGCGAGCCCCCGGCCATGGGCACGGGCAGGGCCCCGCTCTGGATCACCGAGATCTCGTTGGTCTTGACGGCCAGGCCGGTGCTGAGCACGGCCGCGTACTGGTTCCACACGGCGGGGTCGATGCTGACCGAGGGCGCCAGCACCTCCTTGGGGAACATCTCCGACACCTTCTTGGGGTCGTTGCCCAGCAGGGCCATGGGGTTGTCGATGGACAAGCGCCTGCCCCGCCTGGCTGAGTTGTTCCACATGTGGGTTCCGACGTGGACCTTTCCGGAGAGGAGGGAGGGGGGGAGAGGGAAAAGCAAATAAAATCGTTAATGATCCGGGCTCTCCCGTGGTGTAACCCAAATTCTGCTCTGCTGGCAGCCAGGCAGCCCAAAGAAAGAAGTCAGGCGTGCTCCGTTTTGCATTCAGGTGAATATTAGAGCTGGGTGGTTCTTGTCAGAGCTCCCTTCCTGGCATGGTAAGGACAGAGTCGTTCCACTGCCTGACAGCACCGTGGCTCTCTGGAGTTGGCTGCTTAGAGGGCTTGGAGGACTGTGTTTTACACTTGGAGTAAGTGCTGTTGGCAAGGACACCCTCTCTCTCCCCCCAAAACAGCAGCCACATTATCTGCTGCAAACAGACCACACTGAAAAAACATCCTGGGTAAGGCAAAAAAAACCACCAAGTAATTTGGCAGAGAGGTTCATTTAGGCTGAAATCTTCCACACCACGTTCTGCTGGTGCTTCCAGCAAGGCACTGCTCACACACTGCAGAAAGTGTTTTCTCTCCCCATCAGCATTTATGCAAGAGGGCTGAAGAGGTTCTCACAGGAAGGGAGAAGCCTCTGTGCAAGTGAGAGAGCTGAGTCCCTCAAGGGGCAAATGGATTCATCTGGCAAAAGGACAGACTCACAGCACTTCTTCAGCGTGTGCTTAGACACAATCCCCGAGCACTTTGTGCCATCCCAGGATTATCCTAGTTTATCCCTCCTCATCTCACAAAATTTCAAGCAGTGCAGCGTAAATGCATTTACTCAGCAGCAAGCATCTTGTAGCAGTCTATGAAATGCTTATGTCTTGACACATCCAAATCCAAATTAAAAAAGAAAGCAATCTGCTTAGTGAGGGCTAAGCCTTCCCTTCCATCCCAGAAGGAAAGCCAAGGACAGTAGCAAAGACCAGAGGGTGATCTCAGTAACACACAAAAAACTGGCTGGAGAAACTCAGGAAGCAGAGAGTCAAAAGCAAGTATTCGAGGAACTACAAGAAAAATCAGTGCTGTCCCAAAGGCAGGTCAAACATTAGGAACAGTCTTTCCAGCTCTAGCCTTAGTTTCCCAGACAAAGGAGAGGACAACAGGCAGGACCCACCTTCAGGTTTCCTTTGGTGGTGAAGGCTCTCCCACAGATGGTGCAGGCAAAGGGCTTCTCCCCGGTGTGGGTGCGCTCGTGGATCTGCAGGGCGCTGGCAGAGGAGAAGTTCTTCCCACAGGTAGTGCAGATGTGCTGTTTGGCGGGACGGCAGAACTTGGGGCGCGGCACCAGCAGAGGGGCCACCCCAGGGGACAGAGCTGGAGGGCCAATGAAGTGGCCAGTGCTGAGGGGACGGTCGCTGGGCAGCTCCATTTTGATCAGGGCTGGTGGGGCTCTGACAAAAGCGGCCGGAATGCCGCTCCGACCTGGGAAGAGAGCAAAGGTGCTGCTTGTCCCAACCTGATTCTGCTTCCAAGCCTGAGCCTGGCTGAGACTCGAGGCCCTTTGCCTTTGAAGCTGCATGAGCCTGAAGAGCACATCTGCAGAGCCCGCCACGCTTCTTAGGACGCCCCAAAACAAATCGGTTCATCCCTGGGTTTGTGGGTGAGCTTGTGAGATAGCAAGTCTTGCAGGTCAAATTTAGATCAACCTTCACCTCAATGTTAAAGAGCCTGAAAACCCCACAAACTATCTCAGGGTTTTTTATGCCACACGTTTGGGATAAGCTGTTTTCCCTTAAAACATTTCCCTTAAATGTGTATTTTTAAAGTGCTACATGGAGATCTCAAGTGAGCCCACGAAAGACAGCGAGGGCACAATCTACATTAATTTTAAGGAGATGATAGCACTTCAGCCTTTGAATTTTGGGCCCTGACTTGGGAAAACTTTAGAGGGCATACGCCCTTCTCCAAACAGAGGAGCAGGAAGAGGGGAAAGCTGAGGAAGTTTTGCATCCTGTTGGTCCTTTCAGGGTTGATTTCCCACTGCCCCACCCCAAATCCCTGCCAGCACTTGATCACTCACCGTACTCTCCATTGGCAAAGTGTAGCCCCGGCTCCTCTTTGATGACCTTCCTGCCGATATTGCCGTACGTTAAATCCAGAGCCCCCACAACGCCTTCCACCTCTGCAGGAGCACCCTCGGGGCCCTCGGGTTTACCCCCCGTGCCGGAATCCTCTTGGTTGTTGAAGGCAGGCGACTTGGAGCTGACGCTCTCGGGCTGGCTGTTGGCCGGGGACAGCGCCTGCAGCGACGCGGCCTCGGAGGCGGCGGGGCTCCGGCCGTTGGGGTAGTCGGCGTCTCCGGCCACCGAGGACGAGTCGTTGGTCATGCCGTCGCTCTCGGCCGAGCCGTTGTCGCTGGACTTGAGGCTGCTCTGCCGCTGCAAACTCAGAGAGGAGGTGACAACCTTCACCTGACTCTCCAGCGCCGTAACCCCAGAGAAGGCGGCGGCCGCGGCGGGCGACTCTGATTGTGCATCGTACGGAGTGGGAGGCTTGGAAGAACTCCTGGGGCCATCCTGAGAGTCCACGTCGTCTTCCATGTCTATGCTTTCCACCACCTCCTCTGGGCGGCCGACGTCTCCGTTCTTCTCAGGCACGGCGGGATCCACCTCGGCGCTGTCGCTGGGCGGTTCTGGCATCGGGGTGTTGGGGATCTGCCCGCCCATGTGCATGCGGATGTGCTGCTGCAGCACCACGGCGTTTGTAAACTTCTTCTGGCAAATGGGACACGAATGCTGCATCTTCAAGGGGGTGTTGGCCCGGTGGACGCCGTAGTGAGTTTTAAGGTTCCCTTTGGTGGAGAAGGCACGGCCACAGATCTTGCACTTGAACGGCCTCTCCCCGGTGTGGGTGCGGTAATGCATCTTGAGCGAGCTCTGGCAGCTCAGCACTCGGTGACAGATCAGGCACTCGTTGGGGTCAGCAGTGGACTTGTCAATATTTTCAACCAGCTGCTGGAGCTTTGATGTCTCCGAGCCTTGCTCGTTTGAGCCGCTCACGTGGAAGATGCTCACGCTGCAGGTCGCTTGTGGTGAGCTCAAGCTCTGCTCCGTTCCCGACTCGTGACCGACCGCCCCCGACGAGGAGGAGCCACCCTCGCTTTCAGGGGAGGGCCTTGACTGCAGCTCACTTGAGAACGTACCAGGCAGAGACTCCTTGATGCCTGCCAGGCTGGAGATGGCCTGAGGCGCGCCGGCGGCCGCAGAGGTAGGCAGAGTTGTTAGGAGAGGTTTGCTGTCCACTATCAGGTTGGACTCATCCAGTGGCACAGACATCCCGTACGGGATTCCAGTGCTGGTAGGAACATTGTCCAGGTGCTCAGGAACTGGGTAAGGATTCATCTTTATGTGGGGGTACTTGTCTTTGTGACGCTGAAAATGCACTTTAAGGTTTCCTTTGGTGGTGAAGCGGTTCCCACAGATGTTACACTTGTAGGGTCTTTCCCCGGTGTGGGAGCGGAGGTGGATCTGCAGGGCACTGTCGTTGCCAAAGACCTTCCCACAGAATTTACACTTGTGTTTGAAGAAGGGCTCCTCGGCGTTCGGTTTGCTTTCAGACACGCTGATGTTGGGGGGCTTCCCCTTGCCCTTCTTCGAGGAATCCATCACGGACGAGACGGCCGAGAGCGGGTTCTGGAAGATGACCGAGCCGGAGGACTGAGGTAGCAAAGGATTTGGGAACTGAGAGATGGAGCCGGGGAGGCCTCGGCTCCCCTCTGGCTTCAGGGGGAAGGAGGAGGAGAGCCCAGCAGCCAGCGAGCTGGCAGCTGCAATGCCAGTGTTAGAATGAGGTAGTTTTCCTTGCTTCAAGGATTCCAGTGATAGGCTCTGGCTCCCAGCTTTCTGTCCGATTAAGGCCACAGCAGCCGAGAGCTGCTGGGACATGTGGGCGCCCAGAGCCTTGAGCGGGTCAGTAGCAGCTGCTATGGAAGGGTGCAGGGCGTGGGGAGCCATCATGGCAATCTGGATGCGGATCTGCTCCGTCAGCTGGATCTGCTGGAGCTGCTGCTGCTGCAGGCACACCAGCTGCTCCAGGATCATGGGGATGGCGTTGAAGCCGGCCGCCGAGGAGGCGATGGCCTCGGACGTCCGCTGGTTGACGGCCACCTTGGTGCCACGGATGGTCTGCAGGGTGACGTTAGTGTTGGGTACTTTGGGTTTGGGTAGATAGCTCAGCCCGGGAGCCGCGGGCGTCAGGGGGGGCTCTATTTTAAGGTACATCCCTCCTACCGGTTCAGCATCCATTTTTCCCTCTCTCTTTTCCACGGGGCCAGCGCAGCCCTTAGCCTGGATGTCCTTGCGTGTCCTGCTGTCCGCTCGGTCGCTGGGGAAGGTCCCCAGAGAGGCCTCGGGGAAGCTCTCGGCGGGGACTGTCCCCTCACTGTCATTCATGATTAGAACAGGCGGATTTTTAGTGCAATTTTTCTTATGCTCAAGGAACTCGGAGAGAACAAAGAACTCGGCACAGCATTTCTCACAGATTTTGGTTTCCTCCGTGCGGCACCTTTTGGAACTCATTTCACCATCTCTATCACCTGGGACGTCTCGTGGACTCCCTGAAAAGAAGAGAAAGTCATATTAACAATTGCTAGATTTAGTCCAAGCATTCACTACTGAGATCACTGACTCCACCTGAACTGCAAATTAAAGATACAAGACACTGGAATCGAGTTTGCAGATCAATCTGAAATTCTGCTCTTTGTTTCGATGCCAATTCCTTCACAACCCCAAAGAAATTTGCATCTCAGTTCAGTTTACAGGAAAAAAAAAACATATTATAAAAGGACTCTCACAAAGCTCAATGCAAAGAGATTTATCCCAAATCCCTTTATACAGGTAAAAAACCCCTGGAACAATCCTGCAAGGCAGCACCTGCAAACACAGCTTAAAAGGAACGCAAGGACAGAGAAAGCACTGAAGCACTGAGCAAAACACCACACGAAGTTACCTGTTCTTTGCACCTCAAGTTCTGTTTCTTTGTTAACCAACTCTCAAAAATTCGCACAAGATCTTTAACACATTTTGAGCAATTCTTACTGCAGGGATCTAAACTACTTTCTCTCTGCCATTAGGAGAGTAATTGACCTCCCAAGAGGGCTGACAAAAGCCAAGCAAGGCCGATATTAGCTCTAAAATTCTTCAAAAGCAAACACTCCCCAAAGTAATCTCTACCTGGACACAGTAGCAAAGTATGAGATTCCACTGGTACCCACGATCATTAAAATTAACACCAATAACGAGTCCTGCTTGCCAAACCACACCAAGGCATTGCCAATCCTCACAGGAGGCCTCCTTCAGCTGCATCCACACCTCACCCACTTTTGGGAAGGGGCAGGGAAAGCCAAGCTGGGCTCCAACTCCACTCCTGACCTTCCACCACCAGTGCCCCTCTGCTTTAGGCTGAGCAGAATCTGCACGTGGACCCAAAAAAGAAAAAAAAAAAAAATTCGGGGAAATACCTAAACTGGAAGAGGTTAAGAGAAATTATAACCAAAACAGGATGTTTTTGCTCAGCCTTGCCATCCTTCAAGCAACAAACTCGCAGCCTGCTGGAGGCAGGGCACTGCTCAGGGCAGGAGTGCTCAGCAGGGAAACCTTCCCAGGGAGGGCTCCAGCAGGATTCCAGCCCCCAGCAGCTGGAAAATCCTGGAGCTCACTGGAATTGCTCCAATTTTGATGGGTGCCAAGGGTGCAGTGAGGTCACCTGCCCCAGTGGGGCACAGGGGAACAGTGTCACTCATGGGGAACGGTGTCACCCATGGGGAATGGTGTCACCCATCTGTCCTGCCCAGACCTCCTGGCACCAGTCCCTGCTCACCAGCCACCCCCTGGGCCCAGGTGAAGCCAGGACTCTGCAAGCTCAGGAGCTTCTTGAGGCTTTGGTTTGTTCAAGGTGTGGCCCAGCCACCCCAGGTGTGTCCTGAATGTGGAGAGGAACCATGTCCAGGTGACAACTCAAGCACACCACCCTGGCTTGAGGGGGTGTAGAACCTCTCTGAGGGAGGATATTGCAAACCTTGCCACTTCTTAACCTCAACACGGGCACTGTGTGCATTCAACAAAGCAAATTTCAACCCTTTAACGTTCTGTGGCATGAAGTGCACGTGGAAGCTTACTCTGAGAAATAAACATTTGATCAATCACAAAAATTGGCAAATATCAGAGGCCTGTCCTGCTGTGACCTGCAGAGCAATCAACCCAAACCTGCACAAGCCCTTGAACGGGGAGGACAGGAGTTCTCAGCACAGCTATGATCAAAAACGTTTGGATGCCTCCTATTTAAACAGGGAGAATGAAACACTTCCCCTTCGGCCCAAAGAACTCCCCTAAACGAAGGAAACAAGAAGGGCAGCACACATTTCCCATCCCAAATATCACTGAAGTGATGTCTCTCAATCTGAAAGTGATTTCACTCTAAGAACACACACAGAAGTCCAGCCTGCAGACAAGTATAACTACACTACATGATCAAGATCGAGAATAGATTATTTTAAACTCGTTTTGCAAGAGTCTGAGCAGATACACTTGGAAAGAAGGTACCTGGGTTAAAAAAAGACAATAAACTTCCAGATCTGCTCTACACGGACTTGGGAGGTCTTTGACTACTTTCCTGTTTCGTAGAACACACTAAAACATGAAAATCTCTTTTCCAAATCCTTCAATGTTTGGGGCTTTCCCAGGTCCACCTCCCAGGCAGAACAACACTGTTTCCACGTAACTAAATATTAAAAAAAATAACCTCAGCTTTTACTTTTTTTTTCCAGTGGCACAAAAGAGTCTGCACCAAGCACTGCTGCCCACCCCCAAGGAGATATCCCAGGATAATGTCTAGACAAGCCCTCAAACTTTAACTGCTTCAAAGCATCCGATCATTTATCTCCTTTCCCTTGATAATACCTCTTATTTTTCTACTTCTGCCCTGATAAGATCACACTGAATTCAATGCCCCTTTCCCAATCTCCAGCACAGCCCACGCTCCTCATTTTCGTCATTCTGAGGAACTCTGAGAACTTCTCTGGTTCTGAGCAGCAGTTGCCACCTCAGAGAAAGGAACTCCAGTGGACTGAAGGTCCCTGTGCTGGGCAGCACGGGCAGAGGTTGGCAGCCCTGCCCTGTCACTACTTTTCATTTCCCTGACAGTGAAGCATTAGCTTAGGACTCCGAATAAATTCAGTTCAGAGCTTGAAACGACTTGCTGCATGACAAATAGGGAAGTTATGCATTATCTTCCCTTTTACCTTAAAGAAAGGGTTTTAGATAAATTCACAAGGAGGAGGCTGGGCTATTTTACAGTAGCTGGAATAACAAAGGAGCAATTGACTGTTTCTGTAAGAAACCCCAACAGCTCCTGTGAAAAATCATCCTGATTTGTAACTGCCTCCTCTCCGTGTCCCAAGTGCTGCAGTCAGAGCCCCTCAGCTCCCCCGAGCCCAGCAGTGATCCCTGAATAAAATACCGGGGATAATAATGTAATAATGATATGATTATGATAATAATAATAATAATAATATATAATCTAAGAATAATAAGATGATAATATCTCAACCTGGACTCTCCATGCCAGAGGGCAGCTCTGCCCACGAGTGGACCAGGATTTACTCACAACAATTCCTTGTGCACTTCACTTAACCCTCTCCGCCAGAGGCTTCCCAGGGACAGGACTTCTACTGTGCTTTTTTTTTTTTTTTTATCTCCCCACCCCCGAATTTCAGGAATGTTATCTCTCAGCATCTAGTTATCCAATAAGTTAGAAGAATGCAGTAAACCCAGCAGGGGGGTTAGATTGAATCACTGGCAAATGGATGGAAAAAATCCACTATTGTGTAGGACAAGGCGGTCATCGACAAGGAAGGCTGATAAAATCCACACCGCTCCAATTATTTCTTTTTTTTTTTTTTTTAAGGAAAACAGTAAAAGGAGTGATGTAAATCTGGTTTGATGCGATTTCAAGGGTACTGCTGGCCTACCACTCACCTAAGCCATTAGTGACTTTATTCAACTTTATTTTCACCTAAGCCGTTAGTGACTTTATTCAACTTTATTTCACGTGAATTGGGATGAAACAGAACTCAAGCTTTCCCATCCATTTTTTTTTAATTCATTCAGGATTTTTAACACCTCCAGCGAGCTTACTTTCCTCACAGCCTACATCTGATCAACTACCTTAAGGTTAACAAAACCATGCAGTTCCCCGGTTTAAATGAACTCCTGGAGGATTGATCACCAGCCCTCCACCCCTCTCCCAGACAGGAACCCTCTGCCATCGGCTCGCTGCCCCGATGCTCCTCTCCTGCAAAGCCAGGGCTCCCAAGAACTCCAAACCGCCCCAAATCGCCCTTCTCCTGCCATCAAACACCATTTCAATGCATTTTCACTGGGACAAAAATCACTTTCTTGACTAAGTAAAAGGCACGACTGACAACTTAGATGCTCCAAAGGCCTTGATGATTCCGACGCTAAATTCATCAGCAGCGCTTTCCTACCCCTACAAGAAAGGGGCAGCAACGCGTTACACCCACAACCAGCCCTTCACGTGCTCAAGGCTTGAATTATTTTATCATCCACTTACTAACCCACCCTTTGGCCTATCCACAACTCCGAGCGAGATATTCGGCCGAAGGCAGAGCCAACCCAAGAGAGGAGATGAAAACAAGCGCTAAAAAGCCGCGGGGACAGCGGGGACCCGAGGGGCTGGTCCCCGAGAGAGGCTCCGAGCACCCGGGGAAAGCGCCCCGGAGCCCCCCGGGAAGTGTCCGGAGCCCCCCCAGGGGGGAAAAGCACCCCGGAGCCCCCCGGGAAGTGTCCGGAGCCCCCCCCGGGGGGGAAAGCACCCCGGAGCCCCCCAACCCCAGGGGGGGAAAGCGCCCTGGAGCCCCCCGGGAAGTGTCCGGAGCCCCCCTCCGGGGGGAAAAGCGCCCCGGAGCCCCCCACCCCCGGGGGGGAAAAGCGCCCCGGAGCCCCCCGGGAAGTGTCCGGAGCCCCCCCGGGGGGAAAAGCGCCCCGGAGCCCCCATCCCCAGGGGAAGCGCCGCGCCGGCTGCCCGGAGCTGCCGGGGCCGGTCGGTGGAGGGCACTCCTGGCCCGTTCTCCGGCCCCGCCGGGCCACCAACACCCCGGGCGGGGCCACCACCACCCCGGCACCCACCTGAGCCGCCGGCATCCCCCGCATCGCCATTTCCAGCCGCGGGGGTCGCTCCGAGCCGCCCCCCCATCCGAACCCACCCCTCCCCGGCCCTACCTGCCCGGCGGCCGCAGCTGCACGGCCCGGAGCGCACTTAAACACTCGCCCGGTGTTTAAGAGGCAGCTAAACGGCCCAAACCCCGCTGCCAAGGTCAATTGCATGAGAGTCCTAATTGTGAGCCTTGACATCAACTTACCACCCACAGCAAGCAGGAGGAGGCAAAGGTTAGAGCAGCAGCTCTGTCAAAACGTCACATGCCGCCCAGCCCGGCGAGCGGGCTCCATCCCCGCTACCAATATAATGTTTCACTTAAGTAAAAAGGGGAAAAAAAAGAAAAAAAAAAAAAACAAGCCGGGCATCGCCCCCCTCGGCACCCTCACCCGCTTGCCAGGGCTGCAGCAGCCCGGGCAGGGCGGGGATGCTCCTGCATCCCGGGGCTCCCGGCCGGGCCAGCCCGACAGCAGCTCCGGGCAAGCGAAATCGAACCTCAGAGAAACCAACATCAAACTTGGGCTTTCCTCCTTCAACCTTTCCAACACCCAGCTCTACAGAGCTCAGCGCGCCAATCGCAGATATAATTGAAGCAAAGCTACGCTAATTTTACCCCGAGGAGGGAGAAAAAAAAAAAAAAAAAAAAAAAGTTGCAGTTTGATACTGTATTTTTCAGAATGAATCCGATTTTTAATGGCAGCAATCCGGCACAATGGGCATTTTCGAGCCCTTTTGTGGAAATGCTAATTTTCAGTATGTAGCATTATCCGCCTGTGACCACCTGCTGATTTTTTGACCTGTTAATGGATCCCCAGGTTCGCGGGACACTTTAACCCGCTGCATTGTTCACAGAGGTGGGTCCCAAATCGCTTTGCGGGAAAATTAAAAAAGAAAAAAAAAAAAAAGGGCGGGGGTAAATACTTGCAAAAAAGGAGATAAGGGCTTGATTTTATTATTACGATTACGCGTATATCCTCGCTAATGCCCCAGACAAATCCCTGCGGAATTTCGACTTTGTTATGCAGCTTCATCACTTATTATTTACGGGCACACCTGGAGCCGGGAATATCGAGGCTGTTTGGGAGATTGGCGGGCGCTCAGAGCCGCAGCCCCGGGTTGTGTTTCGGGGGATGCCGCAGGACGGGGGGGGCTCCGTGCGGGACCTGCCCCGACCCCCGCACACCCACAGCACCCCCAGGAGAATCCCCCCAAGGGATTCCCAGCTTCCCCACGGCCTGGGCGGCCGCTGACGGCTGCCGGAGGGAATTCCATCCAGGGTTTGGTTGGTAAATTTGAGAACGGGAGGGGGGGAATAAAAAAAAGGAAAAAAAAAAAAAAAAGAAAAAAAAAAAGGCCGAACAACAATAACAAAAAAGCAGCTGGCCATTGCCCCGGAGAGCGCGGTGCGGAGCCATCCTCCCTCCCTTCCCTCCCTCCCTCCCTCCCGCACGCCTCCCCCGCCCCAGCGGCCGCATCAGGAGTGATTAACCCTTTTGTTTCAGCGCGGGGCCGGAGGTGCCTTTCCAGCAGCGGGCAGAGATTTACATGTGGAAACATCACCTCCATCCCCCAACCTAACCATATGCACAAAGGAAAACAGTCATGCATTAAACATGGGATTTATTGCCTTCTGGCCAGCATGCTGTTTCTTAAGTCACCATTAACCGGACCCAACAATTGCACATTTCGACTCAAAGAAGAGAAAGGGGGGGAGGAGAGGGGAAAAAAAAAAAAAAAAAAAAAAAAAAATTAAAGAGCCCGAACCTCCTGCGGACTGGGAATAAGCAGCTCCCGGTAACGTGCAGGGGGGTTTTGATCACTTCTAGGCATGGAAACAAAACCAGTCCCAAAGGCAAGCAAAGAAACCCAAAAGAAAGTTCTGGGAGTGGCGGGGCACACGGAAAAAAAAACCACAACAACTCGGAACAAACCCAGCTCCCCCCCCCAACCCGGGACGGGACGTGACCCCCGCCCGCCGCATTCCGCCCCGGCAGCGGGACGGGCACCGCGGCAGCGCCCGGAGCTCCGGGGGAAGAGCCGGCAGCGGGGGCCGGGGGAAGAGCCGGCAGCGGGGGCCGGGGGAAGAGCCGGCAGCCCCCGCAGCCCGGCTCGGGAAGATGCTGCCGCGGGAACCCCGCTCCCGTAGGGGCCACCACCGAGTGCCCCCTCCGCCCTTCCCCTCCTGCACGCCCACCCCGCCGGGAGCTCCCGGCTGATTTCAGCCAGAATTTCTACTTTTCCCGTAGCTCGGCCCAGGAATGCGAGCTTCCCCCCCCCCCCCCCCAAAAAAAAAAAAAAATGGGGAGAGCGATTGGCGGCGGCCGAGTCCCCCACGCCGCCCAAATACAAAAGCGCTGGCGCACACCCCACATTAGCTCACCGGAGTTATTTTAGGAAGTCGGAAATCAAAGATGGCTGGAGGTCAAGCTACAAAAGGTCCAGGGCGATTGTGATCTCCAACAGAAATAGTCCGAGCGTGGAGGTTTTTTCTCCCCCGTTTTGTTTTTTTTTTTTTGTTTTTTTTAAGCCCCACAAAATTCTCCTCGAACTCCCGACGAAGTGCTAAGTACACCCAGGAAAGCCAGCCCCAGCCATTTCCTTACCCCTCCGAAGTTGTCTGTAATTTCTCCCTTTGCTCCCCCCACCCCTTCACCCCCCATCCCCCCCAATTCCCCCGCCTCGGGGAGGTTTTTGGGGTTCCCCTCCCAGGCGGCCGCGGCCCCACGCGGGACCCGGCGGAGGCTCCGCGGGCGCGGGGGCAGCGAGCGGGGGGCATCGCGGGCCGAGGGGCAGCGCCGCACCCGCAGCCGGACCCCCCCCAAAAAAAAAAAAAAATACCGAGGAGCCCGTGCCTCGCTCAGCCCCGCGGGGGAGTTCAGCCCCCCCCAAAAAAATAATAAAAAAAAATAAATAAACCCAACGCGGGGCGAGCCGAGGGTCGGCTCCTGGCAGAGCCCCGCGGGGGGAAAAGGAGCGAGGGGGTGAAACACGAGGGTGGAAAAAGCCCCCGGGGAAGCGCCCCTCGCATCAGCCGCGTTGGGAGCCGCGGCCGCTCCGCGCCCCTCTCTGCGCTCACCACTTGCAGCATCTGGGGGCTGCTCCTCGGAGTTGATGTGCTGGGGCTTCGCCTGCTTCCGTCGCGACATGGTGCACCAGCATCGGGAGCGTGCAATAGGAGCAATTATTTTCCTCTTCACAACAAATTCCTAGAGTTGGGAAATTTGGGCGGAATGCGCATGTCAGAGTAATTATGATTATCAATAATGCATTGCGATTTATCATGGGTCCCTGACGGCTGATTGGCCTGAGTCCAAGGGCTCACAGATTATTCAAATCAGCCCCATTGATCCGCGCAGCGGGGCACGCTGGGCCATGTAGTCCCCGCGGGTCCGGCCCGCCCCGGCGGGCGACAAAGGCGTCAGCCCCGCGGGGCCGGGGCAGCCCCGGGCCACCCCCCCGGGCCACCCCCCGGGCCACCGGGGGAGCCCCCGCCACCTCCCCGAGTAAACAAACAACCCGCCAGCGCGGCTCTCCAGCCTGCACACCGACAATACCTTTTGTTGTCTCACCTGCGTGCTTTAAAGAAGTTTTTTTTTGTTTGTTTCTTTCTTTTTTTTTTTTTCCGCCCCCCCCCCCACTCTCTCCCCGAAAGCAAGCAGAAACCCGGGACAATGCTCAATTCTTTCTTCCCTTTGCCCCCTTATCGAGCAGCAAAGGGAAGAGCACCGAGAGCTGGAAGAAGGGGCGAGCCCGGGCTCCCGCGGTGGGGTGGGCAAGCGGAGGGGCTTTAAAAGCGGATGCAGACGGCGCGTAATGAGGCTGCTCTGCTTCAGCTGTTTGAAGGCTTCTTTTAAAAGTCTCGCTTTCTGGGAAAGCAGGCGAAGCTGAGCGTTTTTATTTTACCAGCGAGTAGAAACGCGGGGCACGTGAGGGCTCGTGTGAAAAAAAAAAAAAAAAAAAAAAAAAAAAAAGAAAAAAAAAAATTGAAGCAGCAGCGCTCTCGGTTGTGTTTTCCCACACTGAGCTGACTTGCGTTAACTCGGAGTGGAATAATTTTCATCTTGACTCCCCTTTCCGGCTGTTGGCTTCCATGGGAATGCGTAAATCTCCCCCCAGGAGCCCCAGGCGGGTGGCCCCCGGCGCTGGGTGGCACTTTGGGGACAGCCCGTGTGGTTGGGGTGGCTGCAGGACCCGGCTGGGCTGAACTGGGCTGTGAAGCCCCCGAGTGTCACACGGAGCCACCCCCCACCCCTCCGACCCCCCCTCCCACTGAAGCCAGACGGGTCTCGCATAAGCAAAAATGTGAGGCTCTTTGGATGTGCTGCAAAATCTTTGCGGGACGCGCGATTGCTTTTGGGTTTAAGGCAGAACAGCACACCCACCCTGGGTCTGTCCTTGGGAAATGAAGGGGTGTGCTAGAAAACACTGCAGAGAGATTGATTTGATGACGAGATGATTTGGGTGATTTGGAGGAGGGGGAGGACACGGGGTAAGGGTCCAGGACAATCAGGATCGTCTGAAGGCACGCTCACTCACTGCATCCATCAAACACTCGAGCAGGGTCTGTGCCTCAGTTTCTCGCCTGTGCACTGAGGGTTCCCCGGCTGCAGAGCTGCTGTGCTGGGGGAGAAACACCCGCCCGAGGTGATGGGGCGGCTCGAAGGGTGGTGCCGAGTGGAAACCCCAGATGTGACTCGCCAGCAGGAGGGAGGAAGCGATGGCACCTCAGGGCAGGACATTGCACAACACCACGGGCTTCTTTCACCTGGTTCTTCACTGCCGCTTGCGCCCTGCAACACCTCCGCGGGCTGTGCAGCATTTCCTTGGCACTAAAACTTGTGTTTGTGCACAGTCCTGCCGAGTACTGCTCAGGGTTATCTGTATTTTGGTGGTGCTTGAGTGGGGGGGACCTGGAAGGGACAGGCATAAAATATCTTGATGTTGTAGATCAAGGTAAGCAGAGCATCCTGATCTAATTAGTCCTGTATCCTCTTGGGGCTTGGCTTTGTTTTTATAACGTCTCACAAGGGGGTTTTATTTAGCTAAGGATAACACAAATCTTGCGGAGCAGAAGGTGTCACCCTCCTCCCTGAACAACTACTGGACATGGAGGTCAGGGGACAAATTTTGGTTTCCAGGCCACTTTCTTCTACGAGAAAAAAAAAAAATGGTTTAAAACCTCCTCGCTTGATGCACTTTAATGGGCACATCCCATCAAGAGAAACTCTGTATTTACTGATACAAAATGGAAAGATTAACAGGTATTTTTGAGATCGCTGACCATTTTTTATCTGGTGTTTACTCCACCCCCATGTTACCCAAAGAGCCTCCTCTATATTTGTTTGTTTAACCAACAGCTTGAAATGCTCTTTGTTCCCAAAGTGTGTCCTGAGGAAATAGACTGTTAAACAAGATTGATACCCATCGATCCACAGAGAGATATTCGCATTGATGAATCCTCTCCTCTCACACTTGATATGCTCAGTATGACCGACTGATTTCCAGTTATTACACAGAAAAGCTCCCGAGCCACACCAATGAATTTATTAAACCACGCTGGCTCGTGTCTCCAGCTGGGAGACTGACAGCCCTGTACAGTAGATCCATACTTAAAATAGACAACTCCTGTGGAGCATTTGTACTGGATTTAAAGGAATATATTATATGAAATCAATGGAAGTTTTGGTATTGATTTCACAGGGCCGGGATTTCACTCAGCACGGCTCTGAAACACGGATAAAATAGAACGCATGGGAAGCATTAGTTTAAAATAAAAAAAAAAATCAAAAAGTTGCTGCATTAAGGGTTGGAGAGACAACAGAAGTAGGGCGAAAGAGCACAAAGAAAGTGAAAAATACGGGGAGGAAGAGGAAGAATGTGACCAAGGGAAAGCTGTCCCGATGGTATTTTTCTGGGAAGGTGTTCCCAGCCCGTGGTGGTTATAAATAGGCGACCCTGGCTGATTACATCACATGCACAAGGCATTTTGCTTGGCTTTAACCACGATCATATGGATTAGCATGATTACAGCTCCTGGGTTTGAAAAATAGCAGGCTTCCTTTTCGGGCTTGACATTTTATTTATTTTTTTAAGAAGAGTCCAGAGGAACAATCTCCTGCCACCAGCAGAGCTGCAGCACCGTCCCTGATAGGCGAATTTCCAGGAGCAGGCAGGGCAGCTCGCAGTGATAACGGGAGATTTTTTTTTGCCTCAGCAGCACCTGGAACTGCTGCCACCAGAAACTGCTGCCAGCAGCTGGCTCTGCCCAGCCTTGGAAGTTCCTGTCCTCTGGAGTGTCACTGCAGAATGGTTACATCTGTGGAAAAATCTGCTAGGGGTGTTTGCTGAAGATGTGTATGGTGTATCTACCTCCCTGTGCACATTTACTAACTCCCACCAAAATAAAGGAGATTGCCCCAAGTGCTGCCCTGTCTCCTCTGGCCAGCTCAGTTTGTTGCTAGGAAAAAGCCAGAAGTTTAAAACTTAAGTCCTTTCTTTATGTGTATTCAGAATCCAAAAGTCACTAAAAATGTCTTTTTCCCCGTGTGTGTTACCTGCATTTTTAAGGCTTGGAGAGCCGAAAAAAGGAGAAGGTCTTTGAGGCCCAGCAGTTCACTGGGCTGAGGCATTCCTGCCCTGCTCCTGAGTGCAGCTCTGCCAGACAAACCAGACTCGCAGGGCTCATCTCCACTGCCTGGAAAACACCGTGAGAGCTCCCTGTTGGGACATGTCAGGGGAGCTGCAAGGTTGCCGATATGAAGTTGACCACAGCTCTGCAGGCGATGTAAATCGGGGTGATTAACATTCATGGTGGGGCCAGTTCATCAAGGCTGAGTGCAGAGACCCAGACATTCAAATGGAGCAGCAGTTCGTGAGGGTGTTAAATCGAATCTTGGCAGACTAGACTGTATCCCAGTCCAAACCCAGGAGACTCCTCTTTAAACATTATATTTAATATATTTATGCATTGTAACTGTGATATGTTACAAACTGAGGGATGTTTTTTCGTCCTGTATAGCAAAATAAATGTGTTCTCCCTCAGTCCATCAGCACCTCGGTCAAGCCTGGTCACGGGGGGAGAAGTTCTGAAGAGTTTGTGCTAATGGTGTGACAATTGTCACCTGGAGAGAGAGGAGAGATCCACGTGAATGTGGCTATTGGAAGCAAGAATTAGGGTTCAAACCTGACCCACGGGGCAGCCAGCAAGGTGGGACCGAGCAGGGAAAGCGCTGAGCAGTGGGAGAAGGATGGAGAACAATCCTTTAGGAACCTCAGCCACGACTTGGGGAACAACTCCCTGCTTGCCCTGGTGCTGCTTCTGCTCCAGCTGCAGACAATGCAGGGCTGAAGCAGCTTCCCTGTGGGAATTGTTCATGTAAAGGCCACTGAGCTGTCACCTGAGCCACGTTCCTGGTTTTTAGGTGTGTTTTCAGGCCAATAGAATTACCTATTAGAAATACCCTGTTCATTACTAAGCTTCGGGCCAAAGTTAGAAATGCTCTTTCCAAGCTCGGCTGTCCCACAGGAGGGAAAGGAATAACACAGGAATTGTAACTTTTTGGAAGCTCCACCAAGGAACTCCCAGCCAGGTGGAATGTGGGTTAGGCAGGTAAACAAATAAATCTCTGGGTGTTTGTTAAAATGCCCGAGCCTTTCACCTGTGCAGGAGTCAGCTTCATCAGCTCTGATTTCTGACAGCATGAGAAGTGTCCCTCTGCAGTGCCTTGTGCTAGATGTCAGGTGCAGTGTGAGAACTGAGAACGAGAGGTCCAGCTTTCCCCAAGAACAGCATTTTCCAGACTGGGTTACCTGGGTGTGAAGTGAATAACATTCCCCCTGCTCTGCCATATTTGCTCGATTACAAACCCTCACTTGCTCCTGAACAAACCCCAGAGCAGAGGTGGGTGTCACTTGGCTTTGTCTGCTGTCTGCTTTGAATTTCATGGCCCAGTGATAGGTCAGGGAGAGTAACAGGAATCCTGTGAGATCCTTTCCTCCCAGACAAGGTACACAAAACCCTTCCTTTTAGCACTCTGCTGTAAGGGAGCCTCGGGAGATGTCCCAGGGTTATCCCTTTTCACAGCAGTGCTGTGAGGGTGCGTCAGGGCTGCCACAGCCTGTGCTCAATGCCCTGCATGCTTTGCAATTGGATTATGAGGCAGTTTTATTTATTTTTTCAGGTGATATTCAGTATCTGGATGTGCCAGTGAAATATTGAATGAGATACAAGTGCAGCTTGGTGGCCAGCAGGTGAGGACAGCCTCCCCTGTGTCCTTGTCTCAGGTGACCAGGATGGAACTGCAGCACTGCTGCTCCATAATCCACCTGCTGCCCCACCGTGTGTCACCCTCAAAAGCAGCTGGTGAAAGGCACAAGGAACACGCTGCCTGTCCTGGGTTTGGTTCCAGCTCTGTGTTCCTGGAACTTGCAGAGAAAATCATCCGTGTGGAGATGGCTCGAAACAGCGGCTGGAGAGAGAATTATCCATTTCCTTGCTCGTGTCAGCAGGATCGAAACTGAATTATTTTCAGATGTCAAAATACCACTTAGCAGGGGGCTTTTACTTAGTACAATTAGCTTTCATTTTCTGCTTTTATGACTATGATTAATAACTTTTTTTTTTTTTTAATGTGGTAGACCTAATTCCATTTCTTCTGCTACAGCAGTTTTCCCAATTACTTTTATCAGTTACATCCCAGTCCTAAATTTGGCCACTTTCCTCGTGGGTGAATTTGGTTCATGCCACACTTTGACAAGGACTGGCAAGCAACTGTTAGTGGAGATTCAGAGCAGGTTTGGGAGGTGCCATCTGCTCTTTGATAATTTAGCTTTTAGTTAAAAAAAAAAATCATCACCAACTAAAAAATCCCCAAATCCCTCGTCTCCAGCTGTTATGGTTGGAAGTCAATAGGGAAAAAGCCCAAACCAAAACATTAACACTTAAAACCATGAATAGAAATAAACACAAATTTATCCAAGTAAAAGCTGATAGAAAGAAAAAAGGACAGAAGTGTATGAGGTTTTATTTTTATGATGCATTAGCTTGGGATGATGACTCGAATATCTAAAATGATCAGATTTAGTGCTCTACTCTTTGTGCCAGGAGGGAGGGGGAAGTGCAGGGGATAGAACAGAACAATCACTCTTCAGCATCTGCTGAGATAATAATAATGTACTATGTAATAATTCAGTCATTGTAAATTATTAATTTAATTAATAATTACAATAACGTAATTACTGTTAATAGATAATAATTTACTGTGTAATAATGTACACAATTTACTCTGAGTGTTGTCCTGCTCTCACAATTTCTAGATCTGGTGCCAAGAGCAAAGTGTGGAAGGAACTCATCCCTTCCTTCTTCCCATTCCAGCTTCCCTGCAGGTCATTTCTTGTCCCAGGCTCAAAGCTGGTGCTGTGTTCTGCCTGCCATGGTTCTCCCCAGAATTGGTTCTCCCCATGATTTCAGTGTGATGTCTCCAGGTCTGATGACATTTCCAACACCAGTCTTTTAAATGAACTGAGGGGTTTCTGTCTGAATTTTCAGAGATGCTCAAGTGCCACAGCAGAATGAGCCCACTGGAGCTAAGGTTACACCCTTAATGTTGTTTGATATCTCTGCTTGGATTGGACACAACTGAGTGTGTCGGCTCATCTGAGTGCCTTAGGAAGCTCTGGGGGTGATGGGAGAGGGTGGATTTGTGCCACCCCTGGGTGCCAGCCTGGCTGCTCCAGCTGTGCCACCCTGGCTGCTCCAGCTGTGCCATCCTGGTCACTCCAGCTGTGCCATCCTGGCTGCTCCAGCTGTGCCAGCCTGGCCTCTCCAGCTGTGCCAGCCTGGCCACTCCAGCTGTGCCATTCTGGCCTCTCCAGCTGTGCCAACCTGGCTGCTCCAGCTGTGCCATCCTGGCCTCTCCAGCTGTGCCAGCCTGGCTGCTCCAGCTGTGCCATTCTGGCCTCTCCAGCTGTGCCAACCTGGCCGCTCCAGCTGTGCCAGCCTGGCCTCTCCAGCTGTGCCATCCTGGCCTCTCCAGCTGTGCCAGCCTGGCTGCTCCAGCTGTGCCAGCCTGGTCAGTCCAGCTGTGCCATTCTGGCCTCTCCAGCTGTGCCATCCTGGTCACTCCAGCTGTGCCAGCTTGTCCTCTCCAGCTGTGCCAGCCTGGCCTCTCCAGCTGTGCCAAGGCCACACGGGGAGCAGGGAAGGTGCCAGGCAGCTGCAAGGCCCCAGAGAGTTCCAGGGTGCTGCCCCTGGGGACGTGGCTCTCCCTGGCTGGGGGTAGCTGGGATGGAGAGCTCAGCAGGAAGAAAACGAGCAGCCAGAGCTGGGTCAGTTGTGCTTGGCTCAGAACCGAGGTGCATTTTCAGGCCCTTCCCTTGGCAGGGATTTGGCTGCAAGGAGAGCTGGGGCAGGGTTGGGATTCAGGATAACCCCATTTCCACTGCAAACCTCCCACTTTTCAGCTGGCTGTGCCTTGTAACGTGGTTATCCCCGGATCAACAGCTTCCATTTTAATGTAGTTATGCTAGCTAAGGTCCAGTCTACCCCACAGACTTTAACTAGATTAAGAGGCAGATCAGCTATAATTGGAGTCCCTGATTGAATTAGATTGGGATTACAAATATAATTGGATACCACCCTATTTGAGACACTTCAAAGGAAATACATCTTCGGAGCATGAAAGCTGAAAAAAATCAACAAACCTTTGGAAATCCTTGAGCCTGTTTCCTGTGTGGATGCAGCCAGGCCCGTGGAGCTCCAGAAAGATATTTTTTAACAGAGAGTTCACTCAGAAAAAAAACCCTGAATCAGACTCCTGTGACATTCCAGTCCAAGTAACCTCGCCACTTTTTAATCTTGCCCGTGGTAGTGGGTACAGCCGGATGAGGCTAAAACCGTGCCTGGAAGAAGCTGTAAAACCGAGTCACAAGTCCTGAGTGTGGACGGATGGGCCTCAGGTTTTATTGTGGGGTGTAAGCCAGGAGGAGCCGGAGTTTGAGGCAGGAGCTTCTTGTTTTGCTGACATGGCTTTTGCAGACATTTCCATTTGAAAGGGGCAGTTGGGTGAACAATGCTCCCGGCGCTGCTGGCTCAGTGCTTGACACCTTGCAGCACGTAAAGGACAAAAGCCTGAAAACTCTTTATTTTTTTCTTTTTTTTTTTTTCTATATGATATCTTTTCCTGTTTGTGGCCTTTAGTCTTTCCCTCCTGTCAGCCTCCAGCCGCTGGTTAAGTAGGTCACACCATGAAGACAATGACAGCAGGCTCATAGCCCGAGTGGGGAAAGACTCCTGAACACAGTTCTGGGGAAAAAACCAAAAATCTAACTGCCTCTGAGCTGCCCAGCCGTGAGACCAAAGGAAATTACAATTAAATTACAATCCCACCCTCCAAGAACCCAGTCCCAGCTCCACCTGAGCCTCCATGAAGATCCCAACACCACAAAAGATGCTCCAGCCTGCTCCAGGCACCAAACCTCAGCTCACATCTTGCCCTCCTTCCATCTCCTTCTCCAGGCTTGCCCAAAGCCCCCAAACACTCCATTTTCCATGGAAATAAGTGATGATGTGAGAGGGGAAGCACCCAGCTGTGGATGTTCCCTTTCCTCACCTCCTCCATTTGTCACTCCCAGGAGGAGCTCTGCTCTGGCTGTGCACAGCTCAGCCCTCCAAGTGCTGAGCTTGGTTTAGAAAATAAAAAAAAAACCCTCAGCAAACCACAATCCCCTGACCTGTTCCTTGTAACACTCAGTCCTGGCTCTCAAGAGCAGCAAAACACCTTCACAAAGCACTGGAATAACAGTTAATAAATTGTTTCCCCCACGCTCTTCTGCTGATTAATTGTCAACAGCATCCCGGTTTAAAAGTGTGCCAGGACAAACTGGGTCCTGATTTTTATTTTTTTATTATTATTATTTTTTTTTGACATCCCACAGGTATTTTTTAGGAAAAAAAAAAAAAAAAAAAAAAAAAAAAAAAAAAAAAGACAATTGCATTAAAGTAATTCTGTGGCCCAAAGTGAGAACTATATTAAAAAAAAAAAAAAAATAAAAAAGAAGGAGATTTGGGACTCTTGGCTCCTCCGTGTAACAGATCACAGAGGTTTCATTTATACATCCTTTGCACACACGAGATTTGTGCTTGCAATTAAGGTTCGGTGTAAATTAGCCTGGTCTGGATGTCTGTTTAATTGCAGGTGCCAATCAAGCTGGTAGCACAGCTCTTCCCTGCCCCTTCAGGTTTGGAAGCAGCTCCCAAAAATCCGCCTGGGCGTTTTACAGATGGCAAAAAAAACCTCGCAAAAAGCTCTGAGCTCTCACCTGTAAATGGTCCCTTATACATTTTAATTAAAGCGGTTTTGGTGCGGGTGCACAAATTCCCTCAGTTTTGCACCTGGAGAGAGTAAATCCTCTCCAAATATTGATAGATGTTGAATCCATCGATCCGGCCGGGCAGGTATCTCCAGCAATCTTTATCTCGGTGCTGGCTAATTGATGGGCTCGGGTTACCCCGCCGAGCCGGGCTGGGGGTGGGCTGCCGTTCGGGACATCAGGAATTTTGGCTCCTTCGAGAACAATTCGAATTTTTTTTTTTTTTTTTTTTTTTTTTTTTTTTTTTTTTTTTTTTTTAATCCCCGAGATTAACTCGAAGGTTTTTCAGGGAGCTGGGCTGGGAAGCACCGAAGGGATCGGCAGTCACCTTGAGTGTGCTAAAGGGTGATCACAGAGAGGGGAAGAAAAAAATTGCAATTTCCTTTATTTACTAAGCTTGCTCCATTCCCGGTTGTGTACGGCTTGGCAACTACGTATCGATTTTTCAAGAGTTTCTTTTTACAATTACAAAAGAAAACGAAATTACTGATTGGGAAGGAGAACTTCTTTGTTCTGTTTTGTAAGAGAAACGGAGGAGTTTTGTGTGTTGGGAAGAAATAGAAATGCATTAAAAGATGGGGAAAAAAAAAAAAGGAGAAGGAAGAGGATGATGCCACAGAAATCAATACAGAGAACGAAATGGAACATCTTGTATGTTCTTCAGAAAATCGTTTTCCATACACTAAATACATTTGCAGACGTGTTTCCTACAAACCTTTCCAGGTTGTTATTGGAGTCTGAAGTTTGAAAAGGGCTGAGAAATATTTTTTTTATTATTATTTTTTGGGGTGGGGTGGGGGGAAAGCAGAAGTTTGGGAAGTCAGAGAGCAGAGGAGGTAACCTCCAGAGATGCACCAATATTTATCCTCCCTGGCCTGGCATAAAGTGACTGCCTGGGGCTGGAAGGGCTGCTCAAGGTGCAGGGTGTCCCTGCAGGGAGGCACTGGAAGAACTCGAGGTGGAGCATCCTCATCACCCCTGCTGAACACCGGGTCTGGCTTGAGAGAGAGTCTGGCTGAACTCAGAGCGAGAAATGGGGAAATCCGGGCTGAGGAGCCCGAATTTGGGTGAAATTGAGGCTGAGGAGCCTGAATTTGGGTGAAATAGAGGCTGAGGAGCCCGAATTTTGGCTGAAATCAAGGCTGAAGAGCCTGAATTTGGGTGAAATCAAGGCTGAGGAGCCCGAATTTGGGTGAAATCAAGGCTGAGGAGCCTGAATTTGGGTGAAATCAAGGCTGAGGAGTCCAAATTTGGGTGAAATCGAGGCTGAGGAGTCCAAATTTGGATGAAATTGAGGCTGAGGAGCCCGAGTTTGGGTGAAATCGAGGCTGAGGAGCCCGAATTTTGGCTGAAATTGAGGCTGAGGAGCCTGAATTTGGGTGAAATCGAGGCTGAGGAGTCCAAATTTGGGTGAAATTGAGGCTGAGGAGCCCGAATTTTGGCTGAAATCAAGGCTGAGGAGCCCGAATTTGGCTGAAATCAAGGCTGAGGAGCCTGAATTTGGGTGAAATCAAGGCTGAGGAGCCAGAATTTGGCTGAAATCAAGGCTGAGGAGTCCAAATTTGGGTGAAATGGAGGCTGAGGAGCCTGAGTTTGGGTGCAAATGCCCCTGGCAGAAATGGAATCACCGCTGCCAATACCCAGGGAGCAGCCCCATCCCCTCAGGCTCCCCTGGTTTTTATTCTGGGCCCTGGGTGTGCTCAGGGCTGTTAAAGCAGAGCATGGCAAAGCACCATGGCTAAAGCAGCCCGTGCTCCCACCTCGCTTTTGTTCTTTTTGGGCTGCACTGGCTGAAAAATAAAATAAAATAAAATAAAATAAAATAAAACAAAACAAAATAAAATAAAATAAAGGCTGCAGGCTCAGCTGGGTCGTTTCCTCAGCCCCCAAAAGGTGCATGTGGGTCCCTCCAGGGAGGAGGTGAGTTTGCCCACGGGGCTGGAGCCCAGCAGCCCCAAACCTGCCCACCCAGCACCCAGCCTGGTGCCCTCCAAGGCAGGAGCAGCTCTGGTTTGTGCAGGAGCATTTCTGCTTCTGAAAAGTCTCTGCGGCTCTTTGTGCCACCAGGGTAACCTCACCTCTAGGAAAGGGGAAATTAGTCTGCAATTATGTCATTATCAGCCACCCTGAAGCTCAATTAATGCATTCTGGGACTCTTCCGGAGCAGGGGGGGAGGCTGCTGGGTGCCTGGGGTAAATATCAGCCACGGGGAGTTTTGTCTGCCTCTGCTTTCAGCAGCACCAGCAGCGTGGTGCTTAAAGCAAACCCAGCTCAGAGCAGGCAGGGTTTGCTCTGGCTGGGCTGATTCCAGAGCCTGCCCGTGTGAGTGGAGCTGCTGCAGCACCAGGAGCTCTGCTGGAAAAGCCCTGCACAAACCTGGGCTGCATTTCCTGGGCCAGGCTGGAGCTGGGTTTCCCTCCCCGTGGGGAGGAACACCTGAAGCTCCAGCTCCATAATGCTGGTGACCTTCTGGTTTCAACATTTACTCCAGGAAAAAATGGATCTCGTGGCTCCCTCAAACTCCTCTGCACTCCCCTGCTCCCTGCTTGGCAGTGAAGAAGTGAAGTGCTTGACCTTGGGTGCTCCCCAAGGTCAAAGCAGCTTTTCCAACACCTATCCCCTCTGTCTTTTAGGGGCAGAACCTCTCTGAGGGACACTTCACCTCTCCTGCTGGGGGTGAGCACCAAAACTTGATTTTAGGACGACAGAAATGGGCAGGAATAACTAAACCAGGAGGAGGGCAATGTGCCTGTCCCATCCAGCGAGGAGTTTTGATACTGGGCATCATTTGATGCTCGGGAGAGGTGGTGTCAAAGACCAGCAGGAAAATCAGCCACCACGTGTGGTTCTGTTTGGAGCTGAAAATCAGAGTACAGCTCAGACTCTGAAGCCCGAGGTGAAACAAGCCTTACAGAAAAGCCAGTAGCAGCACCAGCTAAGCAAAGCTAGTGCTGTCACCCAGTGTGTGCATGAAACTTTTAAAATCCTTGTCTGGGTGGCCATGAGTCCCACAGCTCAATAAATCACTGCCCTGAGAAAGCATTTCCTGTGACGTTGCTGTCTGATACAATAAAATATCTCCCGAATGTCACGTCCCCTTTTGATGTCTCTCTGCAAATTTTAAATTATTTTATTTCCTGCTGGAGTCAGGCTGTTGTTTAATCTTTCCAAGCCTCTTGCCTGGTTTTCAGGAGTGCTGAGCACCACAAAGAGCTCTGTAAGAGCCCAGGATCTCTTTAGGTCAAGGCAGGTGTTGATGCTCAGGCAGCTGAATGCTGCCACTGAATGGAGCCCAGTGGATGGAACAGATTTCCCAGTCAGCTGGCAGAGGAGGATCACAGCTCAGGAATATACCTTGTGGAGGGATGTACTGCCTGCTCTAAAGACACATTTAAAGAATTCAACCCAAGCCTGGCTCCAAATCCCAGCTGCTCTTCTCCAGCTGACATCTCACCTTTGCATCTCCGAGTGCTGTTTAATCTCCTGACTATTCCAGCAAAGCCAGCACAGCACTGGCCACGTGTTCCAGCTCCTGCCTCTTGCTGGGGTGATGTGGGTGGGCTGGAGGCTGAATTCTTAAATAAAAGATGCACAGGGGGAGTGTTGAACCAGCCCGTGGCGCTGGGGCTGTTCTGGATCTGAGCTCGCCCCCATGCAAGTAAAATATTTTGCTTATAAAGAATTTTCATAAACATGTCTTGGGATGTGTATGAGAGGTGGGTCCTAGGATGTGCATTAGGAGTAAGCTAAACAAGCTGGTATAAACACAGGCCTGGCTCTGCAGGAGGAGGATAAATGGCCTGGCTCTGCAGGATCAACCCCAACCATCTGTGAGAGACACCCCGAAACAGGAGCTCCTGGCTCAGTCCAAGCCCTGTCTGAAATGTCTTTCAATTCCAGCCACATCCAACTCATCTTCAGCTAAAACACAAAAGGGCAGCTCTGCCTTAAAGGGTGTCTTGGTGCTGAAAAGATCTGAATTTTCTCAGGCATGGGAAGGACAAATCACAGAGAAGGAGGAGATTTTGTTGGGTTTGCTGGCGAACACCTCCTCAAAGTGTCCTGCCAGGTTTTGAAAGGGATTTAGGCACTGAGGGGCACAGTGAGGCGTGCAAGGGGCCTTTCCAAAGAGGCTGAGCATTCCAGGTGCCCAATTCCCACTGGAATCCAGACACACCTCAGAACCAGAGTCCCTTTACTTCTGTCCTGCAGCCTCGATTCCCATTAGAGCCCAGCTTAGGCAAACCTCAGCTGGAAAAATCAGATGCTCAGCATTTAAACTCTGCTAGCTGCCTAAATATAGATGCAAGTGCCTAATTTGAGACTTCCACTAAACCTGTGTTTAAAACTACCACCACATCTAACCCATACAAAGGCACAAATCCACCCTGAATAATCAAACCAGTAATTGAACTCGAATGCTTTCATCCAGATAAAGGGCAGCAATTGAATTAAAATCTGCAAGGATTTTTGGAGCCAGGGTGGACAGTGTAAGTTATAATCTAGTTGATGGTAAAAAGTGCTAATTATATGTCCATGGTACTCATCAGACTAAAATGCTTCCTGTGTGAGGTTAAAAAAAAAAAAAAAGTATGGTAAAGATTAATTTAATTATACTTTTTATAGATGAAACTATGTTTCTAATATTTTGTAACTAACAATAACTTTAAAGGGCAGCTGTAAATATATATAGTATTTTGGGACCTTAAAAGCTTAAAATAAATAACATATGGAGCAAAATAACGTGTGAGGCCCAGGTTACAGTTTTGCTAACATCACTTTTAGAAGCACAATACCTTCCTGAGAAGTGTGGCCAGCACAACACCCAGCTCAATATAAACTCTGAAATATTGCCCAGAAAAGGACTTTTTTACTGGGGGAAGTTGGAAGGCATTTTAGCTAAATTGACAAAAAGTCAGGCTGGGGAGGTTGAGCAGGGCTGAGCAGCTCAGAGCCTGGCTGTGCTGCATTAGCAGACCTGCCAGGATATCTGCATTTCCCAGCTGTCAGCACTATCCACTGAGAGGCCACAAAACGAATCACAATTCCCACCTCATTTATCTCCTTTTCTTGCTCCTGCTTGCACCTCTGTGCTGACATTTTGGAGCAAGGTGGGTCTCTATACCCGGGCAGGGTGTGGGTGCTGGAGCATCCTCTCTGCACGCCTGGAGCTGCTCAGGAAGGGGAACTTCAGAGAAGTCATGGCTCAGATAAACATCCCTCTGCTCCTCCTCATCCTCAGCTGGGAATTAAGGTCCCTGCCTTCTGCTCCTCATCCTCAGCTGGGAATCAATGTCCCTTCCCTCTGCTGCTCCTCATCCTCAACTGGGAATCAATGTTCCTTCTGCTTCTCCTCATCCTCAGCTGGGAATTAATGTCCCTTCCCTCTGCTCCTCCTCATCCTCAGCTGGGAATCAATGTTCCCTCTGCTTCTCCTCATCCTCAGCTGGGAATTAATGTCCCTTCCCTCTGCTCCTCATCCTCAGCTGGGAATCAATGTTCCTTCCCTCTGCTCCTCATCCTCAGCTGGGAATCAATGTTCCTTCCCTCTGCTTCTCCTCATCCTCAGCTGGGAATCAATGTCCCTTCCCTCTGCTCCTCATCCTCAGCTGGGAATCAATGTCCCTTCCCTCTGCTCCTCATCCTCAGCTGGGAATCAATGTTCCTTCCCTCTGCTCCTCCTCATCCTCAGAAGCTGAGCTGCAGCTGGAGGGGCAGAGTGGGCATCATCACTACCCCCAGCTCAGTTCCTGAGACTCTGGGTCAATGTCCTTCAAATTAATAAAGGGAATCAATGTCCCTTCCCTCTGCTCCTCCTCATCCTCAGCTGGGAATGAATGTCCCTGCCCCGTCACAGGCAGCTCCATTTGCCACATGACAAACCCATTAGGGACAGGCCCTGCTAACCAAACACCCAGAGGTTTGCTTTCTCCATGCAGTAATAAATTGTGCTGATTATTTTCTTGAAAGGGAGGCTCTGCTCTGCTCTCTGCCCGGGGATGGGTGTTAAATTATTCCTGTGAGGAAGGAGGCTGGGGGCAGCAGCAGCAGCTGTGGAAACCATTGCTGCCCCAAAAAGCCCCACCACGGAATGAGCAGAGGCAATTTCCCTGGGACAGCAAACAAAGAATATCTGTGTGAAGATGTCTACGTGTGGTCACTCCTGTCCAAACCCCTTTCTTCCCTTTCTTTTTCCTCCCCCTGTTTATTTTGTGGCCTCTGTCTGATGAAGGCCTCTTCTTGTGTCCTGCTCGGCCTGGCAGGCCGCATCAGTAACAACTCGGTGCTATTTCGTTTTATTTGCTCTTAAAATGAACAAGGGCATTCTCAGGATGTGTTACGTGATACTCCTGTTTTGTTACTTCCCCTGGATAATAAACAGTCTGGAAATTAATGATTTATAGAGGGTTAGTGTTTGGGTGACAGAAACTAGGACAAGTGGCTGCACTCGGATCCCCTTTGCCTGTAACTCCAAAGAGCTCAGATGATTCTGAACAAATTTGCATTTATTCAGGCTGCTGCCTGCCTGGTGCACCTCTGTTAACACACAAGGAGTCAGATGAGCATTCAGCACTGATGAGGGAACCTGGTGCAAGCCATGGCTCTATTTTCTTTGCAATGAAATACACACACACAGCTGAGTTATATTAGGGGGACAATTCTGCCTGCGAGACTCCAACTGGGCCTTGTTTGATGTACAAATAAGCTTTCAGCCCTCCAGGAATTCGGAGGAGAGAGAATCAGCCCCCTGCACAGCCCTGCTGGGGAGGGATTCTCCCATGGGAACAGGCATCAGCTGCATTTGGGGCCGTCACCAACCTCGGCTGCAGATTCCTGTTTCCATGGGGTTGGACAGAGTTGAGGTTTCCTGAAACTCAGGATTCCCTCCAGGTTGACTCTTCCATGCAGCAAAATCCTTCCTGTGCTGGCCCACCTTGTTGTGAAACCTGTCAGCCAGTGCAGGGAGCTGACCCAGCTTAGGAACCCACCCCAAACCCAAGGGATGGAGACTGGGCAAGGTGTGGTGGGGCAAGGGTGCACTGAGCCCCTGCTGCTGTGAAGCCACAGCCACAATCCAGAGGTTTGGGGCCTCTTGAGGAGTTATCAGGATGAGGATTATGCTGCCTGGCACATAATGGCTTGGTTCTGCAATTAAACATAATTGTTTATTAACTAAGACAGCGTTTGCACTAGAATGAACTCGTGAATAGCTGCACACATCCTCAGCTGCCTTGGGCTGGATTGCATGGACTACCCCCCAGCTATTAAACATTTTTAAAAGAAAGATACTCAAACACATCATTATTACATTAAACTGAGCAATCCTCAGTGATGCAAGGCAAAAATTGGAGATCACAGTTAAAAATCAAACTTCAGATTGCTGTGAATGGCTCTTGCTCCAGCTGAAATTTGGACCAGCTCTGAAAACTGAGAAAAAAAACAGAACAACTTTTTAAAGCTGTGCACCTGCACAAATGCCATTAAAAACCCAAAGAGAAACAGCAGCAAAGAGCTCTCCTGTGAACTCACTGCACTTTGATGCTCCAAGTGCAGGTCCGGGGCAGAGCAGGGGGGGATGTGACACCCTCAGACAATGGGCTTTTGTTCGGCAGCTCAGGAGAGGCTGCGGCATCGTTTACCATACAATGGGGCAGTGTCAGGGATGTGCAAATCCGCAAACACCCGCGCTGGGCTGTGGGGTTGGAACAGCGCAGGGAGCTCACAGGAGCTGAGCTGCTGTCCGAGGGGCAGGGTGGGCATCATCATCACCCCCTAGGTCAGTTCAGGGGCAGGGTGGGCATCATCATCACCCCCAGCTCAATTCAGGGGCAGGGTGGGCATCACCACCACCCCCTAGGTCAGTTCAGGGGGAGGGTGGGCATCATCATCACCCCCAGCTCAATTCAGGGGCAGGGTGGGCATCATCATCACCCCCTAGGTCAGTTCAGGGGCAGGGTGGGCATCATCACCCCACAGCTCGGTTCAGGGGCAGGGTGGGCATCATCACCACCACCCAGAGCTCAGTTCAGGGGCAGGGTGGGCATCATCACCACCACCCAGAACTCAGTTCAGGGGCAGGGTGGGCATCATCACCACCACCCAGAACTCAGTTCAGGGGCAGGGTGGGCATCATCACCACCCCCAGCTCAGTTCAGGGGCAGGGTGGGCATCACCACCACCAGCCCCAGCTTGGTTCCTGAGGCTCTGGATCAATGTCCTCCAAATCCTCCCAGCTGTGGGTCGGGGGCTGCGGGGGCAGGAGGGGCAGAGGGGGTGACAAGGCCTGGCATCCTTCAGGGGGTGTGAGAGGTGGACAGGAGCCCTGGGGCTCAGGGCTGCTTCCTGCAGAGCAGCTGCCTCAAGAAGGGACATCTCCC
Source organism: Phylloscopus collybita (assembly GCA_027886175.1). Lineage (NCBI taxonomy): Eukaryota > Metazoa > Chordata > Aves > Passeriformes > Phylloscopidae > Phylloscopus > Phylloscopus collybita. Next base: position 1,387,029 of record JAJNNQ010000027.1, read on the forward strand.
CTTGTGAGGTGACAGCTCAGCCCCCAAACCCCAAACCCCAAACCCCCCAAACCTTGGGGCTCTTGGTAGCCACGTGCATCAGCAGCTGCTGAGTGAGACTGAGAGCTGCTGTGGACACTGAGAGTTGTTGCTGTGTTTTTCTAAGAGATCCGTGCCAGCTTTTCAAGATAAGGGCCTGTCTGCAGGCTGCTAATTTATTACCAGTCAGGCTTGGTTTAATAAACTTGTGGGAAATATTTTCTGCTTTTAAGACCCTCTCGGGCTTCAAAGGCCCCCGTTTGCTTTGGGGTTCCCTGGGGATGCTGGTGCCAATGAGACATGTTTCATTAATTATGTTGCACAAATAAGCCAAATATTGCACAACTGTGTGGAGCAACGTGGTGAGGAATGCACTCCCAGCTGGGTGCCTGGAGCACAGGCCTGGGACCTGCCCACACCCCAAAATTTCAGTGTTCCTGTTTAGGGCATCACGGAATTGCCAATAATTTCTCCCCTGGAACTCACAAACACCAGACTGTCTGCCCCAGCTAGGACTGGGGTGGAAGGGAAGAAGCAAGCTGCAGAGATAGCCCCATCTCCTCAGGCTGGGAATGATGCAAACACCCTGGGATAGCAGAGGATAAGGAAGCCTCAGGTGCTGTTCCCAGAGCTCTCCTTTGCCTGGCCCAGGTTCAGAGTGGGGCACGGTGCTGAGAGCAGCCTGGGCTGGGACGTTCATGGCTCAGGTTCAGAGCCAGGCTCCTTTGGAGCTGGAAAATGGGAACAGCAGTGCTGTGGGCAGCTGCAGGGCAGTAACCCCAAAACACAGGGAAAGGGAATAGCCAGGGGTGTTCCACAGCCACTGACAGAAGCCACACCTTCCTGGAGGACTGCTGGAAGAGCTGCAGGCAAAGATGATCCTCCCACGGCGGCACAGAGGGATAAAAATCCTCACTTTGGTTCTCTCCTCACCTTTCTGCTCCTAAGCCACAGCCAGAGCAACAAAAAGCTGCCTCTTGTCAGGGCAGGTGAAAGCCCTGCTCGACAGGGAGTGCAGAAACTGAAAGGCTGCAGATAAACTCTTGACCAGGCACTCTCTGAACCTGCCACTCTCACAGTCTGCGTTTTCCTGGTAGCCGGGGAGGAAAAGCAGCAAAAGCTGGGCGATAACTGGGAAAATGTGGAGATGCTGTTTGAGTGGCTGGACAGGGGAGCAGGCAGGGAGAGCCCTGCAGGGCTCAGGGAGCTCAGAGCAGACCCTGAGAGCCGGGTGCCACACGCCAGGGCACGTGCTGCTGCTTTATACTGCCCTGGCAGGGAGCTGTGCCTGCCCTCTGCACGGATTTTAAACGAATTGTTAACACGTTTTATGAATCTGGTAAAGGGGTGCTGATGTGGGACAGAGCACACACGTCTGCTCTGCGAGGTGGAGTAAATAAATCACGGCTTCCACGAGATAAAACTTTATTGAGCAGCAATAAACGACAGGAACGCTTCTCACCCGCCTTCAAAGCCACGTGAAAGGAAAAGCACCCAGGGCTGATTGCCCCCAGCCCCTGGAGCAGCTGCTGCTGGGGAGAGGGTGCCCTGCCAGGGGGGCAGGGGCTGTCACCCCCTGGGGCTGCCTGGGACCCTCCCAGCTCCTGCATGTGCTGCTGCTCACCATTTCTGAACCTGCTGGTGCCTCTCCCCAGACACAATCCTTCCCTCACTCCCCTTTCCCCACCAGAAGTTCCTCTGCTGTGTTGTCCCCCAGGACAGCTTTGGAGCAGGGGACACATTGGCTGTGCCACCCTTCCTGCCTGGCTTCACACCCTGAAGTTCTGCTCTGGAATAATAATGGTAATAATAGTAATAGTAGTCATAATAATAATAGTAATAATAGCAATAATAGTAATAATAATAGTAATAGTAATAATAGTAATAGTAATAGTAATAGTAATAGTAATAGTAATAGTAATAGTAATAGTAGTAATAATAGTAGTAATAGTAATAGTATTAATAATAGTAGTAATAGTAATAATAATGATATAACAACAACTACTACTATTATTATTATTATTATTATCTTTATCACCCAGGGAAGTCAGGGGCTGCATTTCCACTCCATGGGGGGAGAATGGGCAGCCCAGCACACTTGGGGAATGGGGATTCTCCAGCTTTAGGTCTCTGGTTTGACTCTGCTCCAGAGCTACGATCCCATCTGTTGTTTCTTTGGGCTTCAGGGACGTTGGGATGATTGTAATTTGTCAAAAGGAGGGAGTGAAAATAACCCAAGGATGTCTTACCCAAAACACAGGCAACCTCATTTGATGCTCCCAGGGAAAGCTGGCACTCTGCACAGACTCAGGTTCGTGCAATTGCTCCTTTAGCCCAGCTCAGTCCTTAATAAAGAGGAATTTCCATCATCCCCAAAGCTTCTTGGTTTCCAAAAAAAGCTCCCTTTCAGCCCCAGGGATGCCCACAGAAGCAGACAGATAAATCCTCCTTCTTAGTAAAGTTTTGTAGAGCAATAAAATTAAAAAAAAAAAAAAAAGGGGAAAAGCCACTTGCCTGATTGATGCCTTTTGGCTGAAGGTGGAGTGGGATGAAACCTCCTGCCATGGGCCAGCCTGGCTGTCCCTGCAGAGCCCTCAGCGGGGCTGCAGCCCCATAAATCTGCTCCTCAGGGCATCCCCAGCCCCACAGCTGATCCAGGGAGTGCTGGCTGAGCAGGGGATGCTCTGGTGGTCCAGCAGGGACCCCGGAGGAGTCACTGCACAGACACAGGGCACTAATCCCCTCTGCACACAGAGCTTTTTAGAGCATCTCCACCCAGAACTCAGCCAGGGAGATGTGAAACGAGGTGAAATCATTCAGGATATACAATGGAGGAATTTTATTACCGAGCTGACTGCATTATAAATCAAGTGCTCTGTAAATGCAATAAAACAATTGTTTAGTCTGCATGATTCATACCACAAACCTCAGTATTCTGTGTTTTGATCTTATTGCAGCAATAAACTGTCTAGACAGCAATTAACAAACTGTTTTTTCTTCAGATGTTTGGAGTGCCTTTGCTGCCTGATCAGCACTCAGAAGGACAGGGCTTTTTTCTCTATTCCTATTAATTATCAGGTTGATCAAGAAGCAAGGTCAGCTGCAATTGTACAGCATTTCTCTCTCCATGAATTGCTACGGGAAAGGCACCAATAATAATGATTTTTATTAGTACTAAGAGAAGGATTTGTTTCACTAGAAATAATTTTTGTTTACAATGATAAATATTATTGACAAATATAAATTTTGTTTACAGTGATAAACTTTGTTTATAATTATATTATAATTATTTTATAATATAAATATAAATATAAATTATTTTATAATAGAAATAAAATAAATATAAATTATTTTATAATATAAATATAAATAATTAATATTTATTATTAGTTATTATAATTATTAAGTATTATAATAATTATAATAAATCATTTTTATTAGCACTTTAGTTAAGGATTTATTCTACTACGATGCTCCAAAATGAGCTTTGAAGTGTAATTTATGTGAGCAGAAGGTGCCATTTCAGGTCCTGATTCAACAAACTGCTTCTGCTTGTGCCCAGCTTTAAACATTTCAGCAACCCCAGGAGAATGTGTGCATTGAAATGGTTTAAATTTTGGTGAGTGGGTTCCTCCTCTGCTGAGTTACAGCTGCAAATGGATCTCTCAGATCCCTTTTGACACAGTGAGGGGAGCAGACCTGCTGTGGTTTGCTCTCCAGTTTAATGCTCAGGCTGGCAGCTGGGATGGAAAGGACCTGGGACAGCTTCTGGGGGAAGGAGAGGCTTGGAAAAGCCTGGAGTGCTTGGAGAGGCTTCCTCGGGTGCTCATTGCAGGAGGTGATTCCAGCAGGTGGGATCACACAGACTGGCAGCAAGGCAGGCAGGGCTGGGGCTGGGCAGGTGACCCTTCCCTCAGCTGGGACAGACCCCAATGCAGGTGACCCTTCCCTCTCAGGGTGATTTTGGGTGTGACAGAGCCCTGTGAAGGTGACCCTTCCCTTTTAGGTGTGACAGACCCCAGTGCAGGTGACCCTTCCTTCTCAGGTGTGACTCTGGGTGTGACAGACCCCAATGCAGGTGACCCTTCCCTCCAGGGTGATTTTGGGTGGGACAGACCCCAATGCAGGTGACCCTTCCCTCCAGGGTGATTTTGGGTGGGACAGACCCCAATGCAGGTGATCCTTCCCTCCAGGGTGATTTTGGGTGTGACAGAGCCCTGTGAAGGTGACCCTTCCCTTTTAGGTGGGACAGACCCCAGTGCAGGTGACCCTTCCTTCTCAGGTGTGACAGAGCCCCTCTCTGCAGGTGACCCTTCTCTCTCAGGGTGATTTTAGGTGGGACAGACCCCAATGCAGGTGACCCTTCCCTCCAGGGTGATTTTGGGTGTGACCCTTCCTTCTCAGGTGTGATTCTGGGTGTGACAGACCCCAATGCAGGTGACCCTTCCCTCCAGGGTGATTTTGGGTGTGACAGAGCCCTGTGAGGGTGACCCTTCCCTTTTAGGTGTGACACACCCCAGTGCAGGTGACCCTTCCCTCTCAGGTGTGACTCTGGGTGTGACACACCCCAGTGCAGGTGACCCTTCCCTCCAGGGTGATTTTGGGTGGGACAGAGCCCCCCTCTGCAGGTGACCCTTCCCTCTCAGGGTGATTTTGGGTGTGACAGACCCCAGTGCAGGTGACCCTTCCCTCTCAGGTGTGACTCTGGGTGTGACAGACCCCCCCCAACCCAGGGTCTGCAGGGACCAGAGCTGTGACCCCGGGTGAGTTTGTGCTCCTCAGGGATGAGACTCATCCCTCCCCTCCCCGCAGCAGCTGCTGTGCCTCTGCACAATTCCCAGAGGATGAAAAGGCCCAGCTCCTGATTTTCCTTGGATTTTTCCAAATGCAAAGCAGTCAGGCAGGGTCTGGGGGCTTCCAGAGCATCCCTGGCTCTGCTGCTGCTGCTGCTGCTGGTGCAGCCCTTGCTGGACAGCTCCCGCCGGGGCTGCAGCTCACCTGAGCACTCTCCGGGACAAAGAGGTGATGGAACCTGCCTGGAGCCGGCTCACACCCCGCAGCCCCCGGGGAAAATCCACCAGGAGCTGTAAGGAGCACAGGAAATCCAGCCCGGGTGCTCCACGGTCTGTTTTGCAGGGATAATTCCACGGGTGTGACAGTGTAACTCTCAAGTCACGAGTAAATGTGTGATGCCTTCCGAGCAAAAGGAGGAAAATCACTTTGAGGCTGCTATTCAGAAGTTCTTTGAATAATAAAAAGTGTCCCCCAAGCCACCGACAAATACTTGCTGTGTTGGTTTGGTTCTTAGTTTCAGTTGTGCTCACCACTTCCAGAACCCTCCTTCTCAATCACCTTCTTTTTCTTTTTTTAATTACACTCATCCCTCTGGGAACCTTACAGAGGAAGTTGTTGTTCATTCAAAAATGTTTTTTTCCTCTATTCTGTACAAGCGCTGGGTGGATTTTGCATGAAGTCAAACCTGCAGCTTTGATAAAGTTCCCTGGAGGATTTTTTTTTTTTTTTAAATTCTCCCTCTAGATAAAAAGATGTGCAGCTATGCACAGGCTTTCCAAGCAGTGATTAGGGAACATGCACAGCCAGTCAAATCAAATTCGGAGCTTGCTAACCTTGGCAGTGCCCCTTTAAATTAACTTTGCAGCCTGAAGATGCGCAAACAAAAAGGCTTTAAAGACTTCCTCTGAAGGGGCAGCTAGAGGAGGAAAAAAAAAACCAAAAACCCATCCTGAATTTTTCCTGATTTGTTAATTTTAATCTCGGGCATGAAAACTCATTGTCGCTGTTCACTTGGAGATTTTTTTCTTCGGCTTAAAAACAATGCGGAGGCTCGGGGCTGTGCTGCTGAGCCTTGGGGAGGTGGGTGGAAGGAGGGAAAGAAACCCCAAGTGTCTCTTTTGTGCTGCTGCACGAAATCTGCTGCATGCAGCACTCCAGCCAAACAGCAAAACAGCTGCATTGTTAAGCTAAATGGCCGAATTTAATGGGTTTCTTTATTTATTCCTTTCTTTTACGCAGAGGTAAACCCCTGTTTTTTTTTTTTTCCCAGAAGATGGAAAAGGAGGCTCCTTTAATTATTTTGGAAATTTTTTTTGTGACAGAACAAACCAGTTGCTGCAAGGGGGAGATGCTGCTGTAACTCTCCGCTAAACTAAATTCAGCAGTTGTAAGAATTTTTTTTTCCTTTCACATTGTATTTTATTAATTAATGCTGCATCCTTCAAATAACAAAAAACGTTCTTGGTGCTCATCTTGCTATCCACAAGCTCTTTAGGAAAAAAAAAAATTAAAAAAATGAAACTATTAGGAGCAGGGAATTGTTTAAAACAGAAATGCACTATCCCATAAGGATATAAGGATATAAGCTTTGTAGTTTTATTCCAAACTCTATTTCTGTCATTTTCCAATTCACAGGATTTACTGAAAAAAAACCCAAAAGTTTTATGGCGGCAGAGTCTCCTCTGGCTCAGAGTTTTATACCCAAAACAAGGAAAAAATTTATTTTATTTGGATATAAACCAGAACCTGGCTGTGCCTCCAAAGCCAGGTGATGTTCATCTGTCTCAAAGAACTTCAACTTTCAGAGCGGGCTTTCCTTTCAACTCTGCGCATCTCAGGGCTTAAAGCCCCAGGTCCAGCAGAAGCTGGCAGGAATTTTCTAACAGCACCAATTAATCGGAGTTTGACACCCTCCAGGACAGAGCCGGAATTTTCAATATTCCCAGCGCGTTTATTTTTGGGTGCGCTGGGCACGGGAGGGGCTCGGCGGGTGGAATGTGACACAAGCACCCCGAGTAATCTCGTTACCTTGGAACAAGAGGTTAAATATAAGGATATAAGCTTTGTAGTTTTATTCCAAACTCTATTTCTGTCATTTTCCAATTCACTGCATTTACTGAAAAAAAACCCAAAAGTTTTATGGCGGCAGAGTCTCCTCTGGCTCAGAGTTTTATACCCAAAACAAGGAAAAAAAATATTTTATTTGGATATAAACCAGAACCTGGCTGTGCCTCCAGAGCCAGGTGATGTTCGTCTGAAGTTCTCAAAGAACTTCAACTTTCAGAGCGGGCTTTCCTTTCAACTCTGCGCATCTCAGGGCTTAAATGAAATTTTCTAACAGCACCAATTAATCGGAGTTTGACACCCTCCAGGACAGAGCCGGAATTTTCAATATTCCCAGCGCGTTTATTTTGGGTGCGCTGGGCACGGGAGGGGCTCGGCGGGTGGAATGTGACACAAGCACCCCGAGTAATCTCGTTACCTTGGAACAAGAGGTTAAATATAAGGATATAAGCTTTGTAGTTTTATTCCAAACTCTATTTCTGTCATTTTTCAATTCACTGCATTTACTGAAAAAAAACCCAAAAGTTTTATGGCGGCAGAGTCTTCTCTGGCTCAGAGTTTTATACCCAAAACAAGGAAAAAAGTTTATTTTATTTGGATATAAACCAGAACCTGGCTGTGCCTCCAAAGCCAGGTGATGTTCATCTGTCTCAAAGAACTTCAACTTTCAGAGCGGGCTTTCCTTTCAACTTCTGCGCATCTCAGGGCTTAATGCCCCAGGTCCAGCAGAAGCTGGCAGGAATTTTCTAACAGCACCAATTAATCGGAGTTTGACACCCTCCAGGACAGAGCCGGAATTTTCAATATTCCCAGCGCGTTTATTTTGGGTGCGCTGGGCACGGGAGGGGCTCGGCGGGTGGAATGTGACACAAGCACCCCGAGTAATCTCGTTACCTTGGAACAAGAGGTTAAATAGCGCTTCCTGCCATGCGGGGGCTGTTAAGTGTAGTATTGATGAAAAATATGCTAATAACGCCCGCTGAAAAGAATGGCTCGGTTCTTGGGAGCTAATCTTCCGCGGGCTGGGCTAAGCGGCTTTTGTGCTGCGGGTTATCACATGCACATCAGGAAGGCGCTCCGGGTACCTCTCTCTCACCCCGCTGCAAACCCACGGGTTGGGCCTCTGTGGGGAGTTGATATATATCTATGCAAAGAAATATAAATATAAAATATAAAATATAAAATATAAAATATAAAATATAAAATATAAAATATAAAATATAAAATATAAAATATAAAATATAAAATATAAAATATAAATAGAAATATAAATAGAAATATAAATAGAAATATACATAGAAATAGACATAGAAATAGACATAGAAATAGAAATATAGAAATAAATATAAAAATATAAACGTAAATAGAAATAGAAAGATATAAATATAGAAATATAGAAATATAGAAATTTATTTATATATAACTATATAACTATATAACTATATAACTATATAACTATATAACTATATAACTATAGAAATAGAAATAGAAATAGAAATAGAAATAGACATATCCCTAAAGAGAAATCTAGAAACATTGATATATTTATATGAATATATTTTTATAAATATATAAATAGAGACATTTTTATAAATATATATTTATCTATTTATAAATATATATTTATATAAATACAAGATGCCAACTACCAGCACCTGCCATCTAAAAAAACCATAGACCAAGGCCCAAAATTATGGGAACTGGGATTGATTCCATCCCAATTGGAATTGATCCCATCCCGGGGATGAACAGGGAGTGATTGTTGGAACTGGAATTGATTCCATCCCCAGTGAACGGGAATTGATTATTGGAACTGGGATTGATTCTGTCCCAGGGATGAATGGGGATTGATTATGGGAACTGGGATTGATTCCATCCCAACTTAGGTTGATTCCATCCCAACTGGAATTAATTCTGTCCCAGGGATGAACAGGGATTGATTATTGGAACTGGAATTGATCCCATCCCCAATGAACGGGGATTGGTTATTGGAACTGGAATTGATTCCATCCCCAGTGAACGGGGATTGATTATTGGAACTGGAATTGATTCCATCCCAACTGGAATTGATCCCATCCCCAATACACGGGGATTGATTATTGGAACTGGGATTGATTTTGTCCCAACTGGAATTGATCCCATCCCCAATGAACGGGGATTGATTATTGGAACTGGGATCGATCCCATCCCGGGGATGAACGGGGAGTTCCCCCTGAGCCATCTCCCCGTTCTCCAGCGCTGCCATCAGAAGGAGCTGGGAGCAGGGGAGGTGACATCGCTGCTCTCCCGGGGGACACGGGCTGGGGGCGGCCCTGAAATGAAAACAGCGAATTCCGCAGTTGTGACTCCAGTAAAAAAGTGACTCAGGCACTTAAATAATGGGACTTCCTACTCCCCAGATATCTTCCTTTCTGCGGGATTGTCTCAGGAAGGGATGGCATCAGGGATCATAAATTGTCCTTTGGCTTTTCAGCACTTTACAGGCTCCCAGGCATCGCCAACAATAGGGCCGGGGAATGACTCTTAACAGCTCATTAAGGCTGTTTTTGCCAAATGCAAATAATAAAAAGGCCTCTTAAGAGGCTGTCTCATTTTTATTCAGAAAAGGCTACTGCAGAATATAAAAAGATGCCATAAAATGGAAATGCAATAGGAGAGCCAGTGCAGTTATCTTTGGGGTCCTTTGAAAGATTTCCAGGCTGACTTCAAATCTCAGGGGCATTTCTGGGAGGGTTCTGGATGGTTAACGCAGGAGGGAACTTAAAAAAAATCAGATACTGACACTGTGCTGGCAACACACAAATATCTGGGGAGCAAGGCAGCAGAAATACATAGGAATGAGATTTTCACGGCCTTGCCTTACATTTGTCAGGTTCTTTACATTCCAAATTCACTTCTCCTGCCTTGGTCTGAGTGCAGGTTTGATGCCTCAGTGCTTTTGACCTTCCCCCCGACAAAGAAAATGCACTTTGGCCACCCATGAAACACAATTTGGTGTTCTCCAGACAGGAAACTCTCTCCCCAGCCAGGTGCCAAGTGCTGGGCTTGTTCCCTGGAGCGGTGTGAGCCGTGGAGGAGCACCAGGGTGGAATTTTCTGGGGTTTCCCAGACTCATCTCCCCCCTTCCCCACCACCACTGTGCCCCCACTTGGGAAGCAAATTCCCAGTAACTTCCATGATCCCCACACCCCCGGGCCCATCCCAGTGCTCCTGTCTACTGCAGCTGGTACCCAAGTCCCCTGTGAGAACTTGGGCACTGATATTTCTTTATTTTTTACCTTCCCAGAAAGGTGCAGGGTTTTGGCTTGATGACGTTGTCACCGGATTTTTAGAGATTTTTTTTTTTCTAGCTCTTCTAAATTTTCCTTCATTCCTTCATTCATTCAGGGGACTGGGATGTTTATAAATGTAAAGCCAGGCCTGGGGTAAATGAGATATCTGGAGGTTGTTTTGGGCACTGTGACAGCCTGGATTGTATGGACAGGAGCTCTGGATCCATCTCCTCCTGTTGTTAAATCCCAGCTTGCACCAAAGTCATTGGACCAAGATCCATGGATTTCAACTGAACAGGACAATTCCTCCTGCACAGCTTTAGAATTAGAATCCCATGATTTAGATTTAGATTTAGATTTAGATTTAGATTTAGATTTAGAATGTCATGAAAAAACCAGGATGACATTGCACTGACTGCCATTCTCATACTCCCATTGATTTACACAGGTGACCAATGGTAATGTATTTATGAGATATTAATTTCATTTCTATCCCAGAAAGACTTCCTTATATTGTCTGGGGAAAAAAAAAGAAATATTTCCCAAAATCTGAACAATTGCTTAGCTATCAATGGTTTGACTTTTGGTAGATTTTCCTTATTTTTATGATGGGAATTGTGATTTATTATGTAACAACAGCAGAAATCCCCCAGTAAGAGTCAAGCTGTTGCTGTGGGAATTGAGTCTGTTACCAGGATTCCCCAGAAAATCACTGAACACCCCCATGGGGAGCCTGCAGTCTGCAGAATTAAGACTCTTCATAAATCTACTCCTCTCTCCTAAATCAAGCTGAAGAATTAACATGAAAATTGGATCTGGTTACTTCTCTTGAACAAGGCTTGAAAAAATAAACGAAACACGAGGAAAATCCTCTTGTAGAATTGGGACCAGGCTTGATCCATCTCTGGGAATGAGTCTTGGGCCAGTGCTGGCCCAGATTAACTCCTTCATCACCTTCCTCAGCACTCACCTCTGTCCAGCCTGAGCAGGCAGGGTCTCACCTCGGGATCTGGGATAAGTTTTCCTGAAACAGAAACGGGGAAGGAAAAACCAACACGAAACAAAACCAACCAGACAACCAAACAACAAAAAGATGAGGAGAAACGACAGAAAAAAACCCTTTGGTTTGGGGCTTTTCTCTGGTGTAGGAGCCAGGGAAGGATCCCTGCCTGGTGCTGTGCCACACACGAGCTCCAACTGTGATTTATTGCACTTTCCACTCGGCCTTTTCGGAGTGGAAGGAAGACTTGACTTTTCAAAATGCCAATGAACCAGAACCTTGAAGGGCCTTGGAATATTTTTCCTAACTTCCTGGAGCCCATAAAAACGTGTCTCTGAGATTGTGCTATGATGGGAGAGACCCCCGAGGAGCAGCAGGATGAGGAATGGCCCCGGAGCTGCTGAGGGCAGAGATGGAGGCCAGCTCTGAGGTGGGCTCTGGCTGGGAGCTTCCCTCCTCCCCAGCCTGATCCCACATTTCGAGATTCCCATCGGTTCCATAGTGCTTCCTTGGCACTGTGCCCTGTGAGGAGAAGGACAGGAGGGTTAAACTGTGAGGAAGCCCTGAAAACTGCTGAGCTCCAGCATCTGGGCTGCTCCGTGGCAAGGAATATGCTTTATTGGCATGGCTTGGAGGTTTACAAGCAATCTTCTTGAAGTTTTAATGGTTGCTTGGGTGATTTATCCTGCCTTGAGAGTCAGTGCTGTTAGGAGGCACCCAGTTCTCCAGCTCTCGCCTTCCTTTATTATGAAAACCTTTAATCTCTCCTGCATGTACCATAAATAACCCCATTATGGCCACACAGAGAAAATGGAGCAGTCCCCGTGTAACTTTGGGCTTTTTTGGCTTCACACTTTTATGGGCTGCTTTAACCTCGCGAGGGGGATGCTCAGTACTCAGCAGCAGGAATTTGGAGGCTGAGGAGCAGGGAAGTGTCATGTTCAATTTTTTGGCTTTGCAGCCATCAGGCCCAGCACTGCTCTCCAGGCAGGGCTGCTGGCGTGGACACAGGCACAGCTTCCTTCAAATTCCTCTTGTGCTGCTCTTCCCAGTGGCTGCTCCTTTGGCACCTCAGTATCTGACACCCCAAGCTCCTCTTTCTCTGCCGTTTATTTAAAATTATTTAAATCTGTTCTGTGGGGGAGGCAGAGCTCAGCTAAAGGGCAGAGGAGTTGGGGCTCACAGCAGGAGAAACATTTCGCTCAGGATGTCCCCTGCATGCATTTCAGACCAAATCCACAAACCCCAAGGGCCTGCAGGAGAAGGGGAGGTTGTGCTGACCCCTCCAGATCGGCTGTATCCCTGCTTTATGTCGTCATCCAGGAAAAAAAACCAAAAAACCCAGGGAATAATGGCCCAAGCAGCAAAAGCTCCAAACCTCTGCGGCTCCACGTCAGCTCTGGCTTTGTCCAGATCTATCTGATGGAGCTTTCTGCTCTCTGCCTCAGCCCATGCACCTCTAACATGGAGATTACAATGTTTGCTCCTCCTTGGAAGCTCTGTAGAGAGCAAAAAAATAAAATAAAATAAAATAAAATAAAATAAAATAAAATAAAATAAAATAAAATAAAATAAAATAAAATAAAATAAAATAAAATAAAATAAAATAAAATAACCAACAACCCCCCCACACACACACAAAAAAAAAAAAAAACCAAAAAAAACCCACCCCAAAACAAACAAACAAACAAAAAACCCCAAAAACAAAAACCAAACCACCAAAACAAACCAAAAAAACCCTCCAACCCCCAAACCTGCACTAATGGTCCAGTACTGACAATTTTTGTCTTCAGCTTTACTGATTCTGCCCCGGGCGATTTTCTTTAACAAAACCTCCTCGCCTTTGGGACTGTGATCACCACACCCGCGGGTGGAAAGCAGGAGCCAAATCTCCGATCGGGAGGGAACAATTAAAGAATTCGGAGTGACGTTCATGCAAAAGGACGTTTAAATTAGCACAGAGCAGCGGAGAGCTCGAGAGGAGGGATCTGTAATTGAAGCGAAGCTCTGAGTGCATCTCTTGAGCTAATTGCCATCTCAGAGACTGTAAAAAACAGAGAGAGAGAGAGAGAGAGAGAGAAAAGGACTGGAGGGCAAATTACAACTTTGGAGTAGGGATGGACTAAAGGTAGAGGATGCATGTGAGAGTTATGCAGGGAATTTGCAAAGGGTTGGGCAGTGTTTTATGGAACTTTTGCCCTTAAGTTTTAAATATGTCCTTGGCTGGGTAAGGGGGATGGGGAGTGCAGGCGCCGAGAGCTTTCTCTCTTTGGAGAGAGGACACTGGATTCGAAATGAGATGGAAGAAATACACAAGCTATAACAATGATATATTCAATTAGGCCATCATTTCCTTACCCCCAGCGATCCTGATGCCCCAAAGTGAAGGGCAAAGCCGAGCCCCCATTCACACCGACAATATTCCAGCTGTGCCTGGGGGATTCCCCCCTTGCCCAGAGCACAGACACTGTCCCCAGCCAGAAGCAGGAGCCCAGAGCTGACAGAGCAGTCATCTGTCCCACTAACAACCCCCAAACCCCACTAAAACCATCACAGAGAATCCCAGCTGGCTTTATCAGCACCGGCTCTTTTCTGTTGGGAAGTGCATCAGTACCCGATGTAGATGGGGATGCTTTATCAATATGCCCAGTAAGTTGTCCAGTTAAAATCTAATCATGAACCTATATTGCTGGAATTCCAGAGGTTCAGGTTCCTAACCCGATCCATTTGTTTTCTGTCCCACTTTGTTGTTTTCTCCCGAAGAGATTGAAGCAATTTGGAAAAGAAAGCAGGCTTGGTTTGGTTTTTGTTTGGTGGTTGTTTTTTTTTTCCCCCTAAAAGTATTTTCAGCACCTAATACATTAAAATCTGGGATATTACGTGTTCATATACTCCTGCAGCATGGAATAAACACCTTACATTAAACTAGGATTTTAGTTGTATTTTTGTTATCACAAAAACTCGTGGATCGTTTTTCCCCTTTGCGCAGCTCAGGAAGATCTGTGGAGGAAAAAGGGACATGGGATGTCAGCAGTAATTTTTATTTTTTTTTTCCTTCAGATGAAGTGATTGTGGTAAAGGAAGTTCAGCATTTCCAGGCTGGGCAGTTGGCTCTGGAGGGTGCCAGGCTATGGGTGAAGAGAAACCCAACACAAAGGAAACACATCTGGGCTTGCTCCCTCCCCTCCAGCGCACCCACAGGGAAAGGATCAATAACCAACCCTGCACGATGAATTCCCTTCATTTGCTTTAGTGAAGAAATCATCTCTGGTGGGGGAAAACCGAGCAAACCCCAAAGGCAAACCCGTGGCAGGGCAGCGCTCAGAGCTCTGCTCTCCCTCTCCTCTCGCCCAAACTCCTCCCTTCCCTGCCAGGATTTTCACCCCAGAGGCAATTTGCTGGGATAAAGGCCGATTATTCCAGTTAGCAATATATTATCAGATGCTTTCAGATACTCTCGCTATCGAGACAATCGGTTATCATCGCCTTGGAGGAGCTGATCCCACAGACAAACACGCCCTAATCTCCCCAAAAGTTAATGTTCCTTCTTCGGGGCGCCCACCGGGTCCACCTGTGGCCGTGGCTGGGGCCACACAGTCTGTGAGAGCTGTTTACTTTAACCCGGCAGCATATTCCCATAAGTCTGGGGCTATTTCCCAATTTTGAAGGCGGTGTGGGGAGGGGATTGGGAGCTGATGATAACGGGATGGAGGAGATTAGGCAGCTAAGCCATCCATTTTAGTTCCAGCGATCAAATTTCACCCGTCTTTATCTGAAGCACTGCCCAGCCAACTCCTCAAGTGAGGACAAAATGAGGGAGTGCAGCTATAACCAATAACTTAATGCCTGTTGATCACCACCACCACAAAAATCGCCATCCAGCCAGAGGTGCCGGCTCTTTGTGCTTGAGTTTGATCTTAGAAAGGTTCCTTCTTGTTGTCTGCGGAATTACTTATGGCAAAAAAAAAAAAAAAAAAAAAAAAAAAAAGCTCTGCTGCTCCCACTTGTGATTGCGATCTGGCTGCTCACAGAAAGCATCGGGCAGAGATGGGGTTTGTTAGATCAGCGCAGATACCGGCACCACATTCTGCTCCGAGGCAAACAAAACGCTCCAGGTTTGAATAGAAAATGCTCTACCGGACCATTAGGTAGAAATCTCTTATCAGGGAGAGTTAAAAAACCAGCTCAGAAGAACTGAAAAGTCGGTGTTGCCCAGACGTTTTTACAAGGAACTGTAAAAGCTTAATGCTATGGGTGCAAAATGCTATGAAATACAATTAAATGTTATTAAGCTCTTTTTTTATTTTTTTTTTTTATGGTAAGTGGGAACTTTTCCTTACAAATAGTTTTTAACTAGCAGCTTTACTTGTTTATCCTCAAAAAGAAAGGTCTTTAGGTTTTGTATTTAAAACCGAAAATGCAGTGTTATACATATTAACATTCTTTGAAAGCTCCCAAGAGTTTTCCAGACCTCCCATAGGTACCCTGAGGGGAAAATCAAAACCACATATGGGGAAGTGTGGGGGTGAGAAGAGAAAGAAAAGTTCCACGTGGATTTTAATGCATCTGATCTCAGGAGGCATTAAACAAACAACAGAAAAAGTGCATTTTACAAGGTGAGCACTGTATTGATTTGAGACTTTTATATCAGAAGGAGCTCAGTTAATCCGATTCCAATTGACTGACAAAACATCCCCACCTTTCAAAAACCAGAAGCATCTACCATAGCAACAAAACATAAATACCTGTACACAGCAAAGCCCACCAGGACAAAAGCTAACGATGTGCATTGTTAAAAATGGAAAAGATCTTAGCTGAGATCCCCAAAGCTTCCGAGGTGCTCACAGCAGTGTTTCTGTCCCAGGAAAGACTCGAGGTC
The DNA here is from genome assembly GCA_027886175.1 of Phylloscopus collybita. NCBI lineage: Eukaryota > Metazoa > Chordata > Aves > Passeriformes > Phylloscopidae > Phylloscopus > Phylloscopus collybita. The sequence goes on from JAJNNQ010000027.1 coordinate 1,403,056, forward strand.
ACTTTTAAATGCAGACGGTGATTTGATCTTTGTTGTTATTTTATTCTAATGATTACATGCTCTATAAACAGAACTAGACAAGTCATGTTTCTTGTGAACTGCTGCAGTAATAAACAGGTTATTTGAATTAAGCCTGCAGGACTGACTGGAGGGAGGTGGAAAGAGATGGAAAGGTGGGGAGGGAAGGGGAGGATTTGGTAACAAGCACAGCACAGCCCCACGTCCCTGTGCCTTGGCCGTGCAGCTCAGAACCCCTCTGCAGTGTCAGAGCTGACACAAGTGGCACTGAGGGCATTTGCCAAGGAGTTCCATGGGCACTGACTGGCATCATCTGTGCCCAGCTGGGGTTTGTACCCCAGAAACCTCTTTTCTGTTTGCATCTGCAGGGGCAGATGTGTGATCTGGAGCTCTTTTGGTTGGTTTGCCACAGGAGGGAAATCAGGCACCTCTGTATCCCCAGTGCCCTCAGCTGCCACCCAAATGAACAGAGAAATTCAGGTGCTGCAGTGGCCAAAGTCAAGAGCTTTTATGCATATTTAAACACATTAAAATCTAATTTTCAAACAAGATTACAATAACTAATTTCCATTATTTTGCTCTAAAGGAACTCCACAAGCCAAACTCGTGAGAACAGTAATTTCTGCCCAGGTTGTTTAAAAGGGGTGACCAACAGTTTGGGCTCCAGGGCTGCCTTGGCACTGCAGAAATGGCAGGAGGTGCCTTCTCCAGGGACCTGGATCCACATTCCCAGGGACTGTCACCCACAGAGCGCCAGGACAGGGATGTGACCATGAATCTGCTGCTGCCCAGGCACCTGCTCAGCAGGACATGACTGAGACCTTCCTCACTTCCCTCAGAAAGGGAATTTCTGGAGCAGGAATGTCTCCTTATCAGGAGCAGCAGCATCTTTCAGACAGGCAGACTCATGACTGCTGGATCAGATAAAGCAGCTGTGGAATTTATATGGTCCCCACCAGGGAGGAGCTGGGTATGATGTGTCACAACAGCACCTTGGGAAACACTGAAATGTGCACATCCCCCTGCACAGAGGGGGAAACTGAGGCAAAGGGAGCAGCCAGGTTGCTCCAGGTTGCCCAGGAAGTTTCCCAGCTGAGGGAGGACATGACCAGGGGCTGTGAGTGTCCTCAGCCAACACAACACCTCCCTCTGCTCCTCCCTCCCTCCCTCCCTCTGTGAGCACTGTGGGGCTGTCAGCAGAGCACAGGGGATGTCACAGCTGCTGGACAAGGGGTGCCAGAGCTCTGCCAGGGGCCACACCTGCCCCTCTGATGCCCTGCAGAGAGCCTGTGCTGCTCCCCGTGCCTCTGGGGACAAATCAGGGATTTCAGCAGCCCGTGGGCTGGGTTGTTCTTGCTCGGCTTGCTGCAGTGCAGGGTGAGCTCAGAACTGCCCAGCTGCTCTCCCTGTGAGGTTTGGGAATCTCGAGGGTCAGTAAAGCTCAGAACTGTCCAGTTCCTCTTGCCAGGATGCTCAGAACTGTCCAGAACCACTCAGAATGGTCCAGAACCTCTCAGAACTGTCCAGAACTTCTCAGAACTGTCCAGAACCTCTCAGAACTGTCCAGAACCTCTCAGAATGGTCCAGAATCTCTCAGAATGCTCCAGAATCTTTCAGAACTGTCCAGAACCTCTCAGAACTGCCCAGAACCTCTTAGGGTACAAAATGGGCACAAAATGGACACAAAATGGACCCAAAATGGACACAAAATGGGCACAAAATGGACACAAAGTGGACACAAAATGGGCACAAAATGGACAAACGATCTCCAGGTTTGACACTTTTCTAAGTTCTGGTCCATTTGCACATTGGGGTTGAATTGTCCCATTCCAGCTCCAGGCTGTCAGGTCCCATCCTTCCTGTCCCTCCCTCCAGCCACCCTTGTTTGTGCTGCTGGGCTGAAAGTTGTCCTTGGTGTGCAGCAGGAGCAGGATTTGTTTTGTGTCCCTGCTCTGTGCAGAGCTGAGTGACCCTGAGTGTGAGCTCAGAGCTGCAGCCCTGGGCAGCACAGAACCCGAAACACACGGAAGCCAAAGCTGAAGGCATCGCTGTCACCAGGGCCAGGAGGCTCCTGTCCCTGTCCCTGCCAGCACTGCTGTCCCCGTGGCTCCCCTGGCAGCTGAACCAAACCCTGCCTGACCACAATAACGGCCCCAGGAGCAGCTGAGCCTGAGAAGAGCGAGGAGCACCTCGAGGAGGAGCACCCTGAGTTCACCCCGCAGCTCTGTGCCTGCACTGAGATCTTATCTGTGCACCCGGCAAAAGCCATTTCTGTGCGAGAGAGGAAGAGATAAGGGAATATGAAAAACATCAGAGCTGCATTTCCACCGCTCATATTCGGATGTACAGGCCTTGAAAGTGTTAGGGGGCACTTTCTTTAGAGATACTACGCCAGATATTGCCAGGCTAATCAAAGTTTAAGAAGCAGGCGTGCTCAGGAGGCGAATCAGAAGTTGTTAGACAGCTCTGATGAAGCTAAAATGATTTAGATTCTAACAAAAAAACTGCCAGGAGGTGATTGCTTGGGTTTGGTCACACCAAGCAAAAGGGGCTATTGAATGAATGCAACTGTTGCTTGTGAATAGTCCAAGTGCATCCAGGCAGAGAGTGAGAATTTACACGTGTAACGTGGATTACATCATCACACGGGTGTTGTTTGTAAACCTGGGGATAAACCCGGACCCTACATCCATAATCTCAGCTTTGTTTAGTTTTTTGAAAGATAAATATCGTGTTTATGTGATTTAAAAAAAACCCCGGGACGCTCCCCCTGAAAACTTATGAACCCTGTCTTTGTCCCAGGTGACTGTAACACTTGGGAATTGGCCAAACCATTTGGCGGTGAATGAATTTTATTACAGCTACAAAACAGATTTTCGGGAGTCGCTGAGTAACCGCGAGCAGATGAAAGGGAACCAGCTGAGATCTGTGCACTGCAAATTGTTTCCCCATGATTAAACTATTTCATCCTCCGGGCTAACATCTCTGTACTTGTTTGGCAACAAGTGATAATGTTGGTGATAAAAGTCCCTCCTGGATGAGCAGGGAAGGATGAGAACGGCTATTAGTGCCTATTTTTGTGGTTAGCAATTACTTCTTTTACAGGTATTTGGTAAAGTACGACCAAATATGATTAATTTAAATCCTAATAATAATAATAATAAAGATGCTCACGTTGTCCTCCTGCAGTTTTGCAGAAGCTGGTGATGAGTTTCTGGAGTTCTGCTTAGGGAAAATGCTGAGGGCACTCTGTGGGTATTTAAAAAGTAAAGTGTGTGGCCGTGTTCCAGTTTGGTTAATTATTTTTGCTTCGATAATGTTTTTTGGGGGGGCTTAATTAGAAATAATTAATGCAGACGATTTCTTTGTACTCACGGCAAAACCTACAGCCAGCTACTAAACTTATAACTGACCCTGCAGAGGGAGAGAAATATCACTTATTGCCCAGGGTAAAAATGAATTAATGTGTTGAACAAATGTTGTTCACTGCTTTGCCTATCCGTTGTAATTTTTAAGTTTTTGTTTTACAGTGCTGCATTTTGGACAGAGCACTGCAAACCTGTGGGCCTGATTCCCCAAGGGGAGTCCAGCCCGAAGCTGTGCATCCTTGTTTTGCTCAGTGGGAATTCAAAGCAATTCTGTAACTTTGCAAATCAAATCCCAGTTGCAGGTGCTGTCACAGCCCGAATTTTGACCGGTACTTAAAAATATGGTTTGAGCCATGTTTAAAGCATTCCTGAATAAAGGCTCAATTATCAATTCAAACGTTTCGTTTTCAGCCATCCAAATTTACAGTTGAGGCTTCATTTGCATGCGTGTGAAAACTTTGAAACCACCAGAACCACCAGTTTCAAGAAGCACAGACAAGCAGAAAGAAAGATTTTTTTTTCTTTTTTTTTTTTTTTTGAGGCATTTAAAATCAGATAGAGATTAAAAAAAAAAAAAAAAAAAAAAGAAGAAGAAAAAAAAGAAATAATCACAGGAAGCTGATAGCAACGGAGGAGAATCACTGCTACAGGAATCTGAGCAGCTGAACTCCCAAATGCTGCTGGACACAACTCCCCCCTCATCCCAGCATCCATGGGAGTGTGTGAGGCTCCTGGGAAGCTGCTGCCTCGCCAGGGAGGGTTTCTGTGCAGCCCATTCAACGGCAGAACTTCTGCTCCTAAATGCTTTTCAAATACAGTTCATTTTCATGGCATGATCTTTAATGAAAAGTGCCTGCTGAGTGCAGTACAAACCATTTGGTGCCCCAGTGTCAGGGGAGGAAAAGAACAACATTCAGTGGAGCTGAAGGTTTTTATTATCACGTCGTAAATGAACAAATGGCATCTGTCAATACAAAGGAGCTCATAGGGGGTATAGAAAGGAAGCTTGGTTATTACACTCAGGGTGTGCTGCTGAAGTGACAAACTGGAGTTTTATTAACATGCCAGTTATAGATCTCCTCTTCCTCCCCCCCAGCCCCTTTCCTTTTACCTCCCTCAATTTGGTCAGGGCTGCTGTAAAATGAGCTTTGCTCAGACAGTGCTCGCCAGCTCCTGCTGGAAGTTGCAATCATCACCAGGAGCAATTAAAAACTGGGGAGGGCCCCCCCCCCCCCCCCCGCCACCCCCAGTATTTGGAATTAAAACCTGGCCCCACACTGAGCCCCTCCTTGGGGAGCCTCAGCACACAGATCAGGGAGCCTCCTGATCCCATCAGAGTTTTCTACCTGGCCAATAAACATCTCCCCCTGCTCTGATAAATGACAAAGGTGTTTATGAGCTCCAGGAAATGTTTATACCGAGGGTATCAAAGCCAGGGCCGGGTTTGCTCCCAGCAGAGAGGAGCTGGAGCTGCGGAGGCAGCGGGCAGGGAGGCGCAGGGGGGTGGCAGAGATTTTTTATTTTTTTTTTTTACTGGAAGGCAGGAAGGTTTTCCTCTCGTAAAAGGCCTGCAGCAGGTGTGGCTGCAGGCTGGCAAAGAGCAGCCAGGGAGGCAGGGGGCAGCCCTGGGGACCCTGCTGCCTGCCTGCAGGAGGAAGGGGCAAACCTGGGGCTTCCCTTTGGGAAAAACCTGGCACAATTCGACCTCCAGTAGAGTGAAGAGTATGACTGGAGGGGACGCACAGGAACGAGGCAGGGAGTGCATCAATGAGGCTGCGTGGAGCTCTTGCAAGCAAGAGACCCCTCCTTTATTTTTCTGACTCTTTTTCTACATTTACAAATGTGCCCACCTCAGAGGTGGGACCCTTAGGAACCACTGGTCGTTTTTTTAAAAACTATCACTGAAGCCCCTCCTCTGAGAACAAATGTAAAAACTTCAGTAGTTTACAAAACATGATCTTGTGTTTCAAAACCGTGCCTGGGAATAAAATTTCCCCAAACCAAAACATACAGGCACGAGCATGGCAACAGAAGAGAGCTTAGCAGGCCGGGGAGAAATGGTGTTGGTGAGCATGCAGATACAGGAGGTTGGGAATTTTTAATGGGAACAGGAAAACACCAGGATCACTCCTGGGCTTCCCCAGCTTTTGCAAGTGCAGGGAGGGACCTGGCTGCATTTATGGCCAGCCAGCAGCAGAGCTGCATTTAGAGGGAGGCATGGAATTGGAAGAGCCTCTCAGTTATGATGGTAACCAGCAACTCCAGCGAGGCTTCCTTTGCAAAGTGCCCAGAGCACCAGGGCAAGCTGCCATTGCTGGGGGGGGGTAAAGGCAGGCAGGACTTTCACCCCATCCCCAAAAGAAAGGATTCCATTCAATGAAGCCAAAAGACCAAAGAGGGAAGCCAGGGAATTCAGACGATGCACGAGCAGATCAATTTGCAGCTCAGACTGACCTTGTAAATTCAAGGCTGGCTGGTGCCTGGGAGTGCTGGGATGGCTGTGCCCATCCTGGTGGATCTCCCCCTCCAAAGGAATGTCTTTAGCTCCACTTTCTAGCACCAGTAGGGTCCCCCAGGTTTTCAGGGAACATCACAGTTCCCAAAGGATGTGTTGTCCTGCTGGGGATGATGCACAAGCAGCTCTGGCAATGAATTACAGCCCCGAGTGCTGGAGCAAACTTGTCACAAGTGGAAATTGTGCAGACACTGAGCAGACTGCCTGGGATAGCACCTACTCATTATTTGTCACCTTCACCTCCCAGTTCCACCTTGCTCTGACATTATTAACGAAAATGTGTCACGAAGAGAGAAGTGCATCTCTCAGACAGGCTGTGATATTGAAGAAAAAAAAAACCCAAGGGTTTGATCAAAGCCTTTTGGAGGCTCAGCTACACTTTGCAGAGATCCTGCCCTCAGCTGACAGCTCTGGGTGGGCACAGGGCCCTTTCACACCTGCAGGGAATCCATCCCCTGGCTTGTCCACTGCCTCCTGTCACAAAGAGATTTATCAGAACTCCTGCACAAAAGCCACGTTTCCCTTCACCCACGGACAAATTAAAAAGCCTCTTAAACCCACAATAATCTCAGGGATGTCACCTTTTGTAGGGGATGGCTTTATGTGCCCATTTCCTTCTGATGCAGAAGCTTTTACAGCTTAATGACAGCAACCCCTCAGCTCCAGCTCTGTAAAGGGACCAGGACAAACCTGGCTGGGACTGTCCTGCCCCTTCCTCACCTCAGAGCAACTCCCCTCAGACCTCTCCCTGCTCTGGGAGCACACACCTGGCTGCCACGGAGGGGATAAACCTGATCTGCCCAAGCCACCAGAGCCCTTCTGCAGCCCTGAATGAGCACAGGACATCTCAGAGGTTCCCAGAATATTAATGCAGGGATCTCCTCCGAGTAATCACCACCCTACAGACAGCAGAGTTACCCTGGGCTTCTGGAACAGCATCTTCCTGTGTGCTGCCAGGGATGTGGTGACACCCCCAGAACCTGCCTTCTGCAGAGTTTGAACTCAAAATGATCATACAATGCTGATGGATGGACGAGATAAAGATTGCCAGGCTGTTCCAGCAACTTGCTTGGTTTTAGTTTTACATGGTGGAGATGAAGGGATTGTGTGATGGCTGGGAACAAACTACAAGGTTTGTTTCAAATTAAATACAAATTAATACAGTTAAAATGATATTCATTATACTGCCTTGTAGTATTTTTTTTATTGTTTGTGCTCATGTCCCTTTGGTTTTGCCCACTGTAAGGGATTTACCTGCTGGGGGAAATGGTGCAGAGGGAGCAGCTATTGGACAAGCAGTGGAATTGATGAAGGTTTCCTGTGTACTTTGCTGTTGGATGCTTCACAGCCCAGTAAAGACTGAACACACCAGGGCCCTTTCTGCAGCCTGGAAATAAAAATGCCCTTCTCTGAGATCCAGAAACGTGTCACAGGAAGCTGCAAAGTACAAAGAGCAGAGAATTTTGGTGGTATGGTGCCAGCCAAGGTGGGGCAGGAGACCCCACAGCCACCCAGTGCTGGTTTGCTTACCGGTGCTTGCTTAATGAATTCCAATATTATTTAAATTGGGCTTGTGTCCAGTCAATTATCAGGACACAGACATATAACACAGCACTTCTCATGAAATGAGTCACAATCCTCGGGGCTGCTGCCATTCCCCCCCAAATCCAGGTCAGAGCAGGCAGCAAACCCCAGAGCTACTGGGGGGTGAAGCATCTGCAGAGAGAGACAGACCCCGCTCCTCTCCCGCATTAATCAGGGCTTTAAATTAACGACTTGTAATTTATAAAGACTGATTTCATCGCCCTGAGAAGCAGAGGCTGTGCTGAGAACGCTGACTGTTCCCGGAGGTGCCACGACGTGACCAAAACGCTGCTTTTTCCCCGCTCCTTTTTGCCCCTGCTGGCAAAGGGGGTTGGAGATGGTTAATGAGTTAATTGTTGGGAATGAGATACCGGTCACGTAAAAGTTGCCTGTTTTCTCTCTTAATGGAGATTTATACATAACCTGCCAAAGCTCCTTTTGTAGCTGATAGGCATGTGACACAGTCACATGGGGCAGTTTAAGCACAAAACTCTCTCTCCCCCCCCCCCCCCAAATTGTCGTGTACAAACAAAGGAAAAATCCATTCTGTTGGGAAAGGGGAAAAGCTTCAGCTGAGGGTTGTTTGCTTTTTGTTTGTTTGTTTGTTTGGGGTTTTTATTATTTATTTTATTTTATTTTATTATTTTATTTTTTTTTATTTTATTTTATCATATCATATTTTATTTTATTTTATCATATTTTATTTTATTTTATCATATTTTATCATATTATATTATTTTATTTTATTTTATCATATTTTATTTTATTTTATTTTATTTTATTTTATTTTATTTTATTTTATTTTATTTTATTTTATTTTATTTTTTATTTTAGGAAGTGATTTTTTTGAATCACGTCAGCCCAGGGGGTTTTATGAAAGAAAGCCCAGACAACACCATCCTTATCCAAGAGCCCCGAAATAAGCAGGGTGAGATCATCTCACCCTGTTTGTAACTTCTTTAGTTATAAACCGTGCTGAGCACAAGCTCTGTGACCCACGGTCGTCTTCGGTGCAGTGTAGTGACTACAAAAGGGATATAAAATGTATGGGACTTTTTTTTTTTTTTCCCCCCTTTTAGCTCATGCAGGGGTAAATTGTCTCGTCCTGCTGATACATTGCTGTTTGTCATGAGTGATTCTAGAAATGAAAGGAACCAACAGAAAACAAATCACTGAAACATTTCACACCTCATCATCAAACCCACGTTCAGGACTCTTTTGTTGTGCTCTACCAATAATCAGGAGGGGAGAATCAGCCCATATATTTTTTTTTTTTTTTTATGAGAGGCACTAAAAGTTCTGCGGGCACTGGATAAACCTCTCTCCTATGGATTTCTGAAATCTGTAATCTTTTGAAGAAGCAAAACCAATACGGATTTATTGCCGCTAACACTTGACATCTTTTTAACAGTTTTCACCTACCAAACTTCGCAAACTACTCCAAATGAGGGAAAAAAAACTCTGGAGCAATGAGTATCACTGAACCTTTCCTGTATTTTTTTATTTTATTTTATTTTATTTTATTTTATTTTATTTTATTTTATTTTATTTTATTTTATTTTAATTTATTTTAATTTTTATTTTATTTTATTTATTTTATTTTATTTTATTTTATTTTATTTTATTTTATTTTATTTTATTTTATTTTATTTTATTTTATTTTATTTTTATTTTTATTTTTATTTTTATTTTATTTTTTTATTTTTTTACACAAGAAAATTGAAGCACCCAGACAATTTCTGTATTTCCCAGCACAGCTAAGGGTACACGGGGAATGCTCCCTCTCCTCTTTGCATCTGATAAACAATTTATTTCGGCAGCTTGTTGAAGGAACTTTTCTTTGGCCATTCTGCTGGTTTTCAGGGCAGATCAGACAAGCCCCAGGCTCACTCAGGGCACTCCAGGAGCCACCTTCAGAGTGAGAATTTCCCACACTGAAATGACTGCTCAGAGTCACAGTCAGAGCAACGAATCTGCCCAGGTCCCTCCAAAAGCCTCCTGGTTGCACTAAAATTGTCAGCAAAACGAGGCTAAAATGAGACTAAAATTGTTAAAATTGCCTCATCCCTTCAGGGGTGAGCCTGGGACTGTCACTGGGGCTTTGGGCAGCCAGGGGAGGAGGTGGCACTGCAGGGCATCCCCTGGGGACCTGCTCCTGCCAGGGCCACTTATAAACCTCAGAGTTTTTCCCCCTTCACAGGGCTGGGGCCAGGCACAGCCTGCCTGTCCTGGACTGAACAAATCAGCAAACAAAGCCACCATGACGTGGGTTTTTGTTGAAATTTAAGAGGTTTTTTTTTCTCCCCCCTCGGTCTTTTTCCTCGCTGCCCCCACAAGAGCTGTGCTGGCACACAGGGGTGACAGTGGTTGAGGCCAGTGTTAATATCTGCAATATTAATATTAATGTAGCTAACAAGTGATTACAGGCAGCTTGACAGAAATTCCCTGGCAGATGCTGTGCTGGGCAGAAACCTCTGGTGCTCAGCAGCAAATGCAGCTCCTTCTCCTTCAGAGATGGGGAAACTGCCCCATTTCTCAAAGAGGAAAAGCTCCTACTTGCATTGAATTTGAGGGAATTTTGCATAACTATTTCTTACCCTCCCCTGCCCCTCCTGCCATAAACTGCTGCATTCCTTTAAGATTTATGGAAGATGATTTGAGTGAGAAGCCAATGTCTCTGCAAATGACTAACTGACCTTCCACCTATGATCGTGACCCCAAACCAGGCCAGCCTTTTGAAGAAATATTTTGGATTGGGTGAGGAAATGGCAGTGTAATTGAAGCAGACTTGGTGGGGCTGTTCAACAATGCCATGGTTGGGAAAACCTTTGTCCACTGCTTTGTCTTCTGCACTGAACTCCACAGTTGATTTCTGTCGTGCAAGGCAAGACATGAGAAACTTCTCAGACTCCAGTGGTAATAAAAAAAAAATGAGTCATTAAAAAAAAAAAAATCACGTCAAGAAAATCGCTTTCATCAGGTCTATAAACAGCTGGAAATTGAAGTACTTGAAGTGGGTTTTTTATTTTTTTAACTGGTTTATAGTGTCTGTCCATAAACAGGGAACACTGGGCATCCAAGGGTTTATCTTTTAAAAGGTACCCAGACATTCAGACAATCAGTGATGCCTGGGTCAGGGACCTTCACAGGATGGAAAAGGCAGAGGTAGGAACACCAAAGCCACGAGAAGCTGCCTCTGGAGACCAGAGCTGGTGACACTTCCACATTCTCAGGAGCTGCTGAGCCAAAGGTCTGCAGCACACGTGGAGCCTCTGTGACCCCCAGGAAGCAAAGCAGGTTTTTGCTCAGGGTTTTGGTGCCACTGTGGGGTGGCACAGACACCCAGAGGGGGCTCAGTGCCATTCCAAACAATGGTGTTAACTGGGCAAAACAAAAACCTGCAACAATCCCAGAGACGGAGATTTCATAAGGGGTTGACTTGGGCAAGGAAGTCTGACATGAGGAGAACTCTCAGCTGAAGCCACAATGAGTTTACAGACTATCACTAATTAACCCAATTTACAAACTGGAGCTCAGCCAGTGCCCTGGGCAGGGAGAACAGTTTGCATCATCTGAGTCTGGAACAAATAAATTTCAAACCATGCAGTGGGGAGTGATGTGCACAGACCACAGAGACACCAACACTCCTGGCCTCCCTGAGCTTATTTCTTGCTCTCTTTTTCTTAATTTTATTTTTATTTTCATTGCTTAAGTGCTGCAGTTCAGATTCACCTCCACTGTTATTGCCTCAAATAGGCTAAAATTCCAGATTTACCCTTTTTGTGTGTTTTAAACAGGGTGGTGTGGGGGGGAAACCCAGTGATTTATCACAAACAGCAACAAGATACAGCCACAGTGCAAGGTCTGCTCAGACATTTTAGTCATATGACCTTCATCTTTGCAAGCATCTATTGTTACATTCCATTTATTTTTGTCAATATTGACATCTGACCATGGACACAAAATGATCTTTTTTTTTTTTCCCCTGCCTATACTCTCCTGTCCAACTTTGCATTAAGAAAGCAATTCAAAAGCCTAATGCATGGAAAGTGAATCTTTTGTATTCACTATAAAGCCCAATTTTTCCTTTGGAGTTACCAAAGCTGTCCAAACAAGAGCTAGATTTTCCTTTTCAGGAGAGAATAATGGAAACTTTAAATGAAATCAGAAGGTTACTTGACCTGTTAGAAACTCTGAGGTAAAACTGATGTGAAATTAGAATGTGAAGCCATGTGAGGCTGTTATATAAAACATAGGAGTGCATTATGCAATCTCATATTTTCGACAGAGCTAAAGATGAAAAGAGCTCAGAAACTTGCAGTGATTAAGGCAGCTGCTGAGCCATCCCATGTTGTGTTGTTGCCAGGATGGGAACCCGAATATGATTTTATTTCAAATTAACCACAGTGAGAGATTGATCAGAAATAATCAAATAATCAAATAATCCCTCAGAAGGCCTTTCAAAGAACGAGGGCAAACCTCACTGCTTGCAGCTGAATTTTCCCTGGTGACCTGCAGGATGAGACCTGAGTACATCCTGCTCACCCCAACGTCCCCATCACATTCCCAGTCCAGCAGTCCCGAGCCTCAGCAGCGTTTTCACATTCCAGCTCCTGAAAGCAGCTGTACTTTCAGATATTCAGCTGTTTCAAGGGCACTGGAGAGCTCTCAGGAAGCAATGATGCCACCCAAAAGAATATAAACCCTCCTTGGACGTGTCTTCCCAACCTTTGGTGGGAGAGGACAGGGAGACAGAGCGGGAAAAGCTGATTTTCATGCACGTCAGCAGATCTAACCCAGGGCTGTCCCACTGAACAGGCAGAAGAGAGGAAGTTGGGATTTTTGCTCAAAAAACCCCCCAAACAAAACCACCTTTATCCTTTAGTTTCCAAGAGAAAAGCAGAATATCTTATGAAGTCAATGGGTGACACATGAATATTTTGCCACACAGTCACTGCAAGCTCAAGCATTTCCCAACATTATCCAAATGGGAACATGAGTCTGGCTTCATCTGCCTTTCCCTGGGAACTTTTTGTTTTACATTACAGAAAAAAAAAAAAAAATAATATAAAAGACATTTCAACAACTTAATTTTTTTTTCCTTTAATGCACAAAAATTAAAGGAATGGGTGAGACTGTCACTGAGCAGAAGGGAGTTTGCCCTTTGAGTCTCTTTGTCTTTCCACATGCATTTTGCCACCATTTCTTTGGGATGAAACCCTTTTCTCCCCCATTCTGTGCATTAGGTTGACAATGCACAGCATTGCCAGACAGTTTTGTCGCTTATGCCTCAGACTTTACTCTTCCTTTGAACCCTGCTCGGGCGTAAAAGAAGTTTTTCTTAATAAGTAGTTGTTCATCCTTTGATATGCACATCTGGATGTGCCTCTTATCTGCAGCATGGTAATGCTGCTTCCTGAAGATAGCGATAAAAGAACAACTGCAAATAACACACACACACACACACAAAAAGAAAAAGAATGAAAAAAAAAAAAAAGACCAAAATGCTTTCAGATTTCTTTCAAAAAAAAAAAAAAAAAAAATCTGCGTGGAGAAAAAAAGGGAAAACAGCCTGCCCTGGTTTATTTGGGCTTTTATGGCATCAAAACAAACACAGGAAGGCAAAAGGAAAATGGGTGAAAAATTTACATCTTGAAATCCATGGCACTATCAGTGTGATGGTACAGGATGGATTTGAAAGTCTTGTACAGCTCCAACAGGCCTCGTTGGGAACTCACTTTGCTGCCCCAAATAACTCAGGCAGAAATGTGAATAATCCTAATTCAACCCCTCATTTCCCAGAGCAGCTGATGAACTGCTGAGGAGGAACAGCCTGAGTTCTTCCAGTCTGTGCTGCTGGGCTGGATTTTCTGCCATGGCATTCCTTCACTTTTAGGCTAAATTAAAAGTGTTGGACATCACTTTCATCACACCCCCACCAGTGCTGCAGTCACTCCCCTAATCTCGTTTTCCTCGTTTTTGGTTTGGTTTTTTTTTTTTTTTTCACCGCTGGATTTGAGGAAAATGCTTGGTGGGGGCAGGATCCCCCAGCTGACACAATGCCCTGCCAAATCCCAGGGATTTCAGGCAGGTGAGATCTGCCTTTTCCCTCGCAGCCTCAAACAAAGTGCTCCAAAGAAAAAATTTCCAGGGAGTTCAGCGGAATTGGTAGAAATCTCAGCTTCCCCCCGTGCAGCTGAGGGGATTCCTTATCTCTGTGAATATTCCAAAGCTGCTTTCCCCCCCCTCACTCTTGGCACAACTCAGGAAATAACAAATCCAACTTTTTGGTGGCTGGGCTGGCTCCTTAGCCCTGGCTGCTGCATTTCCTCAGCCTGGCCTGGATGAGAGGTGAACAGCACCGAGTGCTCCCTCTCAAACTGGGCTGAGGGACGGGGTGCTGGAGCCCTCCCCAGCCCCACAGATCCCAGTCCCGAATTGATCCCTCATCAGTATGCAGCAGGCATGGGAAAATGATAAACTCCTGTTAACACTGTCATGGCAACTGAAAAAATGGCTGCTTTGGAAGAGCAAGGTCCACAGCAGAAGAAAAGCAAAGGCCTCTCTCCTTTCTTCTGGTTGACATCTGTTGTTTAACATAGGAGATTGTATTCTAGTGCCACACACTAGCACAGGCACGGGGAAAAGGTTTGGCAGGGATTGTTACCATCAGCAGCTCCCCTTTGCAGGGCTTTGCCTGGCTCATCTCTGGGCTCTGTGACTTGTCTTACAGGATTTCAGCCCCAGGGCCAGAACTTATTGTTCAGATTTCTTCGGCTGGGCTGTGGCTGAGCAGAGGAGAAAAAGAAAAGTTGTCCTTAATTCATTCTCCTTGGGGGCAAAACCTCAGCAAACGTACTGTACATTTTCTTCACCCAAATTAATTGAAGTACGTCTCTCCAGAAACTTAGAAGTCGAAGATCTACTGAAAAATCTCGGGTGGCATAGTTATTTAAAACTAGTGTGTTTTTTTATTATTATTTTTTCTTTTCTTTTTACTACCACATTGTTAATATATAACATACATATTTTATATTAATTACAGTTTTTTTTTTCATTGAGTTTTCGTTTTTTTTAATTGAGTTTCCCTCCAGAATAAAGAGTTTGTGCCATTCCCCACGGAGCTCCTTGTTCAGAAGGTGGATTTTTACCCCGCTGTGGATAACACCTTGTCTTGTACCTGACTGTGATTCTGGTGACCTTGGGGCTCAATTTCCTTGTTTTTAAACGGAGGACAATTACCTCCAGTCAGAAAATGTTTCATTTGTCACCCCGTCACGCAAAAAGAATTGTCACGGAGTGGGAATTGATTGGTCAGAGATGCCCGCGGCTGATAATTACCGTCCCTTCCTCATTAGGGGAGTCAGAAGGAGGGAGATCCACGGGCTGTGGTGCTGGGCTGGAGGGTTCTGCCCACCCTCCCTGGCTCTGGAGCCCTCCAGGGGCAAATTCAGCTCCTTCAAGCTGGCACAAGAGATCCTCTAAACACCTAACAGAAGGGAAAAAATAACCCCAAACCAAACAAGCCAGTAAATCTGGCAGCTCTGAGGAGCTGCTTTAGGCTCTGCTCAGGTCTCCTCATCCTCATCTCCACCGACCTGGGGCAGAAAGTTCCTGTTGAGCTTTCCAGGGCCCTTCTTCCCATGGCCTGTCTTGTTTTCAGGATCCATCCCCTGTTTCCTCCAGCCCTCCCTGTCCCACCTAACCACACAGATCCATTTTGCCCCAGCTAACCACACAGATCCATTTTGTCCCAGCTAATCACACAGATTCATTTTGCCCCAGCTAACCATACAGATTAATTTTGTCCCAGCTAACCACACAGATCCATTTTGTCCCACCTAACCACACAGATCCATTTTGCCCCACCTAACCACACAGATCCATTTTGTCCCACCTAACCACACAGATTCATTTTGTCCCAGCTAACCATATAAATTCATTTTGTCCCAGCTAACCACATAGATTCATTTTGTCCCAGCTAACCATATAAATTCATTTTGTCCCAGCTAACCACACAGATCCATTTTGTCCCACCTAACCACACACATTTTGTCTCCCATCTCTCCTGGCTGCAGGATTCCAGGGTTTCTGGTCACTCTTGATCCCAGGTTCTGCTGTGGGACACAGCCCCACGCAGGGCCAGGGTGTCTCTACACGAGCTGTGGGAAATGATTTTTACATCCCCTACCTCTGCATCTCTGCTACCTTTGGAAAGGAACTCCGGAGAAACAAGACATTTTGCTAATTATGAAATTTGTGTGAAGTAGATCGGCCTGTATCTGTGAAATTTGGTGATTAGCATGTGAAAGAGCCTAAGCATCATCTGCATCCTTCGGAGGTCTGTAAGAAATGCATTTTCTTTTTTTTTTTTTTTTTCCTGTGCACCTGCATCTATTAATTGTTTTCCCACAAGAACTCCCCCTCCTCGAGACTGAAGCTGCGCTGTGTGCAGATAAATGCACAGAGGTGATCTAATTTAATTTCCTCTCATTAATAGCCTTCCTCCATGGCAACATATCAACATCTCAGCTGTGACAATGAGGACACCTGAGTATACACAGATCCTGTGCAGCCTCCTTACGTGCAAGAGCCTGCCAAGCTTATTAAACGAAATAAAAAGAGAATTTCTCAATGCGTTTCAAGCAGCTCGTGGAGAGTTTCTTGCTCGGGCTCGTATTTCGAGCAAGACACGGGTTTGGAGGGAAAGCTAAAAAGCCAGGCCGAGGATTTGAGCTTTTTATAGCTGCTGCTGGATCTTCATTATCCCTGCAAAGATCTCGAACAAAGGGGGAGAGGCGCAGCTGAGGGTAGGGAAGGGCCAGAGGTGCGAACCCAGCGCTGCCACCCTCCCATTACTCTCACCCAGTTGTTAACTACAATGCTGGCCTATTTAAATGCAAATATTAGTTAGCATGCAACAGTCGTTCAGGTTGGAGCCCCGGATTTTCTGAGGGGAGAAAGGAAAAAAAAAAACCAACTTTGCAAACGTTGCCTTACTGTTCCCCAGGGCAGCTCCTCACTCAGGGATTTTGGGAAGGAAGTGCTGCCTCACAGTTAAACACAGGGTTTGGTTTTTTTTAGTTCTTCGTGGTTTACACCTTGTTGAATACAAACCAGTTCTGCTTTTCTCTATTTTTCTGTCCTTTATCTGAGCGCAGGTTTGCAGATTTTTCTCTGTGCCAGACCCCACAGCACTCCTCCTCTCTCTCTCTGTTGTTTTTCAGGGGGAGTTTGGCAATGGAAAAGCCGCCACAGGTGGATAAAAAGTGCAAGGCCCAAGTTGAATCCCATCCTGTGAAGAGGAAGAAGAGAGGTCACAGACCTCTCAGTTGTGTCTGAGCAGCTCTCAGCCAGCAGCTTCCTCACAGGCTGTGCTGAACATCCCAGCTCGCTCAGAACCCTTTCCTTGCTCCCACCCCTGGGCTGGGCCAGGCAGGGCCACCAACACTAAAGGAAATCATCGCTGGCACTACAAAACAGCAGCTCTGGAGCTCAGATAAACACAGCAAGGACACCAAAATCTGCTGCTGTCCAGGGAAAAGAGCAAAGCCAGAGGCCTGTCAGGTGGCCCAGCAGGAATAGAGAGTCAGGTGAAGAGCTGAACAAAACCCACATCCACCTTTGCAACACTGACAGCCTGGGTTTAGACATTCCTTTCCCCAAATGGCTTCGTTCCCTTCGACTTCCAAAAATTAAAATAAAATTAAAATAAAATAAAAACAGGAGGAATTCTGAAAGGGTGGCTGTGCTCCCTTAGCCTCCAGCAGCTGGTGACTGAAGGAGATGCTGCTGTGCTGGCCAGGTGGAATTGCTGCCACAGTTTGAGGGAAACTTTGTGGAACATGAGTCACTTTAAAGCACATGGGGGATTTAAGGAGCCTTGGGTGAGCTGAACCATCTCAGGGGATGCCACACTTCCTTCAATCCCTGATGAACAGTAATTCACATCCCTTCATTAAAAAATGAGGGGAACCAAACCCTTGAATGAGCTGATTTCAACACTCAGGTTTCTCCCTGCTCTCATATTAATAGGGGCCTTGAAGTCTGCAATGGAAGTGATAAGATATTTGGTTACATTGATGTAATGTACTGTTTCTTATCAATATGCAAACAGGACCCTAATCTATTTACCTCCTCCACATTTTATTTGGAGGATGGGGGCAAGGAGGGTTGGTTGAAGGTTGCTTTCAAACTATCTAATGAAACCAAGTTGACTTCTAAAGTAAATAATAATAGTGACGAGCAGAGGGGATTGTTTTATTTCTCAGCAGCATTTTCCAGGTTTTCTCAAACAGCTTTTGGAACAGCTGCAAAGGGGGGTTGTGTTGGTCACCCACTGCCAGCTCCCTTGGCAAAATAAAAGATAATAACACATGGAGACCCAGTGTATGGGGGTGAGCACACCAGAGTCTTCAGTTTTCCAAGGGGAGAAGTCACTTTGGGAGCTGCTGGGAGCCAGTGACATCTGGACAGCTGCAATCAATTCATTTCCAGCCAACTGCAGTGGTTTGGATTGCAGGAAACATCGATCTGGGTGATAACAGCTCCTGGGTGCCACCCACCCCTCCCTTTCTGGGGGGTTCTCAGCTGTCCTGTGTGTGACTGGGAATCCTTGGCACGGGGAGAGCTTCACAAACACTGAGCCTTGGGGCTGAGAAGGGAGCTAAAGAGAGCAGGAAAAGATAAACTGATTTTTTTTTCTTTTCCCATCCAATTTTTCTCTCCAATCTTTTTTTTTTTTTTTTTTTTTTTTTTTTTTTTGCTGTTCCTTATCCTCACTTAGCAGCCCAAAATATTTTTTGGTCCAACAGGTCACTGCCAAGTCCCACACCTCACGCAACACAAAATCTTGTGCTCGCAGTAGGGAGATCAACCCCCTGCCCTCACATTTTCCTGATTTCCTCCAAGGCAAGTCCTATTCTAGTTTCATTTGAATGATCAAATCTTTCTCTTGCTCAGGGAGCAAAAAACAAACAAAACAAACCAACCCAAAGCCACAAGAGGTAAAGGCACTGAGGCATCTTTTAAGGCAGTGTCTCAGCAGGGAAGCCCCAGAGGCTCTTGGTTTAAGGACCATCTGCAATCCCCCTGGACTCCTTGCTCCCAGGCACTCACAGTTATCCCTTTCCTCTTCAGGCTCTTCTTTTCCAAAACACAGCAAACTGAGGGTGTGCATTTTCTCTCTGCTTATCAGGGGATCATTTGAAGTTGAGCCATCTAATCCGAAAGATTTTTTAGCCAAACAAAACTCCTGCACTTTATTGACTCGGACTGTGGCACGTCCCCAGAGGCTGAGCTGGGACTCGTGGACAGGCACCGTGCCCTTGAGGGGGTGCAGCATTCACTGCCTGGGGTGCAATTCTCCTGGGAGGAACCAAATCCTGGGGATTCTGTATTTCACTGCAGAGTTTTCGCTGCCTCTCTCTGTTGGGAGAGTCTCTGCACGACTCTGAGCTCAGCACACGCTCCTGTTCCATCATTCCAACAGCCCAAATATTTATTTGAGAAATATCTGCAAGGAACAACGCAGTGTTTGGCCTGGGCTGCCACCAGTCAGAACTTGGTATCTCATCCCTCTGTTCCACAGAATCATAGAACCATTAGGGATGGAAAACCCTCCCAGACCATCAAATCCAAGCTGTCTCCAGAGCACTGAGTGCCACCTGCAGCCCTTCCAGGGACACCTCCAGGGCAGGGCACCTCCCTGGGCAGGAGAAATTCCTCCTGCTGTCCAACCCATTTCCTCTTGTATAACAGTGACAGAAACCTCCCTTCACTCTCGGCCTGTTCTCACAATAAACCCCAACAGAAAATCACAATATAACATCCAGGGGTCACAGAATGGCCTCCCTGCCAGGTAAGCCCTTGGCTGCTTTGTTACTGAAAAGCAGATATGTGCATTGCTCCACTGAAACCAGGGGACTCTTCATTAACATGGTAAACTGGTCAGAGCAACACACACACAACCAACATGGTCAGATCATGCCTTCACCGTTTATTCTCCCAAGGAGGGGGGTTAAATACAGTTTCAGATAGTTTACAGATACAGGTGTTTTCTAATTGGCATTCAGTGTAAAAAGAATGTAAACAATTTCACCCTTAAGGAAGCCACCATAACCACACTATAACCGTGCTATCTGATACTAAAACACACCTTAAAGTGAATTTCTAACTGCGACACAGGTCTGGCTACTCCCAGACAGGCCTGAAACTGAGGCCCAGTTTGGGGTGGTTCAAATCTCACCCCGAAATACTTCACGCCCACCTTCTCTAAGAAATTCTGCTACACTCCATCATAAGAGAAGATGGAAAGTGCAATTGCTGCCTCAGCAGCAGCTCGGTGCAGGACATTTGACAAACAACCCCTGGTTCTGTGCCTCGTTTGGCACCACGTCGGCCCCCAGGCCGCTGGCACCCCAAGTCTCCTGGGGCAGACAGAGCTGTGGTCCTGCACAAATACAGGACATTCCTTTCCCCAAATCCTTCAAGAGATGATTTTGGAGCTGCAGGGCTGCAGAGTGTTTTACAGTGGGAACACTCACAGAACAGGGGCACATCCCCATACAGTCTATGGGAAACACCTGGCCCCCAAAACTGCTGGCTACGAGCTGCTGTCAGCCTTCTGTTTGTCAAGAGGGTATATTTATCCTCTGACTTTTTGGCATGACCTCTGCATTCTGAAATGAATTAAAGGTTTATGTGCAGGAATGCAGGGAGCAGGAAATCAGGAAATAGCCTGGGAAATGGCTTTCCTGCCCCGTTTCACTGCTTTACCTACTGTAACGTCACCCACAGCCAGAGTCTGTCACTCTGTGCTGGCTCTGGGGTGTCACAGCACCCTGTCCCCTCTCCTGGAGCAGCAAGGAAAGGCCATGGTTGGTTTAATTTCAGTACAGGGCAGCAAGAGGATGTTCAGGTTTCTGTGGTTCACTGGAAAGCTGGATGTCTGAGCCACAGAGACACAATTAACACCCCCTGAGAAGCAGCTGCCCTGCTCTTATAAAAGTAAAAGCAGAGAGACCAAGTCCAGCCAGGAAGCAGAGAAAGTCACCCAGCACTGTCATGGCCATGAGCTGGTTTCTCTTGAGGAGTGCTCAGTGTGGAAGTAAAGTTCCTAAACTAAAAGTGCAAGAAGAAAATTGTATTTTGTAACCAATTTTTTTTTTTTTTTTTTAATCAGACTTCTACGTTTTTAAGCACTACACACCGAGGAACCAGGTGGGCAAAGTGCATGACCTATGTGGTGCTTAACAGCCTTATTGAAATGCATTGAAATGCCCTGGTGGGGGGAATTGCTCAATCTGTCTCTCCATGGTAGCAAAAATAAATTGCCTGAATTATTTTCAAGTTGCAGCATTGAACTAAAGGATATGCAATTTTTTAAAAAAAGGCAGAAAAAAACAGTACTAAAAAAGAAAACAAAGAGGTTTTGCAGTAGCTGTATACTTTTTCCATGAAAACTTATTATTAATATTTTCTGAAAGTGTTTGGTGGCTGCTGCTTAGTAGAAAATGGGGTCTCTGAGTATCTTAAACATCAAACCTCTTTCACTCAAGTGCTTAAATATGAGCATCAGGATCCAGCCTCCACTTTGGCTTGGCAGCCTTTGGAATTAAGCTCAGTGGGAACAGGGAGAGCTCTCAAAGCAGCAGAACTCAGCAGCCACTCCGAGATCCTCAATTCTCATTGTCTTTCCTGCTGAATTTGACAGCAATTGCCATATGTAGGACAGTAAAAAAGGCCTTTTTTTCTCAGCTCCCTTAGCAATCCCCCTCCAAAGACAAAAGGGCCCAATACTGCAGTAAAGATGACCACAAAATGTCCATTAAAATCGTGTTCAGCTGAGCTTTTCCTCTGCTGACATTGCTGCAAACAAATTCCAAACCTACCCACACTGTTCAGCTCCCTCCTCCCCAAAATAAATCTTGCTGTTTGTTCCCATATCGGGATGGGGAGGGGGAAAAAAAAAAAAAAAAGTCAATTCTTTAATATTTTGCTTTCTATGCCTTTGCTTTAAACAGATCAGCCCACAGGACTGAAAACAGGGAGGTTTTCATTTGGCTGCTTACACAGAGCCTTTGGAAGGAGCGGGGTGCCTTACAGGAAGCTCCAAAGCAGGGAATGTATATTTTAATGCAGTAATTAGTGATTGTTTAATATACCAACTGGGAAGGCAAAGCACAGCATAAACACATAATTGTTACCAGGCAGGGAGAAGCAGAGCATTAGGAGATAGCATAAATAGTCAAACGTGACCTCCAGAGGTCAAAAGAGAACTAAACAATTTTGTCACAGCACTTGCTTATTTAAGTCAATGCAAGTCCAATTTCCTCCCTGCTGCCTGGCCTGCTCTTTTATACTGTTCAGTATTATTCTTATTTGCCAGGATCAGTTGTCCTGAGTGCGTTTACAAGTTGTGTGTGGCTGTTTAGAAGAACAGTCCAGAGCATTTTGTGAGTCCGAGATGAGTATTTTAAACACAAAGCAGGGAGCTGAAAATGTCCACGTTATATTAATTTCTAGCAATGATTTACTGAGGTCAATGACAATAAAAATGCAAGTCAGCTGCGGAGGCATTTTGTAACCTCGTTGATTTATTTTAACCCCCTTGATGCCACCATGTACAAGATGATCCTGGCACTGACCAGCAATAAAATTTAAAATTTAATCTCTGAAATGAACGATTTTCACTGAATTCATTCATGTTTCCCCCCCCACCCCAGCTCCCTCCTGAGAAAGAATCCCCTTTCTATTGCAATGCAAGGCTAGGATTTCACTGTGGGGGAGTAGCCCCTATGTATGAGCCACATGGAAGACAGGATTATTTGGTTACACTTTAAAACATGTTCATTTTTAGACCCTGTTCTTCATAACAAATAAGGCATTTTATCCTCATATTCTTTCTCTTCTTTTTTTTTTTTTTCCCATTTCTTTTTTTTTTTTTTTTTTTTTTTTTTTTAAGTTTCCTTGGAGTGATTATAAAAATCACTTAAATCCTGAAGGGGAACTATGCCTCAGTGACAAAACAAATTTGCCACAAATCATTTTACAAAAGAACAGCAGGACTTTAGACCAAACTCGGGAACTGTTCCTATTCATCATTCATTTGTTTTGGAAACTCCACCCTCCTCCTGCCATGTTCAATATCTAATTGGCATTCTGACACTTCAGATAACTAAACATCTGCTGCATGGATGCTTCTTAGAAGTCTTTTGTTCTCTAAGTTGGAGTTCAAGGGATACAACTCACCGATACACTACATTCGTGCCATTGTTAGGGCAACTACTCTTCCTGAATGGAGAGAAAACAGCCAAATGAAAGCATTTTGCACAAATACTTCCCCCCCTCCCCTTCCTCCCGATCAGCTTCCTACGGGGCTGCTGTATTAAAATTCAGATGTCAGAGCTCTGCTGCTCCCTGGCTATTTCCGCACTTTAGGAAGTTGGGTCTTTGCAGCCCTCCTGTCAGGAGCTGTTGACAAAAGGTTCATTTCTGTTGCAGTGACAAGGAGGTTTCATCACCAAACAGAGCTGGATACAAATATAATTTGCCTTTTTAATTTTTTTTTAATTAATATATGTGGAGTGGTTCAATGAATGTGAATGAACAGGGTGGGTATCCAGCACACAGAGCTGCTGCCAGACCTTTGGAGCTCCTGCCTGGAAAGCAGTTTGGGACACTTAGAACATTGGAGCTCCTGCTTGGAAAGCAGTTTGGAGCACTTAGAACATTGGAGCTCCTGTTTGGAAAGCAGTTTGGGACACCTAGATCATTGGAGCTCATGTTTGGAAAGCAGTTTGGAGCACTTAGAACATTGGAGCTCCTGTTTGGAAAGCAGTTTGGGACACTTAGAACATTGGAGCTCCTGCTTGGAAAGCAGTTTGGAGCACCTAGATCATTGGAGCTCCTGTTTGGAAAGCAGTTTGGGACACCTAGATCATTGGAGCTCCTGTTTGGAAAGCAGTTTGGAACACTTAGAACATTGGAGCTCCTGTTTGGAAAGCAGTTTGGAGCACTTAGAACATTGGAGCTCCTGTTTGGAAAGCAGTTTGGAGCACCTAGATCATTGGAGCTCCTGTTTGGAAAGCAGTTTGGGACACTTAGAACATTGGAGCTCCTGTTTGGAAAGCAGTTTGGGACACTTAGATCAAAAGACGTTTTAGACCCATGAAGCAATATTTGGTGGATCAAGGAGTAAATCACAGGTGAAATTCGGTCAGCAGGATTTGTTTCTGCTGCAAGGTTCCCCTTGGCTTAAAGGGTTAATTACCTGATGCACCCAGGGTTAATTACCTGGTGCATCCAGGCAATATTCTGAATGTATTATCTGGATTCTAGTAGTTTCCAGAATTTTCAGAGCAGGCTCTGTGTGCTGGGCCCTGAGGAAAAAGTCACCGTGCTGGTGTCCTCATGGAAGGACAGGACAAGGGAGAGCTGAGAGCACAAGCTGGTGCCTAAATTGGGATGAGTCTTGGTGAAACCAAACCTAAACCCCACAGGCTCCCCCTGCTCCACCATCAGATGTTTCAGAAAGTGCTTCCTACCTCATTGCAGCTGGTTCTGACTCATCCATCAGACATTCCCCTGTTCATAACCACAGCCAGGACATTCCCCTTCCCAAGCACGGCCTTCACAACTAGAAACAGGTTTTAAAATGCCCAAAGGAGCTGGGCAAAAAAAATACCCCCAGGCCCAAAGAGGGGCAGTCATCAGGCAGTGGAAGTGGATGGGCTCCAAAGGCTCTGCCAGGCTGAGCAGCTGCCCAGATGTGCAACCTTCCCCTGCCTGCCCAGATTTCCAAGTCTTGCTTGATGCATATTTTTTTTTTTTTTTTTTTTTTTTTTTTTTTTTTTTTTTTTTCCCTTCTGGAAATCCAACACTCCCTGAAATCAAGCTGCTGTAAACTCTGTGAGGCAGGTTACAGAGGAGGGCACTGATGAATGCCCCTAAAACCCCACTGTGCCCAGGCTGCTGCATGAAAAAGACTGCTGAATACACTGCATAGGAAACAACTCACGTCATTGTCCTCCCCGCACACACAATCACTCAAATGATGCATGTAAATAAGAGATTTTATAGGCACATTCACTTTGCAAATCCTTCCCATCTATTCCAAAAGAGCCACCGTTGTAAACATTAACAGGCTGGTGGTAAGCCTGAATTTTGCAGAAAGGCTTCCAGTAACACAGGAGTGGCACTGAATTAGCCAGGCCTCTTTATTCCAGAGACCTCACTGCCCACCAGCATCAGAGCTTGGGCCTGGCAAGCACCCAGTGTGTTCAAAATCTCTTCTTTATCATCTAAATACACTGGCCAAGGAGCAGAGGAAGGGGACCGAATTGTGCTATTTGTCCAGAGAGAGAAAAGGATTGAAGAAAGAAATATTCAAATTATTGTCTCTGCAGGAGCTGACACAGAACAGTCGGTTCACAATAATATATTTGATATTTCCCTGGGCTGTTTTTGAGTATATCATCTGGCTGGGTATAAAGAGCCAGATGAGACAGGTGAACGTGGAATAGGCACTTCCACCTCCAGGTAACTACAGCCAAAAGTGATCTTGCCTCTTGTCAAAGGTTGATTTAATTCACTGTGGATGACCCCAGACTGGCAGGATGGAATTTGCATCTGGATTTGGGAAATCTGGATTGAATTCCTCGTTTTCCTGAGCAAAATCTCTCTCGATCTTGGCCAGGTATCTTAACCATTGGATTTTCAATTTGTATCATTTGGTGCTGCTGAATGCAAAAAATGCTTTTAACAGCATGAAACAACAAACACATCCAATTTCCCTTCGTTTTCCCACGGGATCTCCTAGCACACCACTAGGATAATTAAATCCTCCAAGTAATTTTACTTTTTTCCACCTAGCTGGAAGAGCTCTAGCCTGGGTGTGCTTGGAGCTGTGCGTGCCACGGCTGCAGTGCTCTGCTCTCAGGCTGCTGTGTCCCAGGAAGACCAGGGTGTGATGCTTCCCAATCAGTGTGATGGCTTGTGAGGTTTTTATCTTCTTGTTTTCCTGTTAGAGCCAGGATTAATACATGGGAGTCACAGTTTTGGTGTTTGGACTCAGAGTTTATGAATCCCTATCTATAGCACAGCCTCAGGAGCCCTGAGCTCCAGCTAACAAGGTGGAAAATGCAGGTCTCTCTAACTCTTTCCAAGGTTATTTAAGCATAAACTATCCAACAATGAGATGACACCTCTATTATTTGTAGTTTTAACCCAACAATTGACCACACAAGGACTGCAGTGCTGACCTCTTCACCCAATTAGGAAAAAACACCCAAAACCAAGAAGAAGGTGAAGAAGAAGGACTTAGATAATGCCCTAAATCCTTTATATTGACCCATATATATTACTATATACTAAACCCTTAAACTCTGAGTTTTTCACCCTGTGCTATCACACACTTCTATCCAAACTCCACACCCACAACCCCAGTGCTGTCACTCAATTTTGGGAGCCTGTCCTACGGCCTCAGCTCAAATGCAGTGCTTGCCTGAGGGTCAGTGCCTGGCAGCACAGAAAGCCTGGAATCCTCAGTGCCCAGGGTTCCAACAACAGCTCCCACACGTGTGTTTTCCAAACTGTTGGCCCAAAGCAGCATCCCTTGAGCAGCTTTTCCTCTGGCTCCATTCCCTCCTCTCACTGGATCACTTTCTGGACGTGGCTGTTGGGACCTTCTGTCAGTCTGTCCAACCCACTTTCCCTTTTCTCCCCCCTGCCTTTTTTTTTTTTTCTCTTTTTTTTTTTTTTTTTTTTCTTCCTCCCCTTGTAAAGAAGAGAGATGAACATCTATGTCAATGAATCCCTGACCTACATAGGCTGACCCTGAGGAGTCAGAGATAATACACCAGAGTAAATGAGGTCAGAAAATGGAGAAGAGCCCTCACACGGTGAACTTCCCGCCCAGGTTTCTCCCCGCCAACCCCTGGTGAAGCCACGGCCTCCTCGTGGCCTTTCAGCTCCTTCAGGCAAAACTTTTTGGCAAGTTTTATAACCAGAAAGGGAAGATAAGGGGAGGTTTCCCCCCGTGCTCTCCCTGCTGCAGCCCGGGCAGGGCTGACACGCTTGAGCGGAGGTGACAAACTCGCTTCTGCTGAGGACAATGCTGGGGATGGCCCCACAGCCTGGTCCCCGAGGGAGGGGAGGGCAGGGGACCCCCCCTGTCCTGCCTGGGAAACTCAGCTGCACCCCTGGGACCTCCTCAGGGTGCCCCTGCCCAGCCAGGGAATGCCTGATCCCGGATAAATGTGGATAAATGTGGATAAATATGGATAAATATGGATGGATATGGATAGATATGGATAGATGTGGATAAATATGGATAGATATGGATAAATGTGGATAAATGTGGATAGATATGGATAGATACGGATAAATGTGGATAGATATGGATAGATATAGATAAATGTGGATAAATGTGGATAAATGTGGACAAATGTGGATAGATATGGATAAATATGGATAGATATGGATAGATATGGATAAATGTGGATAAATGTGGATAGATATGGATAAATGTGGATAAATGTGGATAGATATGGATAGATGTGGATAAATGTGGATAAATATGGATAGATATAGATAAATGTGGATAAATGTGGATAAATGTGGACAAATGTGGATAGATATGGATAAGTATGGATAGATATGGATAAATGTGGATAAATGTGGATAGATATGGATAGATATGGATAAATGTGGATAAATGTGGATAGATATGGATAAATACTGATAGATATGGATAAATATGGATACATATGGATACATGTGGATAAATGTGGATACATATGGATACATGTGGATCTGGAGATCACCACCCAAAGTCAATCAGCTGCTGGTTCCTGGCAATGAGGGCACTGGGGAAACATGCTAAAGCATTTCATCTGCATCACACAGCCATGGGCAAAAAAGAGGGGAAAAAAGGAGAAAAAAAAAAAAATCCTTTCCCAAAGGAGGTCTGAGCAGTTTTACCTGTGGCTGGCAAAGCAGCAGAGTCAGGATCATATCTCTTCACCCCCAGCACGGAGCAGGCTCCTCTGCTGCTGCTAACACAACAGCCAGGTGTTAGGCCTCAACCCCACTTCAACTATTGTTTATTGCCATTGCATGGATTAATCCCTGCTGTCAGTCCAGCCTGCGAGATGCTCTCAGAAAGAAAGGTCTGCATAGCATCACCAGTGTCAGATCCTGCTTTGATACACTTTATCTTCCCTTATCCCTTCAAACTCACCATGACTACTCTGCCTGACATGCTAAAAATGCTTTAGAATTGGTGCATATAGGCTAAACTCTGGTTTCAGGGAAAAAAAAAAAAAACAACCCAAACCTGCCCACCCCCACTTTTCTTTCTTTTCCCCCCCTTTTTTTGACAGAAATCATTGTTGATCTGATAAGAAGTTTGTGGAGTATCCAGTTACAAACTGAGAATCCCCAGAGTCGGTGATTCATTAGTAGTTATCCTGGTGTTACAGGAAGTAAACAGCTCTTAGATGTGCATTTTGCATTTAATTATGTCACAGTCCACTGGCCTTCTCAAAGGTGTGTTGTTTTTCGGGGCAATACATTAAAGATAACAGATTTTACAACAACAGCTGGGAAGAACAAAACCAGGTGAGCCCTGGAAAGCTTTGTGGAAGGGGTGGGAGATCTTTGCTACGCAGAGGAGACAACTGGGTGTCCTTTGGAAGGATGTGAAACTTCATCCAGCAAAAAAGGGGGCTGGCAAAGCAACTCTATTTCTGTGCCCACATTCCAGAAAGATCCTGAATCCGTTTGCTTTTGTACTTCAGCACCAAGCGATTAATTGTGGTGGCTTTGTCCCGTTCTCAGGTTTGTCACAGCAAACTCTTCTGGATGTACCTGGCAGCAGGAGAGGCAGGGCTGAGCCAAGGGGGTTTCTCCCAAAGAAAGGTTTGGGAAATCTGTTCTGCTGTGTGTCCAGCACTAATTGCCTTTTATTTAATGAGAGTTCTCTCTCCTTTTACAGAGTTTGAGGGGCTCAGGCAGCAGCAGGCTGGATGCCAATGCGCTGCTCCTGCTGCTCCCAGGCTTTTCCTGCTGGCCATGGTTGTCCCTCAGCCCCTCCAACACAGGGGTGGCCCTGGGGCTGGCAGGAACCTGCTTGTGACCCTGCTGGGAGCAGGACTGGAACCACAGACTGCCACCAGCAAGGGGCAGGGAAGGGCTGGGGCACACTGAACCTGCATCACTGACTGCCAGAGCCAGAGGGGGAGGCCAAGGAGAGCCATGGGCCAGTGGGATGGCAGGGATGCTCCTGCAGGCACAGCCTGCCCTGTCCCTGCCACCATCAGCACCTCCAGGATCTTCATCTATTTTCAGAGATGCTAAAAAGAGGAGCACAGCCCAGTTTGGACACAAACAACCGCATTCCTTTGAATGCTGTCCAGGATGTATTTAAGTAGGGGATGACTGATCCCATTAGTCTGCTAAATCCCAGACTCGGGGGTGCAGGGAGCAGCATTCTTAAAAAGCAAGCAGTTTTCTTTAGTTTTGCTTTTAAGATGAAATTAAATGAATAGTCTAAATTACATTAAGATAAATCATAATCTGATAGGGAATAAAATTCAGAGGCTTCATTAAAGCACTTTTCCTCTGTCATGCATCCTAAAATTCTGTCCTCCTTGTACCAGGAAATTGTTTAGGGATTTTAAGTCACTCATGTATCCCTTTTCAATTTGGGAGAGTTCTGGTCTGTCCTTTTGCCCTGCTTTGGTTTGCTGCTTTGCCCTGCTCTGCCTGCTCTTCCCAGCCCATTCCAACCTTCTCTCCAAGAACACCAGCAGGAAATATCTCCCTCCTCTGCCTCTGGCTTCCCTGGAGCTCCTTGTGCTCCTGCCCAGCACAGCACTGCCCACTCCAGCTCTTCCCCCCTTGGGCAGCAGCTCTGAACCCCGGAGTGCCTCAGCCACTCCCATCTCAGAAGGGAAATTGAGATTTCCTTCCTCACCCTGGCAGGGCACTGCCAGGATCCTCCTGCTGGGTGTGAAATCGTTCAGATCTGCTGATGGAGAGGCTGCAGAAGGCCAGGCTCCTCCACCTCTGCAGCTGGACCCTGCACTGCACACAATTTGAGGAATACCTGCATTTTACTGTCACTTGCCAGAAGCAGCCTTTCAGTGACACAAACTGAACTAATCTGCTTGAGCCCCTGACCAAGCCAGTGGTTGTGTTTCTAGGGAGCTACCAAACGAAGGCCTTCGAGAGCACATTTGGAAAGAAATGCAAAAGTTCCTGCTGGCAATGACAAAGCAAAGCTGGAGCTGAGAATGGAAACAGGATGGGGTATAAATCACTGATAGCAAAACCTCAATTGATTCAGTTCCACAGTCAATCCATTATATTCTTCCAGTGGAATTTGTTTTGCTTGAAAAGGGCTGTATGAAATCATAACCTTCACTAACTTTGAGTGATTCATTTTTTTTTTTTTTTTTTTTTTTTGTAACCAGATGTTTAGTTACAGCTGATAAAGCATGAAAACCTGCATTCCTCCCAGCTTGCCCTGCATGGGTGTGTTGGGTAATGATGACAAATATTAAGGTACAATGTTGCTCTTCTCAGCTGACATGGCAGTGACCGATCTGCTTATCAGATTCAGCTGGAATGCCTAAAGGAGGGCAAATATGAATGTACCTGATAGGAGCCTAATGGCTCCTGAGAGTATTTATAGCTCAGAACAGGCTGGGGGGGAAAAAAATGAAATGCAAACAAATGTGAAGAGAACCCAGACTGCCATTCTGTGGGGTAAAGAAGGCATCGTGTGGCTTTTGAGATGTAATTGTTGTCCAGGGTGGAGGTGAAGGTAAAAAGAAACTACAGTTGGTCATTGCTGTGCACTGAGTACCAGCCCAGCCCTTCCTTGGACACCTCCAAACCCCCTTGGGCAGCCCCTGCCAAAACCTCAAAAGCACAAGCCAGGGCACTGGGATCAGAATTTCTCTGAGCAGCAACATCTCAGTCTCTAACAAATGGGAAATGTAACTCAGTCTTTAAGAAATCAGTGAAAACGTAGAAGGAAACTTCAAGGCTTAACAGAACTTTTTTTTCTAAACAGATTAATCATTTCCAGAAATGGAAACTGTCAGTCAGATCATCTCCTGTGACACAAGGTCAGCTTTCTGCCAGAGAGGCCAGTGGCACGTCAGACGTGCAGATAAATCCAGGGCTCTGCATGATGTGAGCCCAAGGTGCAGTTACCTGGGAAAGGGGCTTCATTTCCCTTCCTCCTGCCCATTCCAGGCCTCTGCCCACCCCTCCAGGACCAAACTGAGGGACACAATTTAAATATTCCTCCTTTTAATGTGCCCCTTTAAGTGAGAAGTGCCAAATTTTTGGGCAAGCAGGCAGCAGTGTCAGGCTGAGCAGGCTGACAAATGGATCTACCTGGAACAACAGAAGGAGGTCCTGGTTTGTTTGCTCCCATCTCTCTCTCAGTTACCAGCCAGGCAGAGTCAGAATGGCACCTGGGCAGGTAGGGACTGTGGCAGGCAGAGCTGCAAGGACCTGTCAGCCAGCACTCCCTGTCCTGACAGGTCCTTGCAGCTCTGACAGCCCCTGCCCTGCCCTTGCTCAGGGAATTTTGATTTGTGCCACAGTGGTGCAGTGGGTTGGGAATACAGCAGCAAACCCCAACTCCAGCTGGGCTAAGAATTGCTGCAAAAGTGACTGTTTTAGTGCTTCTTGATTAAGTAATGAGGTATGGACAAGCTTCACATGAAATGTGGTGCATTTCTAACCAGAGCACTGATTGCCCACTCCCCAAATACTCAGGTACACCTTATCCCTGTGCCTTTAGGCCCTGGGCACTGCAGATAAAGATATGAGACCCAGTTCAGCAACAGGGGCATGTAAATAAACATTGTTGTTCTCCTTCATTAGAAATGGAAAGTGGATTTTGAGATAAAACCCCACAGCCTCTCCATACTTAGTAATGAAACTTCAAGTAACTTGCATTCTGCTCAGGCAGGTTGATGCCTTGCTGTGCCATCAGAACATAAAGGAATTTAAGGCTGCATCTTCTGGAATATTGGCTGTGAAGAGCACAAAGCTGGGGCCTGAGTGGCTTTGTGTATTAACTGCTGGCAGTGGGTGGCACTGAGAGTGGCACTGCCCTGGGATCAGCTGTTTGCACCTACAGGGTGGAAATGCAGCTGCCTCCAGGGCGGATGAGCTCCTGCCTCCTGAAGTTTCTCATGATTTGCAGTTCAGAATGGGACATCAAAAAATAAAGTTGGTTGCTGTGGTGAGTTCTCTGCTTAATAAAAATAATGCAGATATTTGCTAGAGCCCCAATTACCTCTCAGCACAGTGCCCTAACCCCCAGTTAGGAAAATGGCACAGGTCCCTGTGTTCTCCTTACAACTCCATTTCAAACTCTCCTTATTCCACGGGAAGTGAAACACTTTCAAGAGGAAAGACTGAGGAGCTGGTGCTGGTTAGGATGTGGTTTCAGGCAGAGGTGAGAGCTCCCCTAGAGCTGGGGGAAGAGCTCAGAGCCCCCAGGAGGGAAGGTGACCCCTGGCCCAGCCCAGCCCTGCCCCTGCC
This sequence comes from Phylloscopus collybita, assembly GCA_027886175.1. Taxonomy (NCBI): domain Eukaryota; kingdom Metazoa; phylum Chordata; class Aves; order Passeriformes; family Phylloscopidae; genus Phylloscopus; species Phylloscopus collybita. The sequence goes on from JAJNNQ010000027.1 coordinate 1,435,114, forward strand.
CTGAGCTGACAGTCCCATGGGATGTGGCCTGAGCCCGGAGCCAGGAGCACTCAGCCAGGGATGAGACCCTCACATCCTCACCTCCTCCTTCTCTGTGGGGCAGGGACAGCGTGGCTTTTGCAGTGACACTGGGGACAACAATTGCTGAAGCTGCTGTAGATGGCACCGGCCTCTCCTGCCCTTTCAGAAACCTCCACAGAAGAAACACGAGGCTCTCTCAGTGTCTCCCAGTGCAGGAGGCATTTAATGAACCCAAGGACTAACTAAGAGACTCAATTTCTTTTTTTTTTTTTTTTCCTGCTTTCTTTCCTCCTCCCCCTGCCCAGGCTGGGGTGCATTTCTTATGCACTGCTGATATGAATGACAGCCTGCAGAAGGCAGAGCAGAGGATTTCCACGACACCCGGGCTGGTATTGTGCTGCACCTTATTATCATTCCCTAACCCTGCACATATGGTCATCTTCCATTCTTCTAACTGGTTCCAGGGCCCTGGAATTCAGCATGACCCCTGAGGGCTATTCTAATGCAATCAGTAGGAATAGTATATCCAGGGCCAGTCCGAAATCAAAGGCCTGGCCAAAGCCCAGGATAAATTACAGCTGTTATAAAGAAATCACCTTTTCACCTTGGCCCTCATATTCTTTCAGTTTACAGTCATAACTCAGCAAGGCCAGCAACATTTGTCATTAATAAACCTGGTTGGATAAACAAGAGGGATGGATTAACAAGTCACACGTAAAGAAACCTGAGAAAGTGAAAAGCTTTAGACAGGAGGGAAGGAGAAGCTGATTTCTTTTTTTTTTTTTTTTCCTCTCAGGTATGAGCAAAACTGACACCTTTTTACATCTCTGTCTCTGTACAATGTGTGCTGACATGACTGACAGCTCCCAGTACAGTAGGGCTGAGCAGCCCTGGCCTGTGGGATCTGGGATTTCAGGATGCATGCCCACCACATGATCTACCAGCCTGCTGTTACCAGACACCTTGGTGTCACCAAAGCAGGGACTTCTTCCCGATATTTATCTTTTATCCTCCTTGGACACCGCTGTTTTCCTTCAAACAAAAAGCCTTTTGTGATCTGAAGAGGGAGGAGAGGGTATCTGACTCCAAAAGACACCCAGCCAGTTAAATCCCTCCTTTCCACGTGAATTAAAGCAACACCTTAGCTAAAAGTAATTTCATTAAGAATGTTAAACGGAGCTGTTCCCAAATGTGCAGCTCTCCCACTTGCACAACACTTGTGATTTTCCATTAATGAAACAAGTACTCCACAGAGAGAATGGCCTGCCAGAATGGGAAGGGTTAAAAAAGAGCTCTTGAAGACCTGTGAGAAAGAGGAAGAGCAGATTATATTCCCTTGCTCCCTTGGGAAAACCTAGGAGGGTATGATTTTTCTTTATTAATCTGTGATTTATGGGATCTTGATTTGAAAGTTGGTAACTACCTGTCAAAGAACAGGGAGAGCAAGTGCTGTGAAGCACCTACAGTATATGAATAATTTATATTAAAAAATACATGAGTACATCACATTTAAAAAAAAAAAAAAATTACCTGAACTGTACGATAACAACAAATTAACAGATTAAAAATCCTCCCCGGATTGCAACTCTGAGAGCACACAAGGCAGCAAGGGACAAGACAGCTCCAAGAAAGTGATGCCCAGGTGTTCAAGAGATGTTTGCATTGAAATTCAAACTGATTTAGAAGTCCGTAATCTCTCTATTTTTTTTTTTTTTTTTTTTTTTTGTTCCTGACACAATTTGGCCTAATTAGTCCTTATTTGCCACGGGGGCAGCAGCTCTGCAGGCAGGGAAAGAGGGAGGCTGGGCTGGGGGGAGAGCTGTGAATGAATATGCAAACACCCCCTTCGGAGGCTCCAAACAATATCCGGGGTGGGGGAAAATAAAAAAAAATAATTTATTGGGGTTTGGGATGGGTTTTTTTTTTTTTTTTTTTAAACTATTTGGCCTTAAACTGTCTTCATGTGGCCATCAGCTGTTTACTCTGCAAACATCCCCACCCAGCCGGGCACAATGCGGCAGCTGCGCCCCCCCAGCACCTTTTGTGTTTTCAATTTAAAGCCTCTGGGTTGATAGTTCACATTAACATGGAGAGAAATATACAACTCGCGCTGTTTGAAAAGCAGTTTTTACTCATAAAAACCTTTGATAGTTTAGCCATCTGGTCGGAGTGAAAGAAGCTCATAAAAAGGGGCCCAAATAGGGTCAAAGGTCTCTTGCTACGTGGGTCAAGGGGGCCGAGGAGGGTTTTGCTGGAGTGGACTTTACTAAAAACTTGTCAGTGAGGATCTCTGACAAATTATGGCACATTCCACGGCTTTTTTTTTTTTTTTTTTTTTTTTTTTTTTTTTTTTTGGGGGGGAAAGTATTTGATTACAGTGTGCAGGAATGTTGTTGATATTTGCGAGGTTTAAGGGGAAAAAAAAAAAAAAAAAAAAAAAAGGAGTTTAGATCCAAAAGCTGTGAGGGGCCTTTCAGAACCGTGGCCTGCATGAACACGAGCAGGGAGGAGTTTTATTTCAGTCTGCTTTAATTTTATTTTTTTTCTTTTCTTTTTTTTCCAGTATAAAAAGATTCAGGGGAAAGCAAAACAAAACAAAAAAAAACCAACCCTCTCTACTGCAGAAAGCACAAAGGCTTTGACCTTTGATTCAGGTCATTTATTCTTTTAAATGGTCACAAATTATAAACCATCCAATTACTTTTTTTTTTTTTTTTTTTTTTTTTTCCCAACCTTTGGTAAGTGACAAAGCAATAAACAAAATGGGGAGGGGAAAGAAAGTTAAAGATCTCCCTTGTTTTTTTTTTTCTGGTTTGTTCTTATCAACCTAAGTTAATTACACTGCTTCTATTTAGAAGAGGTTGTTATGAAAAGTAGCAGGATTTGAGCAGACTGAAAGCAATTTTCTTGTAAAGGTTGAGAAGAAAGCAGAGGAAATAACATTTTTATGAGGTGTTTCATGGCACAGCGTTATAATAAGTCATAGTACAGTAGTCATGGCTTAAGGGACAAGGCTCCATCACTAAAACCCCACAGAAATTGTTGTTTGGGAAGTTTTGGGTTCTTCTTTCATCCTGAGGGAGGAGGGAAAAGCAGCAGAGAAATGAGTCAGTCAGGACCATGTACTTAAAATATGCAATGCTAACACTAACTAACATAATACCAACATTCTAACTGACATTCCTCAGTAGAATTCCACCTATTTCAGCCTAATCCAACCTCCAGCCCTGCACACCATGGGCTGTGGCCTCAGAAAACTGGATGCACACTCATTTCACTTGGAGCAAAATCCTGCATGGCATTTTCTGAGGAGTAACCTCAGTCAGGGCCAGGGGTGGGGGCAGAAATTAGGATTATTGCAATTTATTCAAACCTGGCTGGTTGGGCTGGCAGCTCGAAAAGCATTTTGCAAGTCCTTGATTGAAAGGTATTTTGTTGTTTTTAAGGTGGAGGGGGCAGCTTGCAGCTCCCGGGGGTGCGGGGAGGGGGTTCAGTGTTGCAAAAGCAGGTTTTGGGGTTTTTTTTGTGCGTGTGCATGCAGGGCTGTGCTGCTCCCTGCACCACCCTCCTCGGGGCAGCTGCAGTCAGACTCTGACCTGACAACAGCGAGACATCAGAAGTGCAAAACAGAAATGCAGGATTACACCAAGGCAAATAAAGATATGCATCAGTCAGTTGTCACCTGACTGTTTTTTAACAAACATAAATCAGCTTTAATAAGTCGGATTAGTCGTTGGGTTTTCCTTTTGAGGGAACTCTGATTTCTGTACCTACTGCTGACCCTGAAATGTCTGTGTGTCAGACAATCACACCAATTTATCTGACTTCTGCATATCCATATATCTTCCACCTCCTGGCTGGAATTTATTTTACATGGAGGTTCTCAGGGGATGCAGATCAGCAAAGCCCCATTGATTCCAGCAGATCCTGGCTGCTGGGGCAGGCTGATGTAGCCACAGAGGCTCTGGCCCAGGGTGTTTATACTGCCTCTAAATAAATAAATAAGAAGCATTAAGAGGTCATTATGTTTGGAGTACAGCTCTGCTCCCAAGCAGGTTACAGTGGGACAGTTAAACAGAAACCTGGCCTCGTTAACTACCCCTGAACAGATTTATAATAAATAAACTTGCCCATTACTCACTGTGATCACTGCAGAGGGCACTGGCTTTTGGAAATTAAGAAAGGAATTAAAAAAAAAAAAAAAAAAAAGGGTGGGAAGGCAAATTCCCAAAGTGATGACGGTGAGGAATAGTCCTGGCTTGAGGCACAGGACCAAAATAATCAAAATAATCCTCCCACAGCAGGGAGAAGTTGGGCTCTCAGGACAGGGCTTTGAGTGACAAGGACGCTGATGCCTCATTCTGCTCCAGGAAAGGAAAACCTTGTCTAGGGAGGGAAAATCTCCTCTTGGGAAGGAAAACCTCATCCTGGGAAGGAAAACCTCATCCTGGAGGCCTGCTGGGAGCCACAGGCTGGAGAAGACATTGCTTGTCCTCAGGCTGGTGGGTGTTTGCTGAACTCGTGTATTGAGTTGCACTGGGAAGAAATTACCTTTCCTAAACCTAGAGAAGGTAACCAGCAAATGCTCTTATTCATCTCCCTAATCCCTAAATCCTACTAAACTACTTGCCTCAGTAATATCCCACTGCAGTAAATTCCACGGGTTAATCATACACCCAACACAAGATTATTTGCCTGTATCCATTTTTGCTGATTTATAAAAGGACTTCTTGGATTCCTCTGCTATTTGGCTTTAATCATCAGACTGGGGATGGTCCCCGTGTTCTCCAAGACCTCACAGCCAAACCTCCAGGCACGAGCTGAGGCACAAGCACCAGGACAAGGCAGCTGTGCTGTGGTTTCTCCCAGGACAAAAGTTGGTTCCTGTCACTGAAATTCCTTAGAGATCCATTCAGTTAATGTGGGACATCAGTTGCCCTTTGATGACAGAGCCCATGGAGCCTGTGTGTGCCAGCAGCTGCTCTTTAATTATAACATTACCCCAGGACCTGTGGGGACAAGCAGTTGCAGAGCATATGTGGGTCAGTAGCTGATGAAGCTGAAATTTATCATCGGAATGATGCCCAAGTGCTTTGCAAAGCAGGAGAATGATTAAGTATGAAGGTAGCACTAAGCAAGGTTTAAAGATTAAGCTCAGAGGAGAGGTATTTTAACTCAGATAATGATGTGAAAGCAGTGGACAGTACTCCTGGTAAGATGTTAAAGGTTAGAAACACAAGGTTTTTCAATAGAGAGGCGCCTCTTGGCTCAGGAAAGCCTCTCTGCAGTCAGCAAGAGACCAAATCAACTCTCAGTCACACTTAAATCACAAAGTTACTCCCCCAGCCATTCCTGAGCGAGGGAAGTTGAACTGAGCACTTCTCACTTGTTCCCGTTGTGTTTCACTGGCCTGTGCAGGTTGTACCCTCTGACACCAGCCTGGGACAGACACAGGGGTGAAACCAGCACCGCAGGGACGTGCAGATGAACACTCTGCAGCCAGGGAAGTGAAATTGTTCAGCAGGAGTGAGAGGTGGTGCCGGCACACATCAGGGGATTGGGTTTGACATCACCAGCTCCCAGGGTTGCCCCGAGTGACAGAGCTCAGACTCCTTCCCTTTGGAGAGCCACAGATCCCCAGGTCTGTGCTGGCTGAACTCCACCTGGGCCAAAAGGTTTTCCCACTCAGAGCCTGCCCTGAGCACACACTGCAGGTCTCTTTTGGGGGCTATTTCCTACGAGAAAAAAAAAAACAAACAAACAAAAAAAAAAAAAAAACCAAAAAAACCCAAAAAACCCAAAAAAACAACAACAACAAAAAAAACCAAACAAAAAAACCCAAAAAACCCAAAAAACAAAAAAAAAAAAACCAAAAACCAAACCAAACCAAAACAAAAAAACCCCACAAAAACAAAAAAACCAAAAAACAAAACAAACAAACAAAAAACTCCAAAAAAACCCAAACAAAACAAAACCAAAAACAAAACAAAACAACCCCCCAAAAAACAAACACCAAAAACAAAAAAAAAAACCCAAAACCCCCAAAAAACCCCCCAAAACAAAACAAACAAAAAAAAACAAACAACCCCCCCCAACAACAACAACAAAACAACAACAAGAACAAAAAACCCACAACAACAACAACAAAAACCACACACACAAACAAAAAACAAACAAACAAACCTAAGAAAACCCCCATCCCAAAACTTAAATCAACAGACCGACAGGTGAAACCAGGCTGCCAGGTGGACTCACTGTACTCCAGTCACCTCTGGACAGCCTCGTTTTTTACGTGACAGCTCAGGCTGAGAGACTTCCCTGATAAATACAACAGCAGACACACAACAAGAAGTGAGTAAGGTTTGAGCCACCCACCAGAAATATTCCCTCCTAAGAACCGTTTGATACAAGCAATATTCCTGAATATCTGCACTGTGGAATAGCTGTTATTCTTGGGTGACTATAGCAGTCCCATGGCCAATGATTTTATTTTTTTTTAACAAACTCTTAACCCATCTGTTGCTCAGTTGTCAATGGCTATGTACTTCACCTGGTGGTTAACGTCGGACACCTCCTTAAAAGTCCTTGATATTCATAAAATTGCACAGACTGTAACCTGAGAATCGGGGCTGTTTAGGTGCTATTACCACCCAATTTACACTTCTCGGTTTGCTCTGTTGCCTTTTGAATCGGGATTTTCGGTTATCACCTTTCCAGCACAATAAACAAAACACGGGTCTTGTGCTGAACTTCTCGATCTGCATTAATAACATCAGCCCTGTGGTGAAATCATCTATTCTGCCATCTCTGGAATATTGCTTGGCTTCAGGTTTGGCTCTCTCAATCCGATTTGTAGATACTTATTCTTGCACTCCTGACCTCCTGATTGGATTATTGGAATTCTTTGCTGACAGCTCTTCCTGATAAGGCCTGCACGGGATTCAATTAATCCAAATGCAGGGGTGAAGAAATTCTGTTAAACAACTGTGGTGTGTGTAAGCCGTGGGTAGCTGTGTTGAGTGGCAGCAGAGGAGCCCAAACTGCATCAGCAGCAGCAAACATCTCACTCTGCCCGTGCCCAGCCCTTTCACCAACCTCCCTCCACCTGGCCCCACAGCAACTGTGCCTGTTTTGGGTGCTCTTAATCTCTTTATCGATTGATCTTCCATTCATTGTGCCCTAAAGCAACGAAATATTTTCATCCTCAGTGATGAAGGTGTAAAACTCCCTCCTTCCTACTCTGCAGTGTGGCACTCAGCCTGTAGAGCTGGATTTCCACAAGAGCAGACCCTGAGGAGCATCACAGTTTTCCAGCTCTCTTTGTGGGCAGCTCAGATTACTGTGGTCTTTCCACTGGTCGTGTCTTTGGGTGAGGAAAGGAAGAGAAATTCCCCAGAAAAACATCTACAGGCTCTTCCAGTAGGTCTGTACAGAATCATGGAATCGTTGAGGTTGGGAAAAAAAAAAATATCTCCCAGCCCATCCAGTCCTCACCTTGTCCCCAGCCCAGAGCTCTGAGTGCCACCTGCAGCCCTTCCTGGGACACCTCCAGGGATGGGCACTCCAAACCTCCCTGGGCAGCTCCTACCAAAGTCTGAGCACCCTTTCCATGCAGAGTTTAAATCAATTTTTAAATTAAAATAAATAAGTAAGACTCCACTGGATATTTTTTGAGGTTTTCTCAGTAAGCTCTTGCCACTGCCTCAGGGCAGGGAGAAGAGCAGGACCTGATGTGAAGCAGGCTGGAGTGCAGCAGCCCTGCAGCCAGGGGTGCTGCATGGACCCTGCCACAAAACCAAAACTCACACAGCAGCACAAGCTTTGCCTCTTGTAAAAATCCCTCCCAGATTCGAGGGCAGTATTTCTTTGGGCCCTCACCTCTAAATGGAAAGAAGAGTCTGGGTGACACCTGCCTTTGCACAGAGTGTCACTGATCCCCCTGGGATGGCACCTGAAGATTAATGCTTGCATGGATCTCTCCCAAACCACGCTAAAAGTTCTTTTTCATTTTCCTCATCATTCAGAAAAGACCTTCCAACATTATTTTTAATATGAGCTGTTATAACAGCAACAGGATGACACACTGATATCACAATTTCATCCTTTTGAAGTATCTGACTTCACTGACAGACACCAGGAAGCCAGAAAAAGAATTGCTCTTCTTTTTGCACAGAACATTGATAATATTTATCAACCAAAACATTAACTGGCTAAAAAAAGGCACGGCTTTTAACTGATACAAACCAGATTTAGACCTCCTTGGTTGTGTTTTCAGGACATAGAGGGGTGCAGAACCTGGCAAGGCCTCCATTTGTGAGACAAAGAGGAGAAGCTGGAGGTTTCTCCACACCATGGGTAGCCACGTGTGCACACACATCCTGCTCACACACAACCTGTGCAAATACTTTTAAAATTCCAGAGCCTGTGTGGGAGGGATGAGGGGACCCTCATGAATCTTCCCAGCAAATCCTGGGGCTTATTGAATATTTATCAAAAAGGAAGCAGCTGCTTTGCCGAGGGTTTGCGCTGGATGGATAAACATCTGAAAACGAGGAGGGGCTGATGGAGCTCCCAGGAGGAATTTGTTGGTGCTGCTCAGGAGCCTTGTCTGGCACGGAGCTCAAAGTGATATTTAAAGGAACCAACACTTCACTGCAAATTTCAGCTGGGACTGGAATATAACCTTACAACCATAGCAAAGCATGCTTGTGCCAGCTGAGGGTAACAACCCAGGGCTGGAGATCCAGCTCTGGGGTGGAGGGCACCTCTGGAGATGACCCAAGTGCCTGCCCTGGCAGGTGGCACAGGGATGTGCCAGGTGGGGTTGTTTCCAGAGAGCAGGCACGAGGCTGGATGTGCCAACAGCCACGAGAGCCCTCTCTTCTCGTGGCCTCTTCTCCTCCAAGTCAGACGTTCCCAGGCAGTGGGTTATGAGTGCCATGCTTCATTACGTTCTCAACAATAAAAATGAATGACCCATCTCAGCCAGTGTCATATTTCTGGAAGGGAGGATAACCTGTGTGGTTAGGAACATGTCCTAAATCTATCTGCTCCATTAACCTTTGGAAGCTGGAGCAGCTCGGAGGTTTGAGAAGCAATTTAATATCTCACAGGCAACAACAGCCTGGAATGGATGAGCCAGGATTTCAGTTACACCTGAGCAGAAAGTAATACCTCAGCAAAGCTCTCACAAAGCCAATGGACCCCGTTTGAAAGTGCAGTGAGGGGTCATAAAAATGGTGGATTACTTTAGTTAGTCATTTGTAACAGGTAAATGCAGGAGGATAACTTCCTGGAGTGGGGGGAAAGGTCTTTATGATTTTTCCAGGGTTATGAATACATAAATAACAATGGTCACTTCAGAAGGACAGAAGCTTTGGGATTAACCTTGCCACGCATTTCTGAGTAACCTGTTGACCCAGCAAAGGATTTTTTTTTTTTTCTTGTTTGCTCTCCACATCAATCATATCTATAGGAGATGTAAACATTTCACCATCTAGCTCAAAATGAAAACTAGAAAATAATCACCCGACCTTTACAATTAGCTGTTTACACTCAAGCTGCCTTTGGGTCAATGCCTTACCACAAGAGCTCTTGTGTAAGAAATGAGCATTTTTAGCTCTGGCACGGATTTCCCCCACCTCAGGCCCCAGTCCAACAGGTTTACAGTGACCCTCCCCACTGCAGGGACAGGAAATCCCCTCCCCACCACCTCGGGGTGGCTTTAGGTGTTGGTATCTCAAGGTGGGTGTGCTCCCCAGCAGGTGAGCCCCCCTCCATGAGCACCTCCACCTCCCCAGCCTGGCCACTGGGTCATCAGCAACACCAGTGAAACCCAGAAATGCAAGATTGGAGAGGTTCTGCTGGGCTTTGCCAGGGGATATTTTCCTTTAAACTTTCCAACACACGAGTTTGCCTGGGGAGAAGGAGAAGGAGACTCAGGCTCTGCTCCTCCCTGCCAGTGTCCAGAGCTCACAGCCAACCCACAGAGCTTTCCCAAGTGAGATTTCCAGCACAGAAACACCCTGGTGTGTCCAAAGTGGTCAATCAGATCACTAACCCTGCACGCCAGGAGCACAGCACCAACCTCTGCTGGCACTGGGATGGGCCTTTGTTGAGGAGCATCTGTTGAGTAAGAACTAATTAAAGTGTCTCAGTTCAGACAGGCCTCACCCAGGAGAGTTTTGCCCATGGTTGGTTTGTAAACACAGCTATTATTTATAAATTGTGGCTCTGACAGAGGGACACAAAAAGCTCTGTGCTGGTGCTTTATAGGAGCCTCCATCTAGTAAATAACCAGTGAGCAAGGTTTGTTGATCTGAAAAGAAAATTGACTCCAGACCAATGGCTCCATCCTAATCACAAAGAGCACATTAATCTCTTAATAACATGTCAGGCTTCCTTGGGAGCAATTCTGCCTTTCTCCACTGAGCTTTTTGCATGCAAGGGATTCTTTCTGGGCTCAGCTTCTTCTGGTTTTGTGCCTGTACAAGGTAGGCAGCGAATCCAAGTGCTCAGCCAGCTTCCCTCCTGCTAAACCACCCTGTGAGCATTATCAGGACACTGCTTGGAGATAAAACTGCCCAACAGCTGCACGGGAATGGCACCACAGAAATGCAGCTTCTGCTCTACACTTGGGTTCATCAGAGAGTGGCCACAGCACCTGGCACGTAAAAAAAACCCATCAAACACCAACTTGTGCCTTTCATTTGCACGGGCACTGCCCATGAATACATCAGGAAATAAGTTCATCAAAAGCTAATTACCCAACCAGCAGTGCCACCACTGCTGCCTGCAGTAAATGCACATCCACATTCAGAGCAATCCTCGTGGAGGCTCCAGAAATTTAAATTCACAGGCTTGCAAGTGCACGATTTCACGGTGCAAAGACATCTGCAGTGTTTAACTGGTTCACTTTTGATTAAAATACTCGAATATCACCTGCAAGTATCAGTTTGGCACCCGTGGCATAGCACAGCCGAGCCTGAGTGCCCCTCAAGAGTTCTATCTGGAGAAGAGAAACAAATAGACATAAACAGATATAAATAAGATTGCTGGTTTTGCTGCAAAGGTTGGCTGAGCACTGGCATCAGAGGTACTCTCAGATTTCTTCCTTTCAACCCCGAAAGCTTTATTTAAAGCAGCCTGTGAGCTCTTTGCAATCTTTAGTGGCTTTTAGCCACACTCCAGAAAAGCAAAAGGAGCCACAGCTTCTGCCCTGGGGGAGGGGGCTGAGGCTCACCACGGGCTGAGCAAGGTGCCCAAGGTCAAACAAGGAGTCTGCATCCAAGAGTTTGGCTTCACGACTTACAAATGCAGGTGAAAACAGGGAAATCTCGAGACAACCTCATTTCTGCCTTTCCCCATCCCACTGACAGCCCTGAGCAGTGCTGGGGCAGACTCTAGACCTCCCTCTGTCCCCTCATGCCTGACAGCTGAGGAAATGGTGCAGAGAAACCCAAATTAACTCTTATCTTGAGGAGGGGTAAAAGGTGGCAGGGAATGTGCTGCTGCTGCTTCCCTTCCTGAAGGAACCCGTGTCCCTCCCTCTCCCCACAAGGTGACATTATTTGTCTGTTTGTTTTAATAAAGAACCCCCAGGCCTCCCCCCACCACACAGCTCTTTCCCATCCCTCCAGCCAGAGGAAAAATGCCAGGATTGGCAGCACAGAAAAGCAGCAGTGCCTTTGGGGTAACACAGCACGGACATTCCAGGCGTTTGGGATTCACATTCAGCTCCCAGCAGAAAACTGTTTCAGTCCAGTCCATCAAACCCCAAACGAATCCTTTATCCTGGACACGTTTCAAGGAGAGCAGTGAGGTGGAGCACACAGGCTAAGGAGCTAAAACCCATCCCAGAGTGGGGGAAACACCCCAGCTCCTTGCTTTGAGGGTCTGGATTCCTGGCTAATACAGCAGATGCTTTTATTAATGTCCAAAGAGCAGCTGAAGTGAGGCAAAAATTGGCAAGGACTGACCTTGGGCTGATTTGAACAAACCAGCTCCCAAGGAAACTTGTGCCTTCATGGGGCACCTCTCTCTGGTCACACTCCTCTCTGCCAGGCACAGCTTGTTTTTTGTGTGGGGGAAAAACTATACTATGCAAGGATTCGAGGTTTTGATGTTATTATTTATCTCTAAAAACAAATTTTTGGGGTTTGGGGTTTTTGTTTTTTTTCCCCCCAGAATGTACACATTGCCAGAAGTTTGAAGACAGAATTGTCTTCAAAGGGCCACAGCACCAAAGCTCGCTGCTAATGAGTTGCAGATCTGCATCATAATTGAACATCCAGATTTCCACTTACAAAAGAAGGATGTGGTCAACAAGAACAAACAACATTAGAGAGCCAAAAAAACAACAATTTACAAGAAGTTTGCCGAGCGGAGGAGGGTACAGTAACTGCCATAAATATCGGCCTAATTGCTGAAGACACCACTCGTGAAAAGACCGACCCATGTGGGCAACTCTTCCCTCTTTGTCTGACCGTGGCAATATCATCTTTAATGGAACAATCCCCGAGAAAATATTGGTGCAGCCTTTTTCCATGCTCCTCTCCCCTTTGAAAGGGCAAACCACTCGGGGAGGTTTGGTTTGGTTTTGTATTTTTTTTTTTTTTTTTTCTTTCCCCTCGTGGCCGGCAATAACGCACGAACACGCCAACAAAGGGGACAAGGAGAAAAAAATGACAGAAAATAAAAGCACGAAGCTTGCCGTGATGTGTCTCATGGTAACAAGGCTCCCTGTCCTGCTGCGGTCCATAATGCTCTATCACAGCCTCGGCCAGGGGCCCATGCTGGGGGGCTAATTAAAACAATTACAAAGACAAAGGAGGTATCAATAGCATTCCGAGCAGCAAACAAAGAGATAAAGTAGTGAAGATTTAAAATCATCAATGGTTGATCTCTCCAGGATGGTTTTGATGTGGGGGGACCACGCTCCCCAAGTTTCTCTCTCTCTCTCCCCTCTCAAATCAGGGAGCTGGTTCATTTTAGGTTCTTTCATCACAAAAGGTGTGGGGATGGGCCTCTAAAATAGTTCCCAAAAACTGTGGTGCAGTAAGAGTTTGCTGCTTGGAAGTTTCTGCCTGGTAAACGCGGGGTAGTTTTGTGCTGGGATTTACAAGGCGATTTGCTTCAAGCTCACTAAAGAGATTACAGCTTTTCTGCATAACCCCCCATCTCTTCCCTGCCAGCAATTACCGGCATAAAACAGGAACGCTTCGGTTTTAATTCCAGGTTTTCAGCAGGGCAGGGAGGATAAACACCTATCACGGGGAGGGGGGGAATCAATAGGAGGAGAATAGGCGGCTGCATAAATTAGGCAAGTCTCTCAGATTCTGTTAAAGATTTCCCCCGAAGTTTTGATAAAGACAGTTCCACAGAGCAGTCTATATATAGAAAAAAAATGGTGAGCAAGCTTGGAGTGTTTGCGAGGCAGGCTGGGGTAATACTTTGGACAAACACGCTTACCTTGAGTGAGGAGTGTAAACAGTGACAGTTGTTTTTCTCATACACCGAATTAATGGCAGCTTCTCCCGAAGGGCTGTTCCATTTCATGCCATCGATGTGCCCCAGCACAAAATGTTACTTTACAGAACCCTACTTCTCAACAAAAAGCTTTTGGAAGGAAAGCCTTTGTTGTACTGATTATTTATCTCCGGGCCAGTTTACCCAAGGCTTACTCCGAACTATAGAGCAACTGTGGGCAAAAAAAAAATATGTGAGTTTGCAGGGGTTTTTCATTTGCTAAATTAATCAGAGTGAAGCAAAGAGCAGCGCTGGGTGTGGCAGCTCTGTAAATGCATTCTGACTTCCACTCAGATGTTCTTTGAATCAACAGGATAAAGAGCAAAAAACTCCAGTTGGCCAACGAGAAACCTGGAGGGGCACTGGCAGCTTTTTCTGATCGTTTCTTCTGATGGCAGAAAAGTGATTGGGGATGCAATAGTTAGGGAGAGATCAACTGAAATAAATCAGTAAATAAATTGTTAACACAATTTATTAAAATTACAAGCATGGATTCTACTCTTTTTTTTTTTTTTCAGAACTGTCCCTTCAAAAATGTCTTTAATAAACATGGAATTAAAAGCTGCATTAAAGTGTCTACATAAATGTGCAGCTTCCCACCCAACCACTCCTGCAAACTGCTATTAGGAAAACACAGACACTCCATCCATGTTTGAGAAATTAAGGACTAAGGATGGCAAGAGAGGAGCTCGGTTTTTAATGGGTTCTAACAGCTCTGCAAACAGCCTGAGGAAAAAAGTGATTCTTTGTGAAAGATGATGGTGAATCTGATTTTCCCTGCAGGTTCCATTTGAGTACGTGTTTATATGTGCAATTCTTTGCTGATGCTGATGGATCCCCATTACAGGGAGGAGAGGACAGAACGCAGTTTTATAGCTTATTAAACATATTTTTACATGGGGAAACTTACTGGCTTCAGAGGCTCAGAATGCTAAAATGAAATGGAAGCAAAACCCCTCTGAATTAGACTCCCACGATTTGTTTGGAAAGAACTGAAGGACAGGAAAGATCCATTTGATGTGTGAAACACGTCCTAAACGTGGTATGACATCGTCAAGAGGTTTCAAGAAATGATTGTTGTTATTGCTCTTCAATTGCAAAAGCTCCATGAAACCTCTGATTTCTGCTGGAAGATTTCGTGCTCATTTTGTAGTCACTTCTACATGAGCAGGATCTGAATAACCTGAGGATTTCATAAATGAAAGCCTCCCAAACATCAGAAGGATTAGGCTGACACTAAACATTTAACTCCTCTGCCAAACAGAAAGAACACATTACTCCCAGCACAGAAACATAAGCAAACGATGAATTCATTTAAACCCTCAAAAGTTTTCTCAGCTGAGCTGAGCCCCATTTGTCATCTGAATCCAACCCCCAGCAGGAGTGGCTCTGGGTGGGTTTTCCAGGCAGCTCCTTGGGGATGTGCAGCAGGGTGGTGGCACAGGGCTGGTCCCTGGGCAGGGCTGACAGCAGCAGCAGCAGCAGATTTCAGCCATTCCCCCCTGGTTCTGTGCCTCGGGGCATCCAGAACAGACATCCAGTCTTTTTTTAAACACATCCAGTCACCATCCCTGGGTGTGTTTAAGGAAAGTGGATGTGGCACTCGGTGCCATGGTCTAGTTGAGGTGTTAGAGCATGGGTTGGACTCCATGATCCTGAAGGTCTCTTCCAATCTGGAAATTCTGTGATCCCAGGAGGGACAGCAGACACTGCTCTTCCTCTCAGCAGCTCTGTGGGTGTGAACGTGCCTCGGAGCCTCAGGGCTCCCAGAGGGTTTGGAATTCTCTTGGGAGTTCTGGATCTGCCTCCATGAGCAGCTCCCAACCCCTCCCAGCACTGCTCCCTCACAACTCCAGCTGCTCATCCCACAGCTGAGATCAGCAGCAAGAGGCAGATCAGGCTTAGGAGGAAGCATCAGGTCACTGGATCAAAGCAGAGAGGGGCAAAAAGGAAGATTTGCTGGCTGAGTGCTGTGGGTTAAACCCATTGCTCCCACAGCAAAGCATTCCTTCATGCAGCCCCCTGTGTTTTCTCTGTCTCCTCAAGTTCTACAGAGCCTCTGTTGGCCATTCCAGTTCCAACAAGGGAACTCGTTTTCTCAGCTGTAAGTTGCAATTATGAACAAAATCACACCCCACAGCTTCTGAGGAGGCTCCAGCCACTCAGTTTTCCGAGCAAACCCCAAACTTGTCCCTGAATTTTATTAACCAGTGCAATTGCTTTTAACACACAAGGACTTTAAGCCCTGTTTGTATAATAATGACAACGCTGTGGATGCCATTGGGCCTAACTCTTAGAACATCTCATCTTCTGTCTCTGGCCACCAGCAGCAGCTTTACAACCCCTGCCCCACCGTGGAGCTCTGGAACACTCTGTGGCCACTGCTGAAATTCTTGCCAAGCTTCTCATCCTATCCACAGAGCAGAGATTAAATCCCCACAGCTGCTCCTGGCACCTGGTGCTGGTGAACCCTCCTTGGTGGGGCAGGGAGGTTCATTTTTAACCCAGCTCTGGCTCCAGGCAGGCTGGGAGATGTGAGTGTCAGCAGTGCCCTGGCACAGGAGGGCACAGCCACAGCTTTGGGCAGCCTGGGACTGTGGGAATCCTCTTTCCCAGACCAAGGTGTTCGGGATGCTGCTGGGATTCCCAGCACAGGTGAACACAGGTGGGTGCTGCTGCCTCCCTGAGGCATTCAGGGTGTCCCAGAGATGTCTTCAGTGCTCCCTCCTGGGTTGATTTGGTGCTCCAAGCCCAGCACAGCCTTTTCCACACATCCTGCTGGGTTTGCTCCTTGCAAACACCAAGTTTTTGGCACATCTCAGAGCCTCCAGCCTCAGAGCAGCACAGTAACAGCCTTAGGGAGGAGGATTGGACCTGTCTGAACACCCCAAAGTTCCTTTTCCCTACAGCTGCAGAACTCTGTGTGCAGAGCTGACACAGTGACACATTTTCTCACTGTGCAAATGCTGTTCCTCAGAGCAAGAAGAGTTCAGCAGGGTCTGCCTTGGATCATCTCAAAACTCAGAGCTTCCCCCAGCAGAATTTCTGGCAGAAACGTAACCAAAGTCGCTAAATAACAGAGGAACTAGAGCTGCTGTATTTTGACAATTGTAACAGACATAAGATTAAAAAAATTCCCTAAGAAATAATTCCTTCTGCTTTTAATAACAGCTTCAGTTAGAGACCTTTCCTACTTAATCAACCTGCTTAAAATTCTTGCCTCCAGCAGGAAAGAATCTCAATCACAGGGAGACAAACATTCATTAAGCCTTGTACAATAAACCTGCTCTGCAGCTGAAGTGCTATTAATATCATTTTACAGAAAGAGGAAATGGAAGAATAGTGAGATGGGAGTAACTTGCTCGGGGTCACAAAAAGGTTCATGAAACCATGGTCGAGTAGTAAACCTCGACTCACAGGGCTCTCCTCTAGCCCAGGGCCAGCACACCCTCCCTCTCGCTGTGCTCTCCACACTCTGCTGTTTACCATCCATTACTTGTTTTATTTTAAAGCCATAAATTTTATAAGACGTGGGTACATTGTTGTCCCCAGGATCTGAGCGTTTAACACCGAGGCTTTCGCCTTTCGCTCAGCAACACCAAAGCAATTCCTTTCACCCTCACTTACACCCCTAATTAATGAGCACTGTTAAAGGGGTGTGCAGCTCCCCCTCACTGCTCAGAGTCTCTGGGACTGGGAGAGAGCTGGCAGGGATCTGGCAGGCAGCAGCTTTTCCTGCCCAGATAAATGTGAGAGCAGCTGAGAAGGGACAGAGCTGTGGTGGGGTGGTGGCACTCGTGTCACCTCAGCTGCTGCCTGGTTTCTCCTGGGGGGAATGTGCAGTGCAGGAACAACAGAGGGCTCCTGCAGGAGCCACCAGCTAAAATTGTTTTACTGGTGGGGAAGTAAAATGCAAATCAGAGCCCAGTGAAGCAGTGGTGGAATTATAAGGAAGAAAAGTTTCTGTGAGAGAGGATGGAGGAGCTGGTAGAGTAGCAAAAAACAACAAACGACAACAACCAACCAACCAAATAAACAACCACAAAAAAACAAACAAACAAAAAAACCCCAAAAAACACCCGCCCCCAAAAACCCAAACAAACAAAAAAAAGCCACAAAAAACCACAAAACAAACAAAAAAAAAAACAACAACAAAACCAAACAAGCAAACAAGCAAACAAACAAACAACCCCAAACCCGAAACACCCCCAGACCTACAGACGTGATGGGTTTTGTCTGTACTCCAGAGAAGTGTGCTTTAATGTGAATTTATAGATTGATTTTATTCCTATGAGTAAGGTCTGGATATGGAGTTGTTCCTACTGAGTTGTACAGGCAACAGGGCAAGCAGAGCTCAGACTGCAACACATAACATTGTAAAAATCCTAATTGTATTTCTAGAACTATTTTCAGTTGTTATAGATTTTAAATACTCAAACACAGACGTGTGTTTCTATATCTAACACTTGCAAATATGGACACAGGAGGTGGAAAGTAGAACCTCTTCCCCAGTTTGACCTCGATTCAGTGCCAGGTGCTCAGGGCACAGGCAGCATCTCTGAAGGCACTGGAGTAGAAATTCCAGGTTGAGCTCAGCTGGCTGGAGTGCCCAAGGACTCCTCAAGCGCAGAGAACTCTGGCACCAGCCCCAGCTCGGTGGGGGTCAGTGTGATGGGTGCTGGCTGGGTCCCAGCTGATGGGTGCCAGCATGGTTTAATCTGAAGATCACTGGGGGTTGTCAGGGGTTGCTCTTATTTTGGCCAAGTTCAGGGTGGCACCGACAGGATGTGAAGGAGCTGAAAGGTTTGGCAGCTGCAGGCTGTGCACGGGTCCTCGTCCCTCCCCTGGCTTTGCACACTCATCCCCCACTGCAAATGGAAAATGAAACATGAATTGACACAGGTTTGTGTAGATGGGGCACTGCCCAGCCCTGCAGTCAGTTCCAGCAGCCTGTTGGATGAGAAATAAAGTTGTCCCAGACTTTTCCTGACTCTCAGGGTTTGCCTGAGTCCCAGAGCCTCCCTGCAGCATCCCAGGGTAGCAGGATAACCCAAACACTTCCCAGTGTCCAGCTGCAGCCATCCCCTCTCAGTACAGACACCAAAACCCACCACAGCCCCAGAGCAACAGCTTCCAGCAAGGACTCAGCTCTGCAGGAGCAGGAGAGAACAAGGAAACTCGGGGAACAAGGTGAGCTCAGAGAGGCTGGGCAGCTCAGGGAGGGTACAGAGGAGTGAAACCTGGAAAAACGACAGGGCTGGGAGGGAGTGAAACCCGCTGGGATCCCGGGATAATCCTGCCAGGGAAGGTGAGCACAGAGGGGTGAGACCTGGAAAAAGAACAGGGCTGGGAAGGAGTGGAACCCACTGGGAAGGTGCTCAGCCTGCCCAGGGAGCTGCGGGATGCAGGCAGAGCCCAGCTCCCTCCCCAGCTCCCTCCCCAGCTCCCTCCCCAGCTCCATCCCCAGCTCCATCCCCAGCTCCCTCCCCAGCTCCATCCCCAGCTCCATCCCCAGCTCCATCCCCAGCTCCCTCTCCAGCTCCATCCCCGGCTCCATCCCCAGTTCCATCCCCAGCTCCCTCCCCAGCTCTCTCTCCTCCTCTCCGGGCACTTGCAGCGCTGGAGCTCGGCAGAAGGAAATGGAAACCAAAGGGACTTTTAGCCGAGTTAATTAATGCCTGTAAGAGCAGCCAATTGACATCAGCACCTTGTCTGTCAGTGCCCGGAGGAGGGGGAGATGTGTTAAAAATAACAGCGCGTTTCCTGCTGCCAGCGGCGCCCGCAGCCGCGGCCAAGGCGCGCAGTGACATCTTAAGGCTGCTCCCAGAAGTGGCTTCGCGGGGACTCTGTGGGATGGATTTGGTGTCACAGCGCGGCAGGGGCTGCTCCTCACCGGGGAGCTCAGCCGCAGACACCCGGGCACTGCTCGGTACCGTGCGGGAACGCAGGGGCTGGGGCAAAACACGCGGCTTACAGGGGAAGTTCAGCTTGCTTTAAAATAACGAAATATATGATAATAAAAAAACATATAATAAAATATAATTGAGAGAAGTGCAAGTTATATAAATATTAATTATATCAATTATAGCAACGTAATATAACATATAAATTATAAAAATAGAACAAATATAAAATAGATAATATAACATTATAAAAAGATAATATAGAATAAAAATATAACATATAAAATATAATACATAAAATATAAAAGATAATATATAACATATAACATATAACATATAACATAAAGTATCATATACCATATACCATATATAATATATAACATATACCATATATAATATATAACATATAACATATATAAGATATAATATAAAATATGCAATATGTAATATAATATATGCTATATAATATACAATATACAATATATAATATATAATATATAATGTATAATGTATAATGTATAATATATAATATATAGTGTATAATGTATAATATATAATATATAATATATAATATATAATATATAATATATAATATATAATATATAATATATAATATATAATATATAATATATAATATAAAGTAAAATATAATAATAATAAAATACATAATAGAAATATATCCTCCCCCTACTATTAACAGTTTTTCCACTTGTAAACTGAAAAGCAGTGTCTCTAAACCGAGCAGTGAGTGAAAGGAAGGCGTGCCTGAGACACCTCTTCTCCTTACAGGGAGCGTTTGCAGCTCCAGGCTGCCGAGTTTTACCGGGTTTAACTTCATTGTGTATCAACGCAGAGCCAGAAACTTCCCCAGGGTGACTCAAAGCTGCCCCTGCTGTGACTCAGCCCGGGGAAAGCTGCTCCCCCGTGCTCAGAGAGGGCAGGCAGGGTGTGAGCAGCCCCATGAGGGGACGGCCAAGCCTTTGTCACCGTCCCCATCGCTCTGGACTGCAAGGTTATACAAGGAGTTTTAAACCAAAAATGTTTGCGAAAGATTGTTCCTTTTACCTTCGCTTTGTACGCCACTGAAAGAGCAGCAGGTGCTTTTTAAATAGAACAAGGCCACTTTTGTCGCCCTCAAGTGATAATCCTGCAAGTTTCCCACCCGCAGGACTCGCTGGTAGCAGCCAGGGCTGGAGTTTGGCAGGAGGTTCTGCCCCAGAGCCGGGATGGTCACCCAGGGGGTTCCAAACATCGCAGCTCCTGCTCCCTCCTGGAGGCTCTGAAGGCTGGGCCCCAGTCTGGCTGCACAGCTCAGGAGCAGTGAGCACCCAGAGCAACATCCCTTTCTGCAGGAGGAGGGATCAGAGCAGCAGCAGGGCAGCCAAATGCTGCAGAAAGCAGCTGCAGATAGCACAGGCTGCCCCAGGAGGGGAGCAAAGCAGGGAACAGCAGCTTCTCCCACAGGCATCTCTCAGTGCCCAGCACGGCCAGGACTGCAGGATGCACCTGAGATGGTTTTGGGGGGATCCAGAGAGGAGGAGGAAAGGGAGAGTTCTCCCCCTGTGGCCTCATGGCCAAAGCAGCTCACCCAGGACAGCAGCATCTGGGCTTGGCCTTCAGCTGAGGATGGTCTGAAAAGGAACCAAGGCACTGAGTGCTCAGCAACCATCAACAAAACCTCACTGATCTCCCTCCTGTGGGAAGGGGGGGTGTGGTGTCTTCAAAAGTCCCTGTTTATCTGTAATGCATAACACAGCTACACCTCAGCAAAGCCAGCAGCCAGAGCCTTTGGAGAATTCCAGCATTAAATTACTTCCTCCAGTCTCAGCACACCGTAATTTATGTAGGATACAGCTGAGAGGATTCAAAGAGGGAGCTGTCCTGGGGGATGTTTCATTTCCCAGCCTGTGAGTTCACACGCAGGCAGAACAAGCTGCTGAAAGGCAGAGGTTGCCCTCCCTGCACGGAACAGGCTCCACACCTGCTGCCTGAGGACAGCTTTGCTCGTGGCCAGTGCAGGGAAGCTTTATTCCCTGTTTTATATCCACTCCTGCCTTGAAAGCAGTCTTTGAGAAGCCTGCCTGCTCAGTGGAAGCAATTTGGATGCAGCTTGCTTTCCATGCCGCTTATTTAGGGAGTTGAGGCGAGGTGAGATGTCTGAGTGGCTCCATCCTGGCTGTGCAGAAAAATGTCTGGTACTTTAGAGCAGGTCAGGAGTGGGAAGCACAAGGTTTAGTGGAAGACACAAGGTTTAACACCTTTCAGTGAGGTACAGCCCTGCCTCGCACGGCAGAGGTGTTTGGGGAGCAGCAGTTCATGGGCTCTACCTGCGAGGGCACAAATGAAACCACAGAGCAGCCGGCCTGTGTGAACAGGAATTCACTTGTCCTGATTCTTTACTCGAGGTTTAATTCATCCTTTGATTGCCCAACTCCTGCAAGCACCTCCTGCACTGTGGCAGCCTCAGCTCTGCTGGCATCAGGAAAGGGCTGCAAGGGAGAGGGGTGCAAGTGCAGCCTGCACTGGCATTCAGATAAAGTTTCCTTTTAAAATCCCTGAGATGGCTGCTGCTCTTATCAATTTACCAGCCAAACCCCATCCCCCCCCGTGTGATCCCTCTGAGCCGTAGCCAGATTTTGTCCATCAAGCTTTTTGGGACGTCTGGCACACAAAAATGACAAATCACAGGGCTACCACAACTATTGACACACATTTTTTTAATACATAACCACCGTTGTTATATATAATCAGAGCTGATAGAGTCCAGCAGAAAGGAGCATTTCAAAGTGCCAATAAAACCACTTAGCTTTTACAGCACACCGCCTTCACTCCGTCCCCCCCCCCCACCCTCCTTCCTCCAAAAAACGCTTTTCTTTTGAACTGAGCAATTTATACATCGGGTCAGCGTTCTAAAGTCGGTATTTATAGCAGATTTCAATGGAGTGGGAGCTGGAATAAAGGCAGCTTGCTTTTAAATGCAGCACGGAGGCATCTTTGCATTGATAAGATTAGCAGCTGTTTGTACATCGGGGATGATGTGCTCACCCAGGGGCCTCACGTCCCCCTGCTGCAACTGTACCCAGATTTATTTGCTTTTCTAACAAATCGCTCCTGCTTCCACTTTTTCTTCGATTCATTCATTCCGTGTAAACTGAGTAACTCGTTAAAGGACCGGCAGCTGAACTGAAGAATTTGCCCGATAACACCGCGATGCCTTTTTTTTAATTGAATCCCCTTTTTTTTTTCTCTGCAAAGCCCGCAATAAATGCATCAGCAGGCCGGTGATAAAAGCAGCTCCGAGCTGTGTAACCACTGTAAGATGATCACATGAGCACAGTTGGCCATCACTCGGGCTTTGTTATGCCTCAGCCGGGTTTATCTTGGAAATCAGTTCGGTATTGATGGCATAACTCATCAGCAGGATGCTCAACAGCCCCATGCTCCAAACTGCTTTGATTGCCGCGGTGATACCGTGCTCCTTCAGAAAAAAAAAAAACAAAAATACCCCCCAAAAAACAGCTCTCAGAAAAGTAATCAACACCTTGATTTTTACCCAGCATGAGTACAGTCAATTATACTCAATATTTAAATTATATGTGACACTCCAGTGTTTACAGATTTAAAAGTTTTTGGGAAGTCCTCTTCCAGGAAACTCTGGTTTGTAAATTTTTTTTTTTCTCACTAATAACAATGCAGAAGGACGGGAAGGAATGTTCTTAATTTAATGGTACAGACTCTGTGTCTAAATATGAGCTAAAATAATGATAGTCCCTGGGATTTAAGGAAATTAACATCTTTATAACATGGAGAGGCACAAAATGGAAAACCTTTGATGAAGTGGATTTTCTGCATGAATTAATCCTGATTTAATGGGGAACATCTTTGTTTGTTTTTTACTGCTTGCTGTTAGTTGTAGCAAACAGAAGAATTGTGTGTGTGGCCCCAGTTTTTTCTGCAAACGCGAAGTATTTCTATTTACCGAATGCAAAAACGGAACTCAACACAAAGGAGCAGAGACAGGGCAAAGAAAAGAAATTTGCACATGCAAATCGCCCAGGTCTGCACGAATGGGCCAAAGGCCGCTGGAATAAATCTGTGAAAGCTGAACCCAGAGCAGCAAACTGCCAAAAGGTGAAAGAACAAGCGAAGTTTTTTTCCTTCTGCTCCTTTCTGGTTTCTGTACCAGGCATTCCACGAAGCAGATTTTAAGGAGGGATCTGACCCGAAGTCAATGCAAAGATCACTGCAAAGTTCAGCGGCCACATGGATAATTTATTCAGAGCTTAATATAGACAGAAACTTGTCTTTCTGCCCGTGGATTTGATGGATCCTCCCTTTTCACAGCCACGGGATTGATAGCTGGATTTATTATTAAAGACTCAGGCAGGGAAAGAGGATTAATTCCAGTTTGAACAGTTTGGGTTTGACTCCTTTGCTGCCACTGGGGCTCAGGCACTGCGAGGACCAGCTGGGCATTCACCCCTGTGCCCACCTGGAGGGGTTTCCCCCAAAATCCTGCAGCCAGCCCGTGCCAGGGATGCCCCTGCTCTGCTGCCAGTCCTGCCCATCCCATTGAACTCAGAGCCCCCCCAGAGCCTGAGCCCTGCCCAGGCACAAACCTGCTCCCTGGACCTGCTGATTCCTTGGCTTTGTGCATCCTGAACACACAAAATTTATCAGGGGAAGGAGGGAGAAATGTCAATTTTGGTTCGACACGTTCCATGCATTTTTATGAATTTGGTATTGGAAGGAGGATATGATTTCACTGGGGAGCATCGTTGTTAATTTGTGGTGCTGCCCTGAAGGACAAATAAAAGGCAGGTGGGTTTTGCCCGGGTTTGATCCCATTTTGTCATGGTCAATGGGCTGCACACTCCTAAGGGAGTTCAGGATTTGGTGCAGAGGATTTAAGGAGCTGTAGAAGTTCAAAACAAAACAAAACAAAACAAAAAAACCCAAAAAAAAAAAAAAAAACAAAAAACCAAAAAAAAAAAAAAAGAAGAAAAAGAAAAGATGAGGAAGAAAAAAAAATAAAAAGGATAGGTTTAGATACCCTTTATTCCATTGCACAGGGGTGGAATTTAAACTGAATTTGAACAAAAGCACTCTCTTCTTCTCTCTGCCTTATGTAGATGATTCCAGAAATGCACAAGGGAGGAAGTCTTGTTTGTCTAAGGAAAACAGGGAGGTGGTTTCAGGGATAGCTGGGGGTGAGAGTACAGAAGGTGTTTGTGCCTGGGGGGACTGGCACCCCGGGAAAACACCCCTTGCCCTCTCCTCTGACTTCCCTGTGCATTATTCCTTCCTTGATCTCCAGTTCCTCAGTGGGCTCCACACTGAACATTCTCCCTTCCTGCCCCTTATTTCCCTTTCCTTTGGAAGCCTGGAAAATTCTGGACTTGTTTGGCCCTGAGGAGTAGGCAGCGAAAACTGTGTCTGTGCTCTGTTTCCATGGCAACAAAGATTAAAATTTGGGAAAAAAAGACACCTTCTCCCAGCTGCTGAGATGTTTGGGAGCTGAGGGATCCCTTGTGCACCTTTTCTCCCGGGGAGGATGGGATAAGAATGGTGCCAGTCATTCTGGTGAGCCTTGAGGGCTGTCAGGATTCAGATTCCCCCCAACCCTGCCAGGGATCAGCATTCAGATCCCCCAACCCTGCCAGGGATCAGCATTCAGATCCCCCCCAGCCCTGCCAGGGATCAGCATTCAGATCCCCCCCATCCCTGCCAGGGATCAGGATTCCAATGCCCCCAGCCCTGCCAGGGATCAGGATTCAGATCCCCCAGCCCTGCCAGGGATCAGCATTCAGACCCCCCAACCCTGCCAGGGATCAGGATTCAGATCCCACCCAACCCTGCCAGGGATCAGGATTCAGATCCCACCCAACCCTGCCAGGGATCAGGATTCAGATCCCCCAGCCCTGCCAGGGATCAGCATTCAGATTCCCCCAACCCTGCCAGGGATCAGGATTCAGATCCCCCAGGGATCAGGATTCGGACCCCCCAGCCCTTCCAGGCAGCAGCCCCTGACCCCAGGGAGCTGTGGCACCTCTGCCCTGCCCAGGACACCAGGACTGAGCCACCCTGGCCTGAGAACTTCCCTGCTGTGCCTCCAGCCAAGCTCTGCCTTTGCCCAGGTGGCTCCAGAGCTCTGGGTTCCCCTCCTGACCCCAAAGGCAGCACAAATGGGAGCCTCTGACACCACCCAGAACTTTTAGGGCTGCCAGGCCACTCAGCAACTCATTAATGCTGCATCGCAGGGAAGTTTCCACCCAGCTTTGTCAGACTGCAACCATTCTAATTTCACTCCGGTTGCCCCTGGAGGAGCTGGTGAAAGTTATACCAGCTGCACATCCATTTTAGCGGTGTTACCTCCCTTTTTTTCTGATCATCAGTCTGTCAAGGCTATCGAGATTTACATTTAAATGTAAAACTGGACTGTCCACCAAATAGCCTTTGAAGCTATTAGCTGTGAAAGATAATCAATTGGGAATGGGCCCCTGCAGAGCACTTTTCAAGCAGAGTCATCACCAAAAAGCAATTTTGCTGGCAGGCTTTTTTTTTTTTTTTTTTTTTTTTTTTTTTTTTTTTTTTTTACAGGAAAAAAATCATGAACATCCCCAGCCAATTAAAGTTCTACCAATGGCTGATCTCCATGATTTTACAACAAAAGCAAAGTTTAACATTGTTAAGGCAAAGTGATTCACAGGATGAATCCTGAACTTTTTAAGAGGGACTAAGCAGCAAGGGTTGGCAAGTTTTTAATAATCCCCCAGCAGTTTAATGTACTTTGAGAACCAGAATGATCCAACGTGCCCGGAGACAAGGAAAAGTGCTGCTATTTAAGGTAATAATTCTTACATCATTCTTGTAAAAATTTAAGCCCAAGGTGCATTTTTATCACCTCTTTAGCTTTACAACTCTAACAGGGCATCTCGCATCGCTGCTTTGTTAAAACTGTGTCACCATTTGTAGTCCCTTCCCTTTATTAGAATAGAAAAGCATGTTTCACAAAGAACTTTAATCTATTAATTATGACTGCTATGCATTATGCAGCTGAGCTTTATGCATTCCTGCTCTTTCAAATTTTCCTCTGGGCCATCAGGAGATGTGACTATCTCCAGGATCTACTCTGAGAATTTGCATCTGGCTCATCACCGAGGTATCCAAGTTATTCCCATCCTCACAAGATCTTTCTGAGGGCACCTTCTGCAGGTGGGCAACCCAGCAAATTCTGATATCCCTGATCCATAACACACTGATATTACTGACAGAATAATTAACCATGGCCAAGGGCAGCAAGTGCAGACACACTTCGGGAGGAGGAAGCTGTGACCTGTGCCAGGAAAAGGTGTGGGGTGGGTTGTTTTTTTTTTTTTTTCCTTTCAGCCTGACATTTAGGAAGTGCAAACACAAACAGCAGGCAGAGGGAGGTGAGGGCTCAGGGCTGGCCCTGCTCTGCCTCTGCTGGCCTGGGGCTCGCAGAGCAAAATGATGGAAATTTGTCTGACAGCTCAGAGCAACAGGGACCAGGCCCAGCCTTTATTTCACAGACAGCACAAAGATTTATCAGCTTCCCTTCACGTTGGAAGGCATCAATGGGAAACTCAAGCTGGAAACGCTGGAAGTTCCTCCAAGGCTTTTTTAGGTGTCTCACATCAGGTGGGATAAACTTGGAGACATTGATAACAGGTTGTTTCACCCAGCAGCACAAGAAGGCAGAAATGCATCCTTGTGTCTTTAAAATAAAACCAAACCATAACACAACCAGCAAATAAAAACACCTCCAAACACTCTCCAGGCCTTGAGTTAAATATTTCCCAGGTCATGTTCAACTTTTACCTACAAAAGGCAGCCACTCTCACTGACCACGAGCTTTCACTTTCAGAATTAAAGGCAAGTTTGCCCAAGGTCTGAACCGAGGAGCTTGAACACCTCTGTCAAAGCTGAATGTGCAGTAAATGATAATTCCTGGTTTTACAGAGGCAAACACAGCTCCTGAGGCCTGTGGGAGAAATTGGCTGATGCCACAGGTCACAGAGCTCAGTGGCACTCAGCAGCAGGGCGTGAGGCTGTTGTTCTTATGGACACAGCTTGTAAAAATCCTCCTTGGCTGTTGTATCCCTCTGGGGATAGTTTACCCCAAAAAGAGCCCCAAAACTGTAACTGTGTGATGTAACCCTACCTTCCCCTGCTATCTCTGTGCCAGTTATCTATCCTAAGACAAAAAGTCTACATAAACCCCTGTTCTTCCTTGTTCGTCGTCTTTGCCTCTTTGCCTCTTTTACCTCCTTAGCTCTTTCTTTGCCCCTGGAATCCCTTCAAGAATAAAGCCTTAAAACAATCCTAAGTAAGAAGCCTCTTTTGAGTCTCTTCCCCTTTCCTGTTATAATCCTAGCCCAAAGCCCTCCAAAATCTGAGCTAGCAGTCGAAGCATAAGAAGAAAGCAAAAAGACAGAGATATATATCACTCGGCTTCACCACGGACCTTCCTCCTTCCCTGCACCATTGTGAAGCCTCTAAAGACAGCCATGTAACCAAACACTGGATGTTTTATGAGTCCTTCTCCGTGTCCAGCAACTGGAATAAAGACAAAGGCAGAACTGGATACCTGAGAGACAGAGAAAAGAAAGCTTTTCCTGCCACAGACTTTTAATTCACGCTGATACCTGAGCCATCATTTCCTCAGGTCACTATAGAAACCTTTGTCACCTCATGAAAGGTCACTGGGTAAGTGACAGGAGACATCAGTTTCTCCTAACAATATTGGTTTCCCTTCTTAAAATTTAAATAACAAGGCTAAAGATTTTCCAACTGGAGATGTAAAAAGCCATTAGAGTAGCCAGTCAATATTCCTGAAATTATAGGATGGAGGTTTGGCCATTGACGACACAGGAAAGAGTTTTGCAGTCACCAGAGCAGCACAGTGCAAAAAGCATGACTGACTATATTTTGACTTCAAACACAAATAAATAAAGAAGCAGGAATACAGAATAGAATAAAGGTATCTAAATTAACAAATAAACAAACGAGACTTTTCCCAGTTCTTTGTATTGTAGAGAAAAAAATGTCTTGGCACTTAGCTCTAACATTTTAAACCCCACAACAGAAGGTGTTTTCCAGTGCAGCCAGATGACAGCAGAAATAAATAACTCATTCCCCAAATGATTGGGAAATATTTTGACTATGATTTTTCAGTTGCAAGCCCCACATGTTTGGTTGTAAGTTTGGTTTTCCCCCAGTTCCCAGAGGAGCCAGATTTGGGCCAAGTTCTGCAGCTTTTAGGCCTCATCTGAGGTGAGGATTTGATCCCATCCCCTCCTCCAGGAATGCCCCCTGTGCATGGGACAGCCTGAGGCTGGTTCTGAGCAGGAATCTCCCATTTTGATGCAAATAACAGCAAAAGTTTCTATCAAAACCACATAAAAGATACAGCACCACTGATAAGGTTCAACCCAGTGCTGCTCAAACCCCACTGGGGACACTGAGCTGGGGCTCAGTCAGAACCAGCCTGCCCAAAACACAATTAAAGGTGTCCAAACACTTTTTTCTTCAGCTTTTTTTATTTTTTTTTCCATTTTTTTCCCTGTTGTGTATTACTGCCTCACAAAAGCACAGCAGAAAAGCACATTTCAGCAGGTCTGGTGGAGGATCAGCTCATGTGGAACTGGGTCTGGCTTTAAAAAGCAGCACCAGGAGCAGTAACAAACCCCAAGAGCTGGGGTTGGTTTATTGGAAATGCACCCAGGTTTTGCACCTCTGCCTGCCCAGCTCAACCTCAGATCTCTGAGCAGACAGGAGTTCATCCCCAGAGAGGAGGGAGGCTGTGACACACCAAAAACTCACACCTGGGAGCCCACAGGCAAACTGGGGAAAAGCCTGTGCAGGGAGCAGAGCCTGCCAGGGCTGTGCTGGGTGGGATATCCAGATTTTCTCTCTGTGCTGGGTGGGATATCCAGATTTTCTCTGTGCTGGGTGGGATATCCAGATTTTCCCTCTGTGCTGGGTGGCATATCCAGATTTTCTCTCTGTGCTGGGTGGGATATCCAGATTTTCCCTTTGTGCTGGATGGGATATCCAGATTTTCTCTCTGTGCTGGGTGGGATATCCAGATTCTCCCTCTGTGCTGGGTGGGATATCCAGATTTTCCCTTTGTGCTGGGTGGGATATCCAGATTTTCTCTCTGTGCTGGGTGGGATATCCAGATTTTCTCTCTGTGCTGGGTAGGATATCCAGATTTTCTCTCTGTGCTGGGTGGGATATCCAGACTTTCCCTCTCTGCTGGGTGGGATATCCAGATTTTCCCCTCCCCTCTGGGAGCCAGGGCAGTGCAGTGTGAGCAGCACTGGAACCACTGGAACCACAGCTCTGCTCCTGGGCTCAGCACTTCCCAGGGGATCTTGGGGATCTCCAGGCAGCAGGAACAAAACTCCATCCCAATATTCTGTCCTGGAAAGAGCCAGCTTGCTCCAGAGCTTTGAGGCCACGGCAGCACTCTGGGGAGGGAGGGAGAGGATTTATTTACCATGTGCTCAAAAGCAGGAGAGCTCTACAAGAGACACTTGTTCTGAATTACCAGGCTCCCTCCTGGGATGGCTCTGCTGATAACGTGAAGAATGTATTAAGTGAACACCAGGGATGAAAACAATCTGCTCCTGCCAGCTCCAAAACACACGGAGCATTTCTGTCACACACAGAAACCGAGCCGGAATACGGGAGGAGAAAACTGAGAGGAAATTGCCCCCGTGTCAGCCTTGGTTCTCAGCTGGTTTTTTTTCCTCAGGGTGGAGGAAGAAGTCTCGAGATTGTTCACATGATGCAGCCAGCCAAGCAAGGCTGGAGCAGCAGCACTAAGCTCTGTCTATTCAATTCACACCATTTTGTTATCTTTCCTGTTTATCTCTGAGGCCCAGTACCAAGGTGAGTCTCTGCAATATGACAAATGTGCTGGTTTCCCATTTGAGAAGCTTCTGAGCAGCTGCCCTGCAGATCCAGGGCTGTGGCACGTTCAGAGTGAGGCTCCTGGCCCAGGGCAAGCACAGAAAAACTGCACCTCAAACTTTGCCAAAATCCCTCGGGTTTTACCCTTCTCATAGTGCCCAACAGCTCCACGGCTGTGAACTACGGACAGGGTAAAATTAATTACCGGGGAGCAAAATATTACCAATTTGACATAAATGGTGAGGTTAGGTTTTACCCACAGATTGCTTCTTGTAGAAAACTTTGGGCATTTCTTTAGATCTGCAGCTTTTTCCCCTTAAGTGAGAGTGAGATTTTTACAGCTGAGCTTTTGGTAACGTTCTAAAAAAAAAAAAAAAAAAAAAAAAAGCCGAATTTTGAAATGTTTTTACAGGGAAGTGTTAAACAGGAAATAGCATCCAGGAGCCAGAGCAGACTGCAAAGCTTCCCTGGGCCTCTGGCACCACCTATGGATGACAGGGAGCACTGGGAGCTGAGGAAACGCTGCCTGCAGAGGGATGGGGATGGGGAAATTCACTGCTTTCACTTTGTGCTACCTTTGCACGGGCAACTGCACCGTTCAGAAGACAGCCTGCTATTCTTTCATCAGAGAAATGTCCGTAATAAATGATAAATATAATGATATTTATTATAAATATAATGATATTTATTATAAATATGATGATATTTATTATAAATATAATAATATTTATTATAGATATAATGATGCTTATTACAAATATAATAATATTTATTATAAACATAATTATATTTATTATAAATATAATAATATCTATAATAATATTATAAATATAATAATATATTGCCATCTTCTTGTGAGCCAACCTGAATTTCTGCTGGAGTGACAGACCTTGGATTAGAAGATATATATATATTTTTAATTTTAAATTAAATTCAATTTTTTCCTTTAAGGTGAAAAGGAGACCCAAACTGTAATGCATTTTTACCACCCATGCAGCCCCCACCAGGCAGCATCAAAATAAAAACAACAGGTCAGTAGTGTTTGTAAAAAATATATTTCCAGTTGTTTTTCTCTTTAATTCACAGGCACCTCTGACAGCCATCACCGTGCCAGAGATGATTTGTGTTGTTGCTAACAAAGTTAGGTACTACTGAGACAGGGACAACATTCTTTTTGCTTTCCAAAAACAATCACCAGGTCTCTGCACAAGCATTTCAAGTGCCAGGTGCCACCAATCTCTACAGACACTGAGGAGCAGCCCCTCAAACTTCACCTGGGCTGGAGCAGAGCCAGCAGTGGGGGCTCCTTGGAGCTCAGCCAGGAGCAGTGAACGCGCAGAGAGCACAGAACGGAGAGATCTCAGCTCAACAAACTCCAGAATGGCTCAGCTTATTGTTCTTCTGGTGTGTGCACCCAACAACAAGGCTGCTGTGGAGGTAATTGAGCACAAGGTGAGGGTTTCTTCTTTCAGGCAGCTCAGTCCCAGAGCCATCCTGGGGGGATGTCACTGCTTGGGGACACTGGCAGCAGACACTTTGATTGTCCAAGGAGCAACAGAGGCACAGCCACACAAACATCCTCCTCACACACGCGTCTGCTTCAGCGTACAGACAAACACAGCGTGGAAGGGGAAGGAATTTGGCTCTGGAGGACAAATCCTGTGTTCAGCTGTGCCCTTTGCACTCCTGCCAGGCTCAGCACCACCCCAGCACAGAAGAGCATCCAGAGCAGCCCCCAGTGCCTAATCGGGGATGGAGTCTGCAGGACACAGCAGGGCGGCGTGGGCCCCGCTCTGGATGATGGAATAGCTCTGCTTGGGGCCCTCCGCGTGCGAGGAGGACGAGAAGATGGGAGGAGGAGGAGCGGCCGTGGACACGGTGATGCTCTGGCCGCCGTCGCTGACCACGGTCACTTCGGCGGCCCCCTCCTGGATCAGGGCGTTGAGCCCCTCCAGGTCGGAGCAGCTGATGCCGGAGCCGGCGATGAAGGCCTGGCCGGCGGGGGGTTCGTGGCCGGGGGCGGCCGCCGGCAGCAGGGCCTGGTGCAGGCCGCCGGCCTCGGCCTGCTCGGGGCCGCTCAGCAGCACGGCCGGCTCCGCCACCGGCCCCGCGTCCCCCGCGGCCACCGCGGCCACCGGGGCCGGGGCCAGCACGCTGACCTGGCCCAGCAGCTGCAGGCGGCCGCCGCCCAGCACCTCCTCCTGCCCCGTGCCCAGCAAGGCGGGCGGCACCACGTTGACCGAGGCCGCCTGCACCACGCCGCCGCCGTTGGCCTGAGGCCCGACCTGGTGGTGGCCCACGATGATCTTGACCCTCCCCTCGTTGTACGGGGACACTTGGTGGGCGGCCTGAAGCGGCACCTGGAGGTGGCTGACGGCGATGGGGGCACCGGGCTGGCGGTCCATCTGCAGCTGCAGCACGGCCAGCTCGCCGCCCTTGGTGCCGCCGTACAGGCTGTGCTGCTTCTTGTGGCTGCGCAGGGAATCCTCCCGCACGAAGGACGCCTCGCACAGGTCGCACTTAAAGGCCTTCTTGGCGTCCAGCTTGGCCACCTGCCTGGAGCCACCCTGCTTGGGCCTCTCCCCTTCCCTCTTGTCCGGCCTCTTGCCCTTGGCCTTGTCGCCGTGGGCCTTGCGGACGTGCGTGGTGAGGTTGCTGCGCTGCTTGGTGTCGAAGGCGCAGAACTCGCACTTGAAAGGCCGCTCCTTGCCGTGGATGCGCTCGTGCACCTTGAGGGCCGCCTTGCTGGAGCAGGAGTAGCTGCACTCGGAGCACTTGACGGGCTGCTCGGGCTGGTGGCCGCGGATGTGGTGCCGCAGGCTGGTCTTGTTGCCGCACTGGAAGTCGCACTCGGGGCACTTGAGGGTGTTCTCCATGCTGTGCTTGATGCGCACGTGGGATTTGAGGTTGCCCTTCATGGCGCAGCGCACCTCGCAGAACTCGCACTTGTAGGGCTTCTCCCCCGAGTGCACCCGCAGGTGCCGCTTCAGGTCCGAGTTGATCTTGAACTTGGCGGGGCACAGCTGGCACTGGAAAGGGGCATCTCCTGCCGGCAGAAGGCACAGGTGACACAGGGGACACAGCACACACTGCCGGGCTGGATCCCTTACTGCTGCCTCCTTCTGAGCTCCCAAAGCATTCCCAAAACCAGGGGAAATGTCGTGACACGGGATTATCACCTTCTCTGACACACCTGGACCTAAAAGCATTAGTTTGCATTTTTTGTATTTGCAGGCTGGTGTCACAATATCCATGACCAGGTTAAGACCTTGGATTAGAAGCTTTTTTTTAAATTTTAAATTGAATTCAATCTTTTCCTTTAACGTGAAAAGAAGACCCAAACTGTAATGCACTTTTACAGGTTAAGGTGGAGCTGTGCTAATCCTTAATCAATTCCAGTGAGTCTGGTCTAAAGCCATCCAAAAAAATCCAAGGCAAATTTAGCAACCTAACTAAGTAATTACTCCCTTTTCTTTCTTTAATCTAAATACATAGTTCTTTAAAATACCTGAGCATGAAGCTTTTAGGTAGGCATTATCTTAAAAAAGTGAAAGAATTGTGTTACTAGCTTCTAAGACACTTCTGGTGAGAGGGGGAGAAAGAAAGTGTATTTAGTTCAACAAGCATTTATCCTCTTTAATAATCAAACTGCAAATGGCTGATTTATTTTAGAAGTTAATATTTTATAGAGTTTGTGAGAGCTGTATAATTTTGCATAATTTGCTTATCCAGCTACATATGTCATAGGTTTAGCTGCATATTTTTCAAATCAAGTTGTGGCCTACTGTGCTAATCCATGTATCTGTTTAATAATTGAGATACATGGTGTACTATCTGTATTAAACAGACTTTATTAATGAAGATGCACTGTTTGTTCATCTAGTTTATTTTACAGCCTCAGCTGCACACTCAGCTACTCAGAATTTTTATCTGCTTTGCTGATGAAGGCACAGTTCATATTTCAATGACTTAATTTTCATATACAGGGTAGCACGATATATGAAAAAGAATACGGCAAATTCTGGTTCTGTTTCTTCAAAGAGCGGTCTACTCTGTCTTTCTTTACATTTCTGCCCATCCCTAACTGACACTGCCAGGATTTAGATAAAAACTTGTGTCTGACCTTAGGATTATTAATTCTAAGAGTGGTTTCACTCAAAGTATCAGGAAGCTGATGTTTAGTGACTAGTTCAACAAGTAATTCTGTGATGATCTCGCTCTGAGCAATGGGGATTACACTCACCTTCTAGAGGATTACTAATTTAATTCCAGTAAGCAATATATTCTATGTACCAGTCTTACTTTTCTCCTAAAATTGGGTGTGTGCATGACAGCTTTGCAACCTGACAAGGACAAAATGATTACTTTCAAAATTCTTGTGCCTTCTTTCAGCAAACAATAAGAAAGTCCTTTTAAAAAAAAATGGAGAAATAGAAGAAACAACAAAACTAAAGCTTGAATTTTAGCATAATTCAATTGCTGAAGATGAAGCAGACTGAAATGCCAAAAAGAAAGGTTAGCCTAAAATCCCTTCCTAGCTACTGAATGGCACAGAAATCTAATTCTGCTGGAAATACCAGAGAGCCATGAGCATTCCCAGGTGCTCACTCAGGGCTCACCTGCCCGGGTTTGGAGGGCACAACCCCACCTGTGTGTGAGCAGAGGTGCACGGTGAGCTGGCTGCAGCTGGTGTAGGGGCAGATCTGGCACTTCTTGGGAACTGAAATCACCCCTTTTGGGCAACCTGTCCATGACTTAAAATCACCTCTGTGACCCTGCAACCCCTGCAGCCGTGAGCACAACCCCACCTGTGTGCGAGCGCAGGTGCACGGTGAGCAGGCTGGAGCTGCAGCTGGCTTAGGGGCAGAGCTGGCACTTGAAGGGGTTCATTGGGAACTCAAACCATCCCTTTTGGGCAACCTGCCCATGACTTAGAATCACCTCTGTGACCCTCCAACCCTTCCAGCTGAGGATGTGAGCACATCCCCAACATGTCTGTGAGCAGAGATGCACAGTGAACTGCGGCTGGCTTAGGGCCAGATCTGGCACTTGAAGGGGAGCTTGTTGGGAACTCAAACCATCCCTTTTGGGCAACCTGTCCGACTTAAAATCATCTCTGTGACTCTCCAAGCTTTAGAGCTGTGGATGTGAATGCACCCTTACCTGTGTGCGAGCGTGTTGTATCTCTTTGGAATTGCTTTCCCCGTGAAACCCTACTTGCCCCTTGACTCTGACCTATGGCCTTTGGCCATAGGTAACCCCGCTCTCTACTCTGAAATGGATAAAACCCCCTTTTCCTCCGGGTTCGCCCTCTTTCGCCTTGAGAACCCCTTCTTGGGATAAACCTTGGAACACATCTCAGGGTAAGAGCCTCTTTTGGTTTTATTTCCCTATCCTGAAGATCCCCTCACCCTAACCTCCCTAAATCTGAGCTAGCAGCTGACCTCGGGGGGCAGAGGGAAAGGGAACACGCAGGTGCACGGTGAGCTGGCTGGAGTTGGGGCTGGCGTAGGGGCAGATCTGGCACTTGAAGGGGTTCATTGGGAACTCAAACCATCTCTTTTGGGGATCTGGTCACCTGCCCATGATGACTTAAAATCACCTCTGTGACTCTCCAAGCTTTAGAGCTGTGGATGTGAGTGCACCCTTACCTGTGTGCGAGTGCAGGTGCACGGTGAGCTGGCTGGAGCTGCAGCTGGCTTAGGGCCAGATCTGGCACTTGAAGGGGAGCTTGTTGGGAACACAAACCATCCCTTTTGGGGATCTGGACATCTGTCCATGACTTAAAATCACCTCTGTGACCCTCCAACCCCTGCAGGCGAGCAGAACCTCACCTGTGTGCGAGCGCAGGTGCACGGTGAGCTGGCTGGAGTTGCGGCTGGCGTAGGGGCAGATCTGGCACTTGAAAGGGAACTTGTTGGGAACTCAAACCATCCCTTTTGGGCAACCTGTCCACGACTTAAAATCCCCTCTGTGACTCTCCAAGCTTTAGAGCCGTGGATGTGAGTGCACCCTTACCTGTGTGCGAGCGCAGGTGCACGGTGAGCTGGCTGGAGTTGCGGCTGGCGTAGGGGCAGATCTGGCACTTGAAGGGGCGCTCGTTGGAGTGGATGCGCTGGTGCTTGTTGAGGCTGCTGCTGTCGGCCGCCGCGTACTCGCAGTGCTTGCACTTGTAGGGCTTCACGCCCGTGTGCGAGCGCATGTGCATCTTCAGCTTGTCCTTGCGGCTGAAGCACTTGCTGCACACCTCGCACTTGTGGGGTTTGTCTCCTGCAACAGCACCAGAGGGGTTTTATGTGGTGGAGCTATGAGCTGCTCCCAGTCAGCACCTCCTGCGTGATGCCCTAAGTTTGGGGTTTTCGTGGTTTTTTCAGGTTCTGTGCTGCCCAGGGGTGCAGCTCTGAGCCTGGCATTCAGTGCCAGTAAACTCCCTTCACAGAGCAGGTAAACAAAACAGATCACAGAATCACAGAATTTCTAGGTTGGAAGAGACCTTCAAGATCATCAAGTCCAACCCAGGCTCTAACACCTCAAATAAACCATGGCACCCAGTGCCACATCCAGTCTTTTCTTAAACACACCCAGGGATGGTGACTCCACCACTTCCCTGGGCAGGCCATTCCAATACTTTATCACTCTTCCTGTGAAAAACTTTTTCCTGATATCCAACCTGTATTTCCCCTGATGCAGCTTAAGACCGTGTCCTCTCGTTCTGTCAGTTGCTGCCTGGAAAAAGAGACCAACCCCCAAGTAACCACAACCACCCTTCAGGAAGTTGTAGTAGATCCTTCTCCTGCTGGAGACCAAGGACAACTTTCAGGCCCACAAACAATGGTGGACTGAAGGGAGAAAGAAGCAGGATGGGGCCTCACAACCTGAAGTTGTAATTGGACTTTTTTTTTTTAAACCCCAATATGTAAATGGACCAAAACTTTTAAAAGTGTAAGACTTTGTGACTGGCCAGCCATTTTGTGACTATTCTTAGTCCACCTTGGGTGTATCCCTGGCCAGGCTCCTGTCCTACCCAGGGTGGATCCTGGAGGCCTTTCAATAAATATCTACTTTATTCTCTAGCTCTGTCCAGTCTCTGTTTCAGTTCAGCCTTCCCAAGGTATTATGTGCAAAAGCCAGCTGGGGAGGATTGAGGAAAAGCAGTCAAACCCACACATCACACACACCACAGCCAGCTCAGCAGAGAGAGGCAGGAAGGGCCTTTGTATGATAATTCCAGTGAAGGTTTATTCCAACACGCTGAAGGGGAAACAGGGACAGAAGACACGGCCATGGCCTAAACAGAGGTCAGGAACCAATGGTCTGAGGGCACAGGGGTGGTACAAAGGACAGGACAAAGGGCAGTGCCCTATAGGGGACACAGGGCAGGCCAGCAGGGATACCACAGCCACTGGGGAAAGAGGGAAAGGAGAAACCACGAGAATTAGGGGCATTGGGAGAGAACAAGAGTGGGGTAGATCACTTAGTGTTGCATGGCACCCCCATGGCACCATGGGGGAAGTCTTTTCTTTCAGCTTGGCTGGAAACTCTACGGGGTGTTCTTCCAGGGCAAGGCCTTTGGGATTCCCCTGAGAGGTTCAAGGGATTCCACACAGCAGCACTCACACACTCAGGGTTTGGCACGGGGAGGGCGTGGTGGGAAAGCAGAAAGCACAGACTGAATGCTGACCAGGAAAGGGACTGGTTTGGAGGAGCTGGGCACGAGGCTGCAGGCGTAGCTGCAACAAACAGCAGAGCTTTCAGAGCCTTTTCCCTCTGCAGCTCTGAAACT
The DNA here is from genome assembly GCA_027886175.1 of Phylloscopus collybita. Lineage (NCBI taxonomy): Eukaryota > Metazoa > Chordata > Aves > Passeriformes > Phylloscopidae > Phylloscopus > Phylloscopus collybita. Next base: position 1,473,289 of record JAJNNQ010000027.1, read on the forward strand.
GGGAGCTAAAATCATGGAGCTGCTTTGATATAAAGTGTGTGCACCCTGATAAACACAGGGTGTGCACTCAGAAGTTAAACTGTGCCTCAAACCAGCCTGCAGCGTTCCAGTGTCACAGCTGTGCCTGGTGCTGCCCAGAGCAGGGCATGGCCACAACAGGCAACTCCTCAGGCACAGGCCAGGACAATACCAGAAAGTACAGACATGTCTACATCCTGTTTGGAGAGACATTACTTCATAGGAAAGTGGCTTTTGTGAAAAAGCTAAAAGGAGGAAACTGACCCAAAAGAAAATATAGGAACATTAACCTGTGTGCGTTCGCCGGTGACGTTCCAAATCCTTCATACCATAGGAAGTCTTGAACTGGCAACCTGGAAACAGGAAGGTAAAGATCATTAAATTCAAGAAAAACCTAGCGAAATAATAAAATTACATTACCATATTCTGGACGTGTTTATTTTCAACAGGGTTTTCTTTTAAATTCACTGTTAACAGCAAATTAATTCCTCATCTTGTTCACTCACATCTACTTAAAACAGTGACCAGCTCACCTGTGAACTTGAGTTTTCTAGTGCTTCCCCTCAGAGGCAGCTCACTGCAGGACTGCTGCAGGTAGCAAAGCTCCCCTGTGTCACTGCAGGAAAACCTTCCACGTTAAAATGGAAAGGCAGAAGGTACAATCCCCGTCTCACCTGGGTACAGGCAGCTGAGCTTCTTCAGTGGCAGTGAGGAGGAGGATTTCTTGGACCTTGCCTTTGGTGGTGTAGAGACGACAGCAGCAGCTGGAGGCTCTGTGCTCTCGCTGGGCAGGTAGGTTTGGTAGCCATGCTCAAAAACAAACTCTGGGGCAGACACTAAACACACAAAAAACTTCATGTAAGAGCATTATCTTCTCTAATCAGATTAAAAAAAAATCTAATTATTGTTTAGTTTCATGAATTGTCTATTCTGTTTAGGTTTTTTTTTTTTTTTTTTCCCCAGCAACATTCCTGTTCCTATTTACCTGGGGGAGGAGAAAAAGGAAAAAGGTTTTTCTCTTCCAAATAGCAAAGAAAGATGTATTTGTTTTTGAACTCTGTCTGTGTTATAGCCCAAATGAGAAAAAAATATCCTTATTTATACGGCAAATGTGGTCAAAAGGCACCACACAGATTATTTTTGTAATTGTTAAAAAAGTTCAGCCTCTTTCAACTCTACTGTTTTTAGCTGTTACTCACAAGAATAACAGGTGAAAATATCTCAGCCAAAGTAGCAGCTTTTAAATCAATTAAACAACACTATAGCCCAAAAGGGCAAATGGATAGAACTGCCCTCATTTTAAAGATGAGTAAATATGAAGCAGAAAAATGACTCACCCAAAACCCACACTGAGTTGAGGGATTATAATACAAAAATTCCTGGAAGTGGGCCCCGAATTCAGTTTGTTTCACTGCTCTTCCAGATTCCCTGCCTTAATCTGTCTGTCCAAATTAGAGTCAAATAACTCGGGGTTTAGTAAGGTCCCACACCAAAATAAAACAAAGCTATATATAGAAGGGCAAACCTTCACACACGGAACAAAATCCTAATTTTATTTAAATGTCTCCAGGATCAGGACCTCACTTGAATCTTCACATAGGCAGAAATTTTGAGTAATATTTTTCCTGCCAATTAGTTGTGGGAGCAATGTTAGGGAATGCAGTGTTCTCACATAAAAAGGTCTGGATGGGTGCCTGACAGCAATTCTGTGTCTGTTTTCCATCTAGAGCACTCTTAAAAAAAAATACAACACATAGTAATTTCAGTATTTTTCATAAGTATCGACAATTTTAATTAATCTGCACAAGCTGGTTCCACAACACAATAGACTTGAGCAATTCTCTGAGAGAACTTGTACCTCAATTAGCAAATTAAGCAACTATTGTTATAACAAACCCAAGAAGGCAGCACAGCACTATTTCATTTCCTTGGTTACACGACAACTGATGTGAAAACTGTCATTTCAGCTGGGTGATGGGGACACAGGGACAGGGGGCTGGCACCTGGCAGGTGACATGGCAGGGTCTGTGACGTGTTTGGGTACCTGTGATGGGTTTGGGTACCTGTGATGGTTGGGTACCTGTGATGGGTTTGGGTACCTGTGATGGGTTTGGGTACCTGTGATGGTTGGGTACCTGTGATGGGTTTGGGTACCTGTGATGGGTTTGGGTACCTGTGATGGCTGGGTACCTGTGATGGGTTTGGGTACCTGTGAAGGTTGGGTACCTGTGAAGGTTGGGTACCTGTGAAGGTCTGGGCACCTGTGATGGGTTTGGGTACCTGTGAAGGTTTGGGTTACTGTGATGGTTTGGGGTGTCTGTGATGGTTGGGTACCTGTGAAGGTTGGGTACCTGTGATGGGTTTGGGTACCTGTGATGGGTTTGGGTACCTGTGAAGGTTGGGTACCTGTGATGGGTTTGGGTACCTGTGAAGGTTTGGGTACCTGTGATGGGTTTGGGTACCTGTGAAGGTTTGGGTACCTGTGCTGGTTTGGGTACCTGTGATGGGTTTGGGTACCTGTGAAGGTTTGGGTACCTGTGATGGGTTTGGGTACCTGTGATGGGTTTGGGTATCTGTGATGGGTTTGGGTACCTGTGATGGTTTGGGTACCTGTGATGGGTTTGGGTACCTGTGATGGGTTTGGGTACCTGTGATGGTTTGGGGTGTCTGTGATGGTTGGGTACCTGTGAAGGTTTGGGTACCTGTGATGGGTTTGGGTACCTGTGATGGTTTGGGTGCCTGTGAAGGTTTGGGTGCCTGTGATGGGTTTGGGTACTTGTGAAGGTTTGGGTACCTGTGATGGATTTGGGTACCTGTGATGGTTTGAGTGCCTGTGATGGGTTTGGGTACCTGTGAAGGTTTGGGTGCCTGTGAAGGTTTGGGTACCTGTGATGGGTTTGGGTACCTGTGAAGGTTTGGGTACCTGTGATGGTTTGGGTACCTGTGATGGGTTTGGGGTGTCTGTGATGGGTTTGGGTACCTGTGATGGTTTGGGTGCCTGTGATGGGTTTGGGTACCTGTGAAGGTTTGGGTACCTGTGATGGGTTTGGGTACCTGTGATGGTTTGGGTACCTGTGATGGGTTTGGGTGCCTGTGATGGTTTGGGTACCTGTGATGGGTTTGGGTGCCTGTGATGGGTTTGGGTACCTGTGATGGGTTTGGGTACCTGTGATGGTTTGGGTACCTGTGATGGTTTGGTACCTGTGATGGGTTTGGGTACCTGTGATGGTTGGGTACCTGTGATGGTTTGGGGTGCCTGTGATGGGTTTGGGTACCTGTGATGGGTTTGGGTACCTGTGATGGGTTTTGGGTACCTGTGATGGGTTTGGGTGCCTGTGATGGTTGGGTACCTGTGAAGGTTGGGTACCTGTGATGGTTGGGTACCTGTGAAGGTTGGGTACCTGTGATGGGTTTGGGTACCTGTGAAGGTTTGGGTACCTGTGATGGGTTTGGGTACCTGTGATGGTTTGTGTCTCGGAGGCGATGGTCCTGCTCGTGCTCTGAGCCTGTGTGCTTGGCACGGTCTCCTCGGACACGAACTGGACGGTGCTGGTGGCGCCGGCCGCGGCACTGGTCAGCTGGCAGCCGCTCTGCTTGTGCCCCACGAAGGCGTCCAGGTTGTTGAACTGCTGCTTGCAGATGCCGCAGATGTGGATGTCAGGTGTCAGCTCCACCAGCACCGTGGTGCTGCCGGGAACTGTGGGGACACGGCACGGTCAGCTCAGCCCGGGGGATGGCGATGGCTGACACTGCTCCAGGCGGCACAGGGACATCCTGCTGCCCCGAGCACCGCGGGACCCCGGGAGATGGGGATGCATCCCCAGAGGGCTCGGGGTCCCACGGGGCGCACTTGCTCCGTGGCTGCAGCATCGCTGCACGGTGCCCTCCGGGGACACACGGACACCATGATCCTCCAGGATCTACGGACAGCAGCCAGTGACCCCGGATCACCGCCCGGGACACACTGACACCATGCAATGCCCATGGAGCGAGGATAATCCCCCAGGATCCATGGACCACTGCCAGTGCCCATGGCGCATCCATCACCCCAGAGCCATGGTGCACTGCCCGGGCCCCATGGAGCACTGCCGGGCACGCACGAACCATCACCCAGGACCCCTGGACCACTGCCCAGCCGCCCCGACCCCTCCGGCCGCGCTGACCCCTCCGGCCGCCCCGACCCCTCGGTCCCCGCGGCGCTCAGGCAGATTCCCGGGTTCCCCCCCCCCGCCCCCCAGCCAGGTTCCCGGGCTCCGCTCCCGCCCGCTTCATGCGCTACTCAGGTTTCGGGGCCCGGGCAGGCCCCGGCTCCCCCGCGCGGGCGCGGCGCGGGCCCCGGAGCGCGCATGGCGCACACTTACACTGCACGGGGCCGGGGAAGGCGGGCGCCGCCCCCGCCCCGCCGCGGTTCATGGCGGCTCCGCCGCCGCCTCCTGCGGGGCCGAGCCCGCCGGGACCCGGCACCGCTGCCGCCGCTCGGCCACCGGGCGCCGGCGGATGTGCAGGAGCCGAGCATGCTCAGTGGCCGCCGCGAAGCTGCGGCGGTGCCGGCCGACAGCGGCCCCGGGCAGGCAGGGCCCTGAGGCAGCGGAGCCCTGCCCGGCCCCGAGCCTGAACCCCAGAGCTGTATCGGCTCCTCCAGCCTGAACCCCAGAGACGTGCTCGGCCCGGAGCCTGAACCCCAGAGCTGTATCGGCTCCTCCAGCCTGAACCCCAGAGACGTGCTCGGCCCGGAGCCTGAAGCACAGAGCTGTATCCGCTCCTCCAGCCTGAACCCCAGAGCTGTATCCGCACCTCCAGCCTGAACCCCAGAGCTGTGCCCGGCCCGGAGCCTGAACCCAGAGCTGTATCGGCTCCTCCAGCCTGAACCCCAGAGCCGTGCCCGGCCCGGCGCCTGAACCCAGAGCCGTGCCCGGCCCCGAGCCTGAACCCAGAGCTGTATCGGCTCCTCCAGCCTGAACCCCAGAGCCGTGCCCGGCCCGGCGCCTGAACCCAGAGCCGTGCCCGGCCCCGAGCCTGAACCCAGAGCTGTATCGGCTCCTCCAGCCTGAACCCCCGAGCCGTGCCCGGCCCCTTTCCCCTGAGCTGTGCCCCTCCCGGAGATCCCAGAGCCGTGCCCGGCCCGGCCCGGCCCCTTTCCCCTGAGCTGTGCCCGGCCCGGAGACCCCAGAGCCGTTCCCGCATCTCCAGCCTTCACCCCAGAGTGTCTGGTGCTTTATTTGCTGAGTTATCAATCGGACGCTGCTAAGGGGCTGTGTTAAATCAACATTCAGAAGGTTGAGAAGAGCTGAGCCGCTGTGGCACTGCAAAGAGGAGGAATTCCTTCCAGCCCCTCCGTGCTGCTGTCGTGCAGAAAGTGCTGGGGCAAACTGCACTGCTCAGCTCCCTGTGCTGGCAGGGGCGGGAGGTCTTGGGGAGCCAAGGGCTCAGTCCTGGACTGCCCTGGTGCTCTGCTTCCCACCTCTGGAATTTCCCAGCACGCTGCAAATGCGGCTCGGCTGGGAATTCTCAGCCCCTTTTCCTTCAGGGAGAAGATGAGGTGGGGCCAAATTAATGCTTTTCGTAGGGATTCCTGAATTTTGGTCCTGGCTGTGCTGGGGAAGGTTTTTCAGGTCGTGGCAGCTCGACGTGGTTAAAAGCAGAGGGAGAAGAGGCACCTGCAGCAGAAAGAGCAGTGGCTCCTGAGGGTCAAGGCCTCTGGTATCCCAAGGGAATTCTGACTGTCAGATCCCTCTCTCTGAGCTTTGCTTTACAGGGATGGTCAGAAGGAGAAAAACCAGTCGCTGGCACCGACTTCAACACAACCCAGAGCTTGAAATTTTGAAGGAATTGCTGCGTGCCTGTGGGAGAACAACAGCTTTCAGACCCACAGCTGTCCACAGGAGGTCCTGACATATGGCCCTGCAAAACAGAATTCTGGAAGGACTGGGATAAGTCAGGGGAGGCTCAGGTTGGAACACCAGGAGGAATTTGTTGCTGGAAAGGGTGCTCAGGCCTTGGCAGGGGCTGCCCAGGGAGGTTTGGAGTGCCCATCCCTGGAGCTGTCCAAGGAAGGGCTGCAGGTGGCACTCAATGCTCTGGGCTGGGGACAAGGTGGGGATCCTTTTCTTTTTTTCCAACCTCAGCCATTATGGAATTCTGGCTTTGGCATGAACACTGCAAACACCATTATTATCTCATGAATAACTAATAACTCTCCCAGGCCAGGACTTTATGGATGCTCTGGAGGAGTTCTCCCTTGCCTGGCTGAGGATTGATGTCCGAGAGTGTAACACCGCGCCGAGCGCTTGAGTCATGGAGCAGGGCTGTGCTGAGATCACACTTGACACGGTTTGCAGCCTCTGAGGCATAAATCAGTGTGCATGTGTAATGTTCCTCACCCTTAACCCTGCTGACATGAAAATACTGCGCTGCTCCGGGCTCCCCACAAGTGCAGTGCAAGCAAACAAGGCCCAGAAAAGACAAATGTCAATCACGAGAGACAAGGGGGAAAATAATCAGAGGCATGAAAAAGTCAGAGCTCATCAGAGCCTCGGAGACAGGCGTTCCCCGGCACGGTTCAGACAGCTGTGCCCTCAGTGCTCTCCTGGAGACAGGACAACAAGAAATGGGTGGACTTTTTGCCTTCCTGCAGAGCTTCCATCCATCTCCTGGCACCCCAGACCGTGCAGGAGCAGGGGATTGCACCCTGAGCTCAGAGAAAACCCAGCCCAAACCTACCCAGGGAGGAGAAGTACCTGTTCATCCAGCCAGGAGAGCAAACCCTGAACCCATGAGATGCACCAGTCATTGCTCCCTTTGCCTTTCACAGCGGGTGGAAGAGAGTGTGTTTAAAAAGGAAAGACAAAAATACATTAATCAGCAGTATAAATGAATAAATCATCAGGATATACCAGCAAGATGCAAAATACCCCTCAAAACTCACCTGTGTCGTAGGGAAAGAACAAAAACTTGGTTACAAGCCCGAGGTCACTGAAGAGGGAGAGCTCTCTCTTGAAGGCCCCTAGTGCAAGATCATCACAACTGAGGTTGGAAATGTGGCCTAGGGGACAGACAACAAACTGGAATGCCTGTTGTAATTAAAACTTTCAGGTATTGAAGGTGGAGATGAACAAATGACTGATTCGGAGAAAAAAACTTAAAGATCCAACCGCCAATTTTTAGCATTTTGATGGATAATGACACAGCAACATAAATGCTCTGAGCTCAGATTAATTATGTTAAAATAATAGGTAATTTATCTCTGTGTTGAGAACATATAATTATGATGATTTTTTTTTCAAATGTTTTAAAATAATGTCAATTTCAATTTCAATAATGCAGGGTAGGGACTTTGCTGTTCAGTGTATTTGCTGTTTATACAGTATTTTCAATGTCATTGCTTTCCTGTACAATAAATAAAGGCAAAACAATCAGTTAGTACCCTAAGATATTCCTTACTGCTGTAGGAACTGTAAAATAACTCAATATGAAAATGTTATTCACTGCAATAGCACATTGACAACTGTGATTAAGCCTCAAACTGAATACTGGAACAAAACAGAAATGTATTTTTGTGTTGAGCTGTTTAATTCTTCACCGTCAGGACGCAGAGCTGAACCCACCCAGGGGAAATGTCAGGCATTTGTGGGGTTAAATGTGCCTCAGTGCCTTTCCCCCCATGGAAAATGTGCAGCTGGGATGGAAAAGTCAGGGATGTAATTTCAGGGTTGAATTCAGCTTCCTGCACCTCTTATCTCTTTGCATTTCTCCCTCAAATGCATTTTTTTTTTCCTAAGTGCAAACTGGCTGCTCTCATATGAGCAAAATTTTAAAACAAACTCACATGATGATGATGATGATGGTGATGATGGTGATGATGGTGATGATGGATATGTCACACCTGAACATGAACTCCTTAATTTATGGAATGTATTTCAGCACTTTTTTTTGTATAAATATACAAGTACAGTAAAACTCCTCTGGGATGAACATGATAACAAATAAATGCTGAATCTGAGGCTGTACAGCTCCAGTCTCACATTCAGTCATTTTTATGATTATATTTGGGTTAAAAATGGAAAGCAACACCAGCAGAGGGACTCCCTTGATACTCCGTGGAGCTCTGCCTGCTCCCTGGCAGGGCATAGAGGTAATTTTATTCTGGAAGCTTTTGAATGCTTTACAAGTAATAGGAACCAAGTGGGAAAAGCATATTCCATATTTTAGTCCTGACATCCTCATAGAAAAGAATATAGAAAAAAAAAATAAAAATTAAAGATTCAAAATAGTTGCCTGTGATTCAGTACCTAAAGACTTGGTGGTGTTTTTCAGAATCCCCCTGGGATGTGTAAATGTTTCGGAGCTGGGAGTACCCACGGGAGCTGGAGTCACTTTTGCCACTTCATCAAACTAACGAGCCTTTGAGTGATGCTGTTCCCAGGTTCAGCTCTGCTGGGGAGGGGGGGACGAGGAGAAAACAAAACCGAAATTTAGACAGAATAGAATCCCTAAGAGCTGGGACAACGAGGATTTATTAATCCATGCGCTCCCAAGCTTACAAAAACTAATCTTCTGCCTGCAGTTTTGCTCTATAAATCTTGCCCTCCTTGGTGAGGTCTGTGCTTCCTGCAGAATTCCAGGAGAAGCCGTGCCTGCCAGCGTGCCACTGCAACACCTTTTTGGGGTCAGGGACAAGGGGCCTTTCACTGGCCAGGGACAGGAGGACTTCTCATTTCCTGGCTGTTAGAGCAACCCTCTCCAGCTTCTCACGGGCAGGATTCCCTCAGTGGAATGAACTGCTGCTGGATAAAAAGAGAATTCCTTTTGTATCCATAGCTACCCATCAGTCATTAAAGACCACGTGCCCCACCACTGGAGCTACAGGGAAGGAAAGTCCTGCTCTGAGTTTAGTGGGATTATCCAGGTGAGCAGGAGGTAAATCTGTGTTTATGCTGCTGGAGATGACTTCTGATATTGTTAGAATGAAGAACAAAGTGCAGGAGTCCTTTTCTTTGTGTGCAGATTTTAATTTACTCGGACGTGGCACGGAGAAATAGTGTGACTGCACATGTTCTTCCTCAGAAATTAATCTGAGCTTTGTGAACACGCTGCTGTTGTACAGAGCATCCTGGGATGTTCCAGCTAAAAGAAATCTGATTTACTGGTCCTTAGTCAGCAGGTATTTAGCTTAGTCAATCCTGGAGTGAAATAATAATAATAATATTAATAATATTAATATTAACAACAACAACAACGACAACAACAACAATAATAATAAGTAAGTAAGCAACAACAACAACAACAACAACAACAATAATAATAATAATAAGTAAGCAGGTATTTAGCTTAGTCAGTCCTGGTGTGAAATAATAATAATAATAATAATAATAATAATAATAATAATAATAAACAGTAATAATAATAAACAACAGTAATAACAATAATAAACAGTAATAGTAATAATGGATTTTGGTTTGGTATCAACTCAATTCTGCTATTCATGAACCCTGTGTCACCCACTGAAAAAAAAAAAATATAATATCCTTCTGAAAAAAAGGCTTCTGCTTTGTGTTCGTGTCACAAGATATTGGTACTTGACTTTTTCAGGCACTGAAAAGATCATGAAAAGGGTAACAGAGATGAGAGGGTTTGCTATTAGAATAATGTCTGCACGCAGAAATGACAGCCAGGGAAATACTATCTGAACCTCAACTGCTGCTCATTGTCATTGTACAATTAAATCTTTATCAGGCTAATATTCCCCGTGGTCAGATGTGTTTGCTTTCCAGGAATCCTGTAAAAATCCATTCAGCTGTGAATTTCAGAGGATGTGGCGGAGTGCTCATGGAGAGCAGATTTTAAATGTGCATTGAACACTTGGCCCTCGAATCGGTTGGATCAAGAGGCAGAAACAGAGGAGCATCTTCCTGAGGAAGGCAGGATATCAGATACATAAAAGATATTTTCTCCTATAGCACTACAAAATAAAGACGTATCTCCACAAGCTATTTTTCTATAGTGGAAAAAAAAAAAAAAAGTATCTTTTTATGATAATCTTGGGAATTGATCAAAATGAGGCGTCTGTTGGGTACAGAAAGTGCTGAGTGACCCACCTGGAATGCTGAACCGTGCTGAAAACGAACCTTTCCTAACCACCCCCTCCTTCCACGGCCAAGTGAGCCCCTGGGGCTCTCTCACGATTTCATACAAAACACGTTGAGAAACAAAGACGGATCAATATTTTCTGTGTTTTTTCCCGTGGAGAACGGGACGGGAAGCGTTGTCCAGGGCAGCTGACCTTGGCGGTGAGGAGCAGCAGAGTTGGGGATGCTCACGGAGCGCTCCTCCCGGGCCAGGAGAGGGTGCTCTTTGGTTGGATTTGGCGTTTTTTTCCTCCTTCTCCCCAACCCCTGCTACAACTGAGGATACTTTGAAACCTCCTTCCACACATTGTTTTATTTCGGGCTCATTTGGGTGAAGTTCCGTTTTAAATAGCGCAGCCCAGCTCTGAGAACTTCGCTGCCGGCACGAATTCGTGCTCAGCCGGTGTTGAGCTGGACACCAAAGAAGTTTAAATTCTTTTGCGTCTCCTGCCTGGCTGCTATCTGCACCTTCTGACAGAAAGGTGACTTCAGGTAATGGAGTTCTGTTCCCTGGGGTCTCCAGAAAATAAATCCTCGGGAAAATCAGAGGCGCATCCTGCAAGGATGTTTCTGGGAGTGCTCACAAAAGGGAAAAAAAACCCAACATCTGGGCAAACCAAAGCAATGAATCCTCGTGGCACAGCAGGCTTAGCAGTTGTTCAGTTTAGAACAACCTGAGCGTTTTTATCTAATGAACAAGCTCGCCCTCCTCGGAGGGGAATGTTCACCTGCGTTTTGGGATGGGAGGAGAGGGGAGCTGGCAGGGCCAGGCTGGAGCAAACCTCCTCCTGGGATCCAGCTGCCATTCCAGGTCCTTGTCCCCGCTCCACCACCCGGGACAGCCCTGGAAACCCTCCCTGCCCCAGGGAATTTTGTGAGGTTCCTGGCTGAGTTTGGGTGGAAGGGCTGGGAACACCCAGAGCTGGCAAAACCCTTCTGCTTCCAAGGGAATTCTCACCCGGCTCAGCCGGGATGGATAAAACAGGGACAACTAAACACACCAGCTCCTGATATTCTGTGATAATCACCCCAAACCGGGGTCTGTTCTGTGTGCACATTCCAGCGGCGGGGGAATGAGGTCACTTCGGGACAATTTGGGTATTTAATGGGAATTAGCATCTCTTTGTGGAGGGGTTGGTATTGCCACTGCTTCAGCCGCACGGAAAATCCAGGAGAGCCTGAGCCCTATTTCACAGAATCATCCGGGCTGGAAAAGCCCTCCCAGACCATCCCGTGCCCCATCCCCACCTGGTCACCAGCCCAGAGTGTCACCTCCAGGGAGAAGCCAGCAGCATTTTCTGGGATTTGTGGCACAATCCAGCTTTGTGTGGGCTTCCCATCAGCGATCTCTCCTTCTCCATCCCGCAGCCCTGGCCTTGTCCGTGCTGTGGATGCTGCAGCTGTTCCGTGTGCAGGTAAAACAAAAAAAAGGTTTTAATTAAAAGTGACACTGCTGCACCTCGTGCTGCCAGTGCCGGTCCTGGTGAAAAGCACCTGAGATGTGTGGAAGGTGCTGTAAGGTGCTGCCCTCCTGTTTGCATCCCAGCATCCCTGTGCTTCCCAAGCTGCCAAGTGAAAACATCCCCTGAATTTTATTTATTTTTTTAATGGAAAATGGCTTTTCTGACTAAAATCATCATGCAAAGCGGGGACAAGGACGTGGAATCATACATGTAAATATTTTTAATGGCAATTTTGGCCAAAATCTGAAGGGAAAAAAAGGTCGTTCAGAGCTCCTGAAGCTCTCAGCAAACAAGGACGTTGTCCCTCAGTTCCCGGCTTTTCAGGGGAAAACAGGTTCACAGATGTAACTTTTCCAATTAAAAATCAATTTTTTTTTTTGCCAGAAAGCCGCTCTGATTAGTTTTAATGAGAGGTAAGCAATCGCAAATGACATCCCGTGTCTACAAATTATGCGTTTGGGTTCAGAGCTGCGCTGCAGCCTCCACTTAACACCACAAGGACCTGGATCAGCGTCTTGTTTTGTAGCGCTCTGACATTTCCAGGATTCGCAGGAGCCGGATTTCTGCGGGGCACTGCCCATTAACCCCGCCTGGCAGGGCAGGGAATTCTCAATTACTCCGTGCCCTCTCTCCCCCCATCTGCATTTCCACTGAAAGCTTGGCTTTTCTGCTCCGAAGGAATTAAAAATACTTCCAGGGGAACCGTGGCGCGGGGTGGGTTCGTGTCCTGTCGTGTGCCAGCGTTTGGGGCTTTGCTGTGCGAAAGGGAATTTCGGGAGGGACCCAGCGGGTTGTTCGCTCCAGTCCTGCCCCATAAGGATTTAATTAGCCCCTAATTTTTTTCCTAGTGTATGTCGGAGATGAAGCTTAAATGCTCTTAAATTGTGGGGAAGAAAGCGCGGCTTAAAACATTTTCTCCTCATTTGGTGCGCTCAGCCAACAAAAAAACAAAACAAAACAAAACAAAAAAAAATTCTATTCCCGATTACATTGTTTCTAATTGTAAATATAATTATGAGCTGTTGAGGCGTGTGCTTAATGCTGAAACGTGAACTCGTGTTCTACCGAGGTATTCCAGGGAAAAGTCAAGCAGCAGAGAGTTTCCCACTGATAAGAAACTGCAAAACTTCCATTTCTTTCATTCTTCTGGTAACGATCGCTTGTGTTTGCTGCCCCTCAAGAAGTGACCGCATTCAGAGTGGGGAAACCGAATCAACAATGATTTAATCAACACAAATGGTTTGAAAATATTCTGGAGAACGTCTGGAGTGGCTGACTTTCTTTGGTGTCCCTGATGTGGCAGCTGGAGGGGGACACTGGGCACAGCGGTGAGGGGACAGGAGCTGGCTGGGGACAGGGCAGGGCACTGGCCCGTGGCCACAGCCAGTGCCAACATTTGTACATTTTTATTTGTCTTATGCTCTTCATTCTACGGGCAGAGCCAGAATGCTAATCCCAGCCTGGAGGAGTTTCCAGCTCCTGTAGGATCAAGCTCTGCCTGATCAAATCCTGGATGATCAAACCCGCTGAGCTGCCTTTCACAACTTTTTTTTTTTTTTTTTAATTGAACATTCAACTGGCAAAAAATCCTCAGAACCCACGATTCTCCCCTGACACCAAACCCCAGGAATTTGGGAAGTGCTGTAATCTGGAGGGCACACGAGGGAACGTGGGGATTCCACAGACAGTCAGCTCGGAACCCTGCGCCGTTGCTGAGGGTGCAGTGCCAGCTGTGACTCCTGCATCCTGCAGAGATCCCTCTGCATCTCTGGCATCAACAGCACAGGAGAAACCTCAGCCTGGGCTTTTCACCTGAAGAAGCCCAAGGAAGCAGCTGCTCTTTGGAGAACAAGGAATTGATGGAGAGAGCAGACCCACCAGGGCTGACCATCACTTGGTCCCACTTCCTTCCTCGTTCCTGTCCCAGGGGCACTCGGTGACACCAGGAGGATCCAGGGCTGCCCTGGACAAGGTGCTGAGCACGACAAGGCACAGTCTGGCTGCTGAAACCCCTGCAAGGCAGCTGTGGGATGGCAAAAACCCGGCCCACAGGGACGTGCAGTGCAGGGTAGGAAGCAGGAATCAGCCCAGCAGTTCAGCCTGACACGAGTTCTCATCTGCTGAGGAGCTGAATGGATTCAGGCTACGCTTGATAAGCTTATCTTGAAGTCAGACAGAAGCTGGGCTGCTGGAATTCCTACTGTTGCTCTGTCATTATACAGCTGAAAGTCAGGAACTGTCAAATGACATGAATAATATCTGTCCATATTTAATCCAGCCAGCTGCTGACAATTGCCTCTCACCCTTCCCCTCGGTGCACGAGCTCCACCAAAGGGCTCGGAGCCATCGCACTGAACTGAGGCAAATCTGTAGCTGCAGAACCACGCTCCAGATAAGGACCTCGCCGTGTCTAAAATGGGGGAAAAAAAGAGGAGATAGCAGCAAGCACAAAAAACCTACGGAGATAATTCTTCCTGGACCACAGCAAGGAGGAATGTTGGAGATTGTGCTGACACTCGTGACGTTACAAACGCTACGGGGCTGAGGATAATGCAGAGTAGACTTTTTTCCCCCCCTCCCTTCCCCCATTTCAAAACAATCACATTCTATCTTCTTATAAGATATGAGGAAGATTGTTATCTGGCGTAATGAAAAGCAAATGACAGGCAGATAAACTGAGGAGCTGTTTATAAAGCCTTGTACAGTATTCTCCATGGTACACAGATAAGGGAAGCACATAATTGAAATGGCTACAAACGGCATTAAAAAGGCATAAGGAGAGGAAAATGAGGAGATCAAATGCAGAAGGCAGACAAATTTTAGATTACTGATGGAGGCGTTCGGGCAAGGCACTCGGTTCCTCGTGGGAGTTGAGCACCTCCTGCTCCTGCAGGCACGTGCAGCCTGAACTGCCAGCCCCACTTCCCTCCTCCAGGGACATCCCTGCCCTCACCCATCCCAGGGACCCCGAGGTTTGACACTTGGGCTCCTGGAACAACCCCCAGCTTTACCTTCTCTTCACAACTCTTTGCCCTGTAGTGTCTTCAAAGACACCTTTGTGCTTCTTCTGAAGGCACGAGTGGAGTGCTCATTGTTCTCTGCAGGAATGGGAAAGAGTCACGTCCTTTCCTATCGGAGTGAGCAGCAAAGTGTTTTCTGAACTTCCTCGAGCGCAGAAATACCATGGAAATGCTTCCAAGTGTGGGTAGGAGAACAGCAGAGGAGCCTCTGCTCTGAGGCAGATTTAAATGGAAACCTCATTGTTAATGTGAGGTTTTTCTGGATGTCCCAGACCCCCCCAGAGCTCAGCCAGGGGATCCTGTTGTGTGTTCCTCTGCAGCAGCTCCCAGGAACTGGAATTCAGGTCACACTGGAAGTCCTTACGCTGTGATAATCTTCCCTAATTAGAGGAGGAGGAAAGAACTCAGCTGGACAAATGAGCTAAAATCAGGAGAATCTTGAACAAACATCTCAAGCATTAATCATTTATGGAGAAAGAAGAAGAAAATCATCAAAATAATTGAGCAATTGCAGACAAATGTCACAATGCCTTGTATTGCCAAAATCTCGTCATTGCGAATGTATACGTCTGATTTCCAGGTTTATTAATGAAACAAAAAGGCATCTACAATGGATAAATAATACATCATATGGAATTCACACAGTCTATTTATAATAGAGATCAGTGACACCTATCAACTCACATTAAATCACATCATGCAGATTTTGCCTCGTCTGCACATTGTCAATCTCTGCTTCCTCTTTCCCTGCCGCCGTGACAAAAAAGTAACTTGAAAAGAGTTGTCTGAAAAAATCCCTGCAAGAACGTTTAAAAGAGCAGCAGAACTCAGCCAGACTCGGGGCTGGGAAGGTGCTGGCTCACCCCACACTTTGCCCAGAATCCAGCCCTGAGGGCACAGCAGGGGTTTGGCTCAGAGACTGGAAAATCAGGGTCACACCGAGAATCGAGGGCATGGGATGAGTCAGTGGCAGAGTTTGGGGTATCAGCCTTCTGAGCTGAAAAGCTGAATTGTCCTCCATCCCTGACCTCTGTGCCCTGATGAAAAAAAAAAAAAACAACAAACACATGGAATGAAGTGGGTTTTGGAAAAGAAGTTGGAGCTCTTGCAAGCATCACCATTAAAACGTAATGTGGGCTTAGAGACATCCTTCAAAAACAACATAAATAAGTTATTTTGCAGAAGAATTATTTACCACGAGAAGAGATAGAAATTCATAAACCAGCTCAGAGATCTGCAGGGGAAACTTTCTCAGTGACATCACCAGAAATGGGGGCTGAGGAGCCCGAAACGCCTGGATTTTTGCGTGCGGCTTTTAAAACATAATTAGTGATCTAACATCGACAGACGTCACTGGCTGTGGTAATGTCTGTGGCAAATAAATAACAGTGGAACACAATAAAACTCCCTGTAATGTACTCTGCTGTAATATTGATGGCAGCATATGGCAAACATCTGACAGCTGCTAAACAGATGTGGCAATTAGCAAACCTTCTGGTCATGCTGGTGAGATGATTATGCAACACGTTCTCCAGGAAAATCCCAGACTTCCTCCTTTGTGGGGCTCTGCACGTGTGGAGCAAGCGCTGCTCTAATGCCCCATTTAAGGCAGCATTGCTCACTAATGGCTCCTAACCCAAATTTTTTTTTTTTTTTTTTTTTTTTTTTTGGAGTTGCTGAATCTCATGGAAGATTTAGAGAAATCCCAGAATTTAAACAAGAACAATATCAGTTCAGCCGTGGAGCAGATACTTCAATTATAATAGCTAATGGACAAATTGAGAGATAAAAAGACTTTTCTATCATGTTGAAATTCAATGAACAGTTTTCAATTAGGCTCTAAGTATAAAAAGGGGGAAAAAAGGAAGATACTTTTCCTTGATGTTAACATTGCAGGAGAAGATGAGAGTAACTTCACTTTTTCATTATACAGAAGAGGTGCATATAATGATGCATATTTAAATTATAAATCAGGTCACTATCTGCCAAATGAAAGCAATATCAATTAGAGCCGGGGTGGATCAGGCTTTAAAACTCCTTATATTTAATGACAAAAGTATGACTGTTACCCTCACCCAGCCAACAAAGGGATAATTTAAGGCAGTAAGAAATCAAAGAGTGATGTCACAAAAATAAGCCCTCACAGCTTTTTGGATGGGATTATTATAATTAATAGACTTCCAATGACTTTTTTTTTTTTTTAATATTTTTTGCAGGTTATGGGCTTTCACAAAAGCATTTATTGCAGGCATAAAATATATAAAGCTCTAAAGAGTGGGTTTGAGTAAGGTTGACTTGAGGGTCCTTAGCCTTTCTACTCCAGTAATTCCTGTAAAATCAGAGTTTCATTTATAGGCTCAATTTATAACGTTGAATTTATGCCAGTTCATCTGATATCAATCATGATAATAGCATGATCCATTGTATGTCACTTGTGCTAATGCAAATTAAATATCATTGCATTACGAAAAAAAGCCTTATGTTAAAATAACACGGAGTGTGTAACTTGAACCAAAAAAAAAATTAAGGAGGAATTAGCCATTTGGGCTGATCATATGTACAGATAATAAACTTAAACCCTTGCATTTCTTATATATAAAATTAGATGGATGCTGGAAAAAACGAAAAGCTAAGCAAAAAATAAAATAGATTAAGGTTTGTGTAGCAAGATTAACACTGATTTTCCCTCTTCACTGCAGTTAAGGTCAAGTAGTGAGCAGTTTATTATCTTCCTTTTAACCACCGTGGTTTTGAACCTCTGGCTTTGGCACAGGAGTCCTGGGAATCGGCTTTTGAAAAGCTTCAGATTTGCAAATGTCGTGGTTTGAATCCCCCTGTGCCTTTAGGAATGACATCCTCACACCCTCAGCACGGTGTCTGTGCATCGGGGTACAAACCCCTCCGGTTCAGGGCAGCTGAAATGATGAGGACAGCCCGGTAAGGCAGTCCTGAGATGAAAGTGCACCCAAAGATTTTGTTGAAAATTGTTAAAAATGGTTTCTTTCTGCGTTTCACTGCAGTCCATGCTCTCCCTCCCCTGCTGAAGTGGCAGGACACCCTGTCTAGGTTAAGTAAGAGACTTTTCCATGCAGAATTGCAGCCAATTTCCCACATCAAATCTGGGAATATCTGCAATATTTGTGCAGCTCCTCGTGCTGTGAATGTCCTGCAGTTTGGGGCAGAACGAGACTTTATCAGCTGTGTCTCCTGAGCCTTACACACCCCCTTTACACAGATTAAAAACCCACAGGGGCTGCTCTGCAGTTTCTCCATGAAAGGAGGAGCAAGATCTCTTTGCTGGGAAATGTCTGTGAGTTCTCCTGGCCGTGGAAGTCCTGCAGGTCCTGTTGCATTTTTGGTCAGAGCTCAGACGTTTTCCTTTCATAGCTCCCTGTGATGTTGATTCGTGCCTGTGAAAAAGCCACAGAACTTAAATCCCTGTGCCTGAGGGGGGATGAAGTGCAGGGGGGGCCCAAAGTTGTTTTGGGGTCACCTAATTGCCCCTTCCAGTACCTGAAGGGAGCCTGAAAGAACATGGAGAGAGTGGGAATGGCTTCAAACTGCCAGAGGAAAGCTTTATTTCAGAGATTGGGAAGAAATTGTTCCCTGTGAGGGTGAGGAGACCCTGGGATGGAATTCTCAGAGCAGCTGTGGCTGCCCCTGGATTTCTGGAAGTGTCCAAGGCCAGGCTGGACATTGTCCCAGCCTGGGACAGTGGGAGGTGTCCCTGCCGTGGCAGGAGTGGAGCTTTCAGGTCCCTCTCAATGCAGGTCACCCTGTGATTCTGTGATAGCAACTGTGGGAATGAAACCATTCCCAAACCTCCTGAATCCCCACCCAGCACTGCTGGGTGTCTGGGAACCTTAGTGGGGAAAAAAAGCAAAAAATTTTTGGAGCTGTGGCTGCTCCAGTGAGGCTGAGATTGGCTCGTGTTGTGCCAAGATCCCTTTCTCTTCCTGACTCCTGGAAGGAAAGGGACACACAGCAGTCCATGGAAGGAGGGGAACACAGCACAGGGCTTGGGAGGAAGGAAATACAAAACAGAATCCTTGGGAGGAATGGAACACACAGCACAGTGCTTGGAAGAAGGAAATACAAAATGCAGTCCATGGAAGGAAGGGAACAGAAAGCACAGTCCTTGGGAGGAAGGGAACAGAAAGCACAGTCATTGGAAGGAAAGAAACACACAGCACAGTCCTTGGAAGAGAGGAAATACAAAACACAATCCTTGGAAGGAAGGGAACAGAAAGCAGTCTTTGGAAGAGAGGAAGTACAAAACACAGTCCTTGGGAGGAAGGGAACACACAGCACAGTCCATGGAAGGAAGGGAACAGAAAGCACAGTCATTGGAAGAGAGGAAATAGAAAACACAATCCTTGGGAGGAAGGGAACACACAGTACAGTCCATGGAAGGAAGGGAACAGAAAGCACAGTCCTTGGAAGAGAGGAAATACAAAATGCAGTCCATGGAAGGAAGGGAACAGAAAGCACAGTCTTTGGAAGGAAGGAAATACAAAATGCAGTCCATGGAAGGAAGGGAACACACAGCACAGTCCTCGCAGTGTCCTGTGGCTCCTTGTGCCAGGGTTCAGCATCTCTGGGCAATACTTCCTCCAAGTTTGGCGTAATTAACTGCACTCCTCAGAGGTGGAGAGGAGAAACCCGGGAGATCAAACCTTTGCACATCCCCTGTTCCGCACAGCAGCCTGATCTGCAGAGGCATATTCATTATTTCACATTTTTCCTCCTTCAAATGGTGGCACTGCTTGTTTCAGAAGCAGAACTGACACTCTTCACTGCTCATCGCTACAGATGTTAGAGAGATTCTTTAATGTTGGAAGGAAACACAAACCTCCTAATGGAGATCTTGGCAGCTAAGTGAAAGGAAAATAAGATTGTTTTAAAATATATTTATAGGTCTTTTAACACATATATACTCTGACAGTGATCTGGGAGTTTCAAAAGTCTATTATTAAATTTGCTTTAACACCTCTGTTTACAAAGTTGCGTGTGCTGCTTTCCTTGCCTGCTTCATCTACTAAAATTCCAGGTTTCCCATTGCATTTGGACAAACCTCAGCTTATTTTCATGGACCTCTTGGAAACTTTATCCCAAGTTCAAATAAACCCAGTGCTAGTGCTGAGTTTAACCCGTTGCCAGGAGGTGAAGCCCAGGGTTTAGATCTTCATTTACCTTTTTATCTGATACTTTGGAACCTGTCTGGGACACAATATCCTGAGGTGAGCAGTAAATGATCCACACCTGCACTCTCACCCTTGGTCCCACATCTGCTTAACTTCGATCTGCTCACATTATAAAGTTCAAACCCGTGGATGTGGCTGCCAGCTTGTCCTGGTTATCCCAAAACCTTAATTCCCATTTCTGCCCACTGCCAGAAGCCCCCAGTTAGAGAGGGACAGGATAAACCAGTTCTGAGGGGTTTTTTTTCTGGCTTTCCCTCTAACACCAGGCACTGGCTGGGGTCAGGGACAGGAGACTTCACCCACACATCTGGTTGCAGGTGGAAACTTTGCTGTACTGAAATGGTGCCTTAGAAAATGCCAGGTTCTGAGGTATCCTCCCATTCCAGAGGAGCTGACAGCCCCACTCAAACCCCTCTAAACGTGCCCTGGATTGCCCATGAATTATTCAGTCTGCAAATAATTTATTAGGTGAATTTAACCCCCTTTTTCTGTTCACAGATTGCCCCTGAGCATCTTTCAGCTTTCTCTTTGAAATCATTAAGTGGGTATTTTTAATGAATAATTTTGAGGATCAGACTCTCCACGACACAGAACTGCTCAGATCTGTCTGAGGGGCCTCTGTGCTGCTGTTCAGGTGTGACAGGGCTGGGGTTTTGCCCCAGAAACCTCAAAAAAAAAGGGGGAGGAGGCAGGTCAGAGCTTCAGCACTTCTGGTTCTCAGAGCTTGGGAGACACCCCAGCAGTAGGGCAGACACAGCCCTGACTCCTGTGCTCCTCACCTGGCTGGGGAGCTCTGGGAATCCTGTGCTCCTCACCTGGCTGGGGAGCTCTGGGAATCCTGTGCTCCTCACCTGGCTGGGGAGCCCTGGGAGTCCTGTGCTCCTCACCTGGCTGGGGAGCTCTGGGAGTCCTGTGCTCCTCACCTGGATGGGGAGCCTTGGGAGTCCTGTGCTCCTCACCTGGCTGGGGAGCTCTGGGAGTCCTGTGCTCCTCACCTGGCTGGGGAGCTCTGGGAGTCCTGTGCTCCTCACCTGGCTGGGGAGCCCTGGGAATCCTGTGCTCCTCACCTGGCTGGGGAGCTCTGGGAATCCTGTGCTCCTCACCTGGCTGGGGAGCCCTGGGAATCCTGTGCTCCTCACCTGGCTGGGGAGCTCTGGGAATCCTGTGCTCCTCACCTGGCTGGGGAGCTCTGGGAATCCTGTGCTCCTCACCTGGCTGGGGAGCCCTGGGAATCCTGTGCTCCTCACCTGGCTGGGGAGCTCTGGGAATCCTGTGCTCCTCACCTGGCTGGGGAGCTCTGGGAATCCTGTCCTGCCCCTGCATGGAGATGCAAACACCTCTGAGGGTGTGGGACCCCAAACACAACCAGCACAGGCCCTTGGCAGCGTCCTTGGAATGCAGAAACCAAAATCAGGGCTGGTGGCTTTGGAACTCCACAGAACGGGGCCAGAAGCATCTGCCAGAGGTTTTCCTGTCTGCCTGGAGGATCAGGAGCAAGGCTCCAAGGAGCTGCCAGAAAACTCAGAGGGACCAGCAGCTCCCCAGAGCTCTCAGGGAGGTCACGGAGCAGGTTTTGGTTCTGGTTGGCCAAAGCCATGAATGGCCTCCCAAGTAATTCCATTCATTGGGGAAGAAGAGCAGAGGGAAGCTGGAGTGGAAAAGAGCAGCATCAAAAGTGCCAGCACCAGGAAAAGATAAAACCAAATCAGTATTCAAATTACATGCGTGTCTCAATTTTGCTTTGTTATTGTGTCACTATTTTGAAAAGCCCAAATTATGCTCATAAAAACTTAAGCTCTCCATACATATGTATGAAAGTGCTCAGCCTCAGCAGGGCTGAGACAGACAAATCTGGGAGTGGGATTCTTTTCAGGCTGCGAGAAGCAAATAATAATCAAGTGTAGTTGAGTTGTGTGAGATGTTGGGCCTGGAACCACCTCCTTTGTCTTCTTCTCCTCCAAGAGACAAGGAGGAGTCTGAAGGAATTTTGCTGTCCCAGCTGGGGACTCGTTCCAGAATCCAGTGAGGACAGAAGGAAAATTGGGGTTGAGTTCAGTGCCTGGGCCTGTTAACATCCTGCTGCAGGAGCTCAGCTTGGTCCTGCCACAAGTTCCTCAGGAGTTTGGGGATGGAGCAGTTCTGGTGGGATGGCTTTGGCAAGTGGGAAATTCCAAGGTTTAGTTGTAAAGGTATAATGGATATGTAATATATAATACCATAATGGTAATATAATAACATATAACACATAATACATAGTACATAATATATAATATATAACACATAAAACATAAAACATAAAACATAAAATATAAAATATAAAATATAAAATATAAAGACCAGGTCAACTCGGAATTGAGCGTTTGAATCCACCCCCTTTAATCTGCTTTAGCAGAAACAAAAAAACCCCAAAACCAAAACAAAATCAAAAAAAAAAAAAAACAAACAAACAAACAAACAAAAAAAAACAAAACAACAACAAAAAAAAAACCCCAAAAAAACCAAAAAAACCCCACCAACCCAAAAAACCCAAAAAACCCAAAAAAATCTAAAAAACCCCCAAAAAAACAACAAAAAACCAAACAAACAAAAAACCAAAAACAAACAAACAAAACCAAAAAACCAAAACAAAACCACAAAAAACACACACACACAAAAAAAAAACCCACAAAAAAACCAAAACAAAAACCACAAAACCCCAAACCCCGGGGAGATGCCCGACTCTCCCGACCCCTGTCCACCCCCAGCTCCCTTCCCACAGCACTGCCATTCCCAGACTCCACGCAGGGATGTGGCTGATGGCACACACGGCCCAGGGGAGCTCATCTGTCCCCAGCTGAGCCCCAAAGTGTCACCCAGTGGCACTGCCAGCACCTGAGCCACCTGGGGCTGTGCCTGTCCCTGCAGCAGCTCCTCTCCCTCCAACACTTCTCCCCCTGCTCTTTCCTCTGGGAAAGGAAAATTCACAGTTTCTTCCTCCTCCTCGTGCCTCCAAAAGATCCATTTCTGCACCAACTTCCCAGATCAGGACTTGGGTCAACCTGAGAGCTTTGACTCTGGAGAATTCCAGGAAAACCATAAGAAACCTATAAAACCATTAACGGGCTTGCTAAATGGAGACATTTCACTGCTTTTCCAAACTTTTGTGACTGAGCTGTCGTGGAGGTTTGATTAGAGCCTTGGGGGATAAATATCCAATAATAACACCTGTAATAAAAATGGGGGGACGTAGCCCCACCCCTTCCTTCAGGACAATTTTATCCCACAAAGTGATTGCAGAGCAGCCCCAATCCTAAGAGCCTGTGCTTCAGTCTCCAGCAGGTTTCTGGGGAAGATTGGAATATTCTCCCCTGTTCTGTGATGAATTAGCTCTGTTTGGTTGTATTTTTTTTTATTTTTTTTTTTTTGAGGGGGGGCAGGGGGAATTACCATATCACTGTATGCACAAGAGATCAAATGTATGATTAAAAATATTTATAATACTGATGTGGAGAAGAATGATATGTTAAACAGATAAGCGTATAATAATGCATGTCTTACCCATAAAATTTAATTTATCCCTTGGGCAGGGCATAAACTTTGCTCAAGAACAACATGTTTTCCATCTATAGATTGCAGAGCTAAACTGCTTAATTTTACAGCAAATTGATCACTGCTGTAATATTTCAGGAGCAAAATGATCCTCAACAGTCAGTTCAGTTTCAAAAGCCCAAATTTATAGTTCTGCCTCTGATTTAGTGATAAGGTTTTTTAACATATTGGGCATTTCATCACTTTCTATCGGGAGTCAGCATTGCACCAACAAAGAAATATTTTTTCGAAATCAACAACAACAACAATAAAAAAAAAAAAAAAAAAAGGGCCATAAATAATATCCATCCAACTGACAGAAGAGTTTAATATTCCCTTCAGACTGGGAGGAGATTATTCAGGTTCCTGTCCTTGTAAACTCTCGTCCTGTTCAGGGGGTGTGCTGCTCTGCTCCGTGGGTGGAATCGCTCCCAAATCCCTGCCCAGCTGCTCAGGAAACTCTTCCACTCGTTCTCCCCAGTGACCAAACTTCATCTCACCCCAGTGCAAATAAAATTTAGTGGATCTAAAGTTACTTGACACTTTTGATATGTTTAAAATAAATGTGGAGAGATTTAATGATGTGAAAGTTCATGACTCAGGAAAGATTGCTCCCTAGCCGGGGTCTGAGGATAGACACCTATAAAATCAAATTATTATAATCACAGGAGCCAGGAGAGAAAAGTAAGCCCTGCTGAGCTCTATTCACAGAGTTTTTTGCATTCATTATGCTCCTTCTAGTGATGAAACAAAGGGACCAGGTAGGCTGAAATCTCAGAAGGTTTTCTCAAGTAATTCTTTGCAGCAGCTCTTTGTGATCACTACAGTGAATTTTTAGAAATCCCATCCGTGCGCCGGGGGGGGGAGAGGAACAAGACACATCTCCCTCACCTCTGTGTGGTTGTGAGTTCTCCTTCTTGAGCAATAACCCCTAATTAGGGACGCTGCAAAGTGAAGGTGAGGGCTTGCCTTGGATTTGTTCTCTTGAACAGAGAGAACTCGGCTGCCTCTGGGTTTTGAGAGGGGAAAATCGAAAGCTCGGTGTGTGCTGCACAGGGCAGGGCTTGAGCCTGAGCCCCAGTGGGTGTGAGAGGAGAGGAGAGGAGAGGAGAGGAGAGGAGAGGAGAGGAGAGGAGAGGAGAGGAGAGGAGAGGAGAGGAGAGGAGAGGAGCCTCCCCAGCCCTGCTGAGCCCCAGGGCTGCCCCAGCCCCTCTGCACCTGCCCAGGGACACAGCTCTGCCCTCAGGACACCTCCGTGGCACTGTCAGAACCAAAGGGGTTGTTGGAGATGATGAAGTTGCTAGGCCCTGCAGAGATGATTTATTAGTAAAAGATTTTAAGAGTATGAAACCTACAAAAGAGATGGAATTGAAAGTAAAATTTGAACTGTAAGGTGCTGGGCAGGAAGAAGGTGATTAGGTTAGCTGAAAAGACTGGGCTGGGTGATTCAGTGACACCCCTGCCAAGACAAAAGGATGAATAAGGGGTTGGACCTTCTCAGGTATCGGGGATAAGGTGGTTTTCCAGGATTTTGGTCTGTAGAGTAGCATTGTAATGTTGTAGTTCCCATAGGCTGTATGTAGATTCTGTAGGTTTTGTATCTGGACGTGATTGGTTGATGCTCATTAGAATATTCACGATAGAAAGGGTTAAAATGGAATGTAACAGGTAACTCGGGCTCTTGCTCCCCTGGATCCCTGTCCCTTTAGATCTTTGGACTCTTCCCCAGTCAGGCTGCCTTCCCATGACCAATAAACCACGACCAATAAACCACGTGTCCCAAAGAGTATCCTGCTCTGCAGATCATCTCTCTCATTGGATACTAACAGCGTGCATTCTAATAGGGGTGATTCCCTATTAGCTCACGTTTGCTCAGCAGGCTCAGGAATGGGGCAGCAGATCACACTTTGGGCAGGCCCCAAACACAAAAAATCATCTCCACACATTTAATCCCATCTCTGGCAGAAAAAAAAAAAAAAAAGATAAAAAACAACAGGGTGGGCTCTGTGGGGCTCCTGGAAAAAGCTGGGTCTTCCCAATTTAATTAAACAGAAGCAAAGTACTTCTGGAAATCACTTTGGCTTTGTTGTGAGTAATGAACACACAGAAACCGGCCCTGAGATGCTCTGAAAATTTGCTTGTGAGCCTTACCTCTGTTGCTATTTGCTGGTCCTGATCAGCTCCCAGGGGGTGAGGAGCCCTTTCCCTCACATCCCCACCAGGAGCAGGGAATAAAATCCTTCAACTGGGGAACCTCTCCCAAAATCAGAATCCTCCACGGCGAGCTTTGGCCTGCTGACTCAAACCTGACTCCCAGAAAAACCCAAAGGTGTCTGAGGTTCATGTCAGGGTTGGACCCTCCCGTGGCTCTGGCGCTGCTGTTTGCTCACACACACAGCTCTGCCTTGCACTCACCTCTGCCTTTTCATCTCCTGTAATTCCTCCTGATAACGTTCCCTCAGCCAGGATCTGTGTTTGCTCTGGGGCTGCTCCTCCTGTCCTACATATGTCAGTAACTTTCTGCAGAGTCAGGCTGTCTTCCCCGAAGAGTTTTCTGTTGTCATCACTTCTGAGCTCCACTCCAGTTGCTGCCCCTGTTAATTCCTTTAAAAAGCTGCTCGTGTTTCGTGTCACCAGCAGGGCTGTGCTGGCTGCCCTTGGCCCACAGTAGAAAACCTTATTTTCTGGGCATAAAAAACACACCATTGCTTGGCTGATAGATCACACACAGAAATACAATTATTAAAATCTTAATTTGTTATTATCTGGTGGGTGGGTGCGCTTTTTTGTGGAGATACTCTTGGTTAAATATTGTAAATACCCTCGTTCTCCCCAAAATAAACACTTCCTTTGCATCCTTCACACGTTTTTGTGCCCCTGCTTTTTCAGCTCTTTCAGAACTGTAGCCCAGGACATCGCAGAGGAGAGATTTTCATAGGCACAGGTGGGGATTAAGTGTCCAACTCAATTGACTTTTAATTGGAGTTGAGCAAGGAGAAAGCCTTTGAAGAACTCTGCTACACTGAACCTCTTAATTTACCCTGAACCTGTTTGTTGATGGAAATCCCAACTCCTCGGCAGCTGGAGGGAGAGGTTTCTTTTTGCTCCAGTGGCCACGTTATCATCCACAATTATCCCAGGGGTTTGGTGTTAGCACAGTTCATATCTGGCTGAGAAATGAACTTGCTCTAGTTTTTCACCTCATGGTGAAAAAACTGCGGTGAGCAGGAAAATCAGTAATTTTTAAATCAGCCTTATTTTAGCAAATGAGTTGTTCTATGTTTCATTCAAAAGTGATTTCCTATTACCAAAAATACCCCTCTTTTGTCGTAGAAATGGCCAAGTGGGGATATTTTAAATAAAAGGAAGATTTTTGAAGTTATTGCTTTAAATTACAGTTGTGTTCCTTAAGACAGAACTTAACAAAATCCAGCTGCTGATTAAAAGAGATGCAGAAACTTTGATAAATTTTCCCAGTTCTTTTTTTGACACACATCAAAATAAACAAACCAAATTCTTTAATAGATCAGGAAGGCAAACATCCAACCCAGAGCTGTGACTAGCCAGGACTCAAAAAGAGATCTCTGGGAAGATCTGGGATTTTGGAGATCCTGGCTCCAAAGGCACGAAGATGTCCTGAAACAAGGATAACAGAAACACTTTTTTTTGTTTTTCCCCCACATTCTCTCTCCTTTTTCTCTCAAATGTTTCCCCTTTGCCTTATTTCTGCTGCTGTGGTGCCTGGGGTGGAGGTGCAGGAGCTGAGCTGGGTGCCTGGCACGGGGCAGCTCCTCCTGGCTGGGGGATCTCTGCCCCCTGCACGGGCACAGCAAGTGCAGGCTGCACTTTTATTCCTTCCTGTTCCCCATCTCCTGCAGCAGATAAGGGGAGACAAATGCACTCTCCCTGACAAAGCCTCACGGGAAGCTTTGGGGTGGAAGGGATGTTTGGTGATGGTATCTGGAGCAGTTTGTCCCCTCTGCACCGTGGCAGGAGTGATTGCTCTATCAGTAAATGATCCCTGATGGATGGCTCTTGGGCCTGGGCATCACTTAAAAGGGAGGGTGATAATTCAGTTTTACTGATGCCACCGAAAGGGGAAGTTAATCTATTAAGCTGTTTAGAAGTTTTACAATTCCCCATGAAGTGTTTAAAGCAGAGCTTCTCCACCTTTGCCATTGCCTGACCTACTCTTTCCTCTTCTCCCCGTTTTTGTCAGGAATTAACCTGCTGGCCTCCAGCAGAGCCTGCAGGGAGGCACAGTGATCCTTCCCCCTGCCAGGCACGGAAAGGAGCTCATATACACATCAAAAGTAATGGGGACATCTGTTAGAGGATTACAAATGACAGGGGCTGGAAATGGGAGGTGCTTGGGGTCACATCTCGTGCCTGGGCTGGGATCCCTGCCTGCTCCAGGCTCTGCAGGACATCTCCTGGTGGGTGTCCAGGGATGGGACCACAGCCTGGCACCTCTGGGGGCTCCGGGGGCATCCCATGGGAGTCTGGCTCCTTGCACTGGAAGGGAATCGTGGAGTGGAGTGGGTTGGGTTGGAAGGGACCCTAAAAATCAGCTCACCCCAGCCCTGCCGTGGGCAGGGACACCTCCCACCATCCCAGGCTGTCCCCAGTGTCCAGCCTGGCCTGGGACACTGCTGGGGATCCAGAACAGCCACAGCTGCTCTGGGCACCCTGTGCCAGGGCCTGCCCACCCTCCCAGGGAAGGATTCCCTCCTTATCTCTCTTCTAAACCTCCTCTCTGTCCATTTGAAGCCATTCCCTGTGTCCTGTCCCTCCATCCCTTGGACATCCTCTCTCTCCATCTTTCCTCTTGGCTCCTCCAGGCCACCCTGAGCTCACCCCAAATCTCCTCCTCTCCAGGTGAACAATCCCAGCTCTGCCAGCCTTTCCTCCCAGCAGAGCTGCTCCATCCCCTGCTCACCCTGGAGCCTCCTCTGGGCTCTCTGCAGCAGCTCCAGTTCCTCCCAGAGCTCCTGTCCCAGTGCTCCCAGCCCTGACTGGTTGGCACAGAGCCACACCAGGGCACCCACAGCCCCAGGGTGGGAACAGAGCAGAACTTTTTCCCCTTTTGGGGACATTCCCTCCCTGGAAAGCTGCTCTGTGCCACCTCAAAGGCAAAGCCTGTGCAGAGCCAGCCCAGCCCCAGACTGATGAGGCGCAGGGACAGATGGAAATGAGAGGAAATTAGAATAAAAGAAATTAATATTTGACGTGTACAAGCATATGCACATAAATATAAATACATTTATAGCTAAAATCAAATAGTTTTTCCCCAGAGTGAGTGAGCTGTAGCTGCTTGCTTGGGTTGTGCTGTCACTCCTGGAGATGATTGCAGAGCCCCTCAAATTGCAGCACAGCCTTTTACCCACCCTGGTGCCACCCATCTTCCCTCTGTGTCAAATGTTGATGAGGGAGGTCTCTGAAAGCTCGGCAAGAGGAAAAAGCTGGAAGACAGAATTATGATAATGGAGACAGACAAAGGTACAGAAGAAAGGGAATGGATATTATCAGCATGTTACATTTGTGTGCAAGGAGCCAGGCAGGATTAAGCTGTTTTGAATAATGCAGCTGACACCTGCAATGAGGGAAATGTGCCAGTGGTGGACTCCACCCCAAAGTGCCCAGTTTTGTCCAGGTCTGACATCACGGGCCAGGGGTGGGACGTGGCAGAAATCCACTTACAGAGCCATGAAATCCCAGAGTGGTTTGGCTTGGGAGGGACCTTGAACCTCATCTCATTCCATGGCAGGGACACCTCCCACCGTCCCAGGCTGCTCCAAGCCCTGTCCAGCCTGGCCCTGGGCACTGCCAGGGGTCCAGAACAGCCACAGCTGCTCTGGGAAAGCCAAGGCAGAGCTCCCTGCTGGCAGTCAGAGAGAGCTGCCACTCGAAATCCCTTCAGCAACAAATCCCACCTCGCTGTGTCCCCTCCTGACTGGGCCAGGAAGGATTTCAGAGGAGATGAAAACTGAATAATGGCAGGGAGGAAGTATTTAAAAACACAGAGATGAGCCAAAGCTGGCTGTGAGGGCCAAGCTTGAAGCATTTTTTTCTATGAGGTAGGATCCTGGGATCCAGGTGTGCTCCTGGCACATCCCAGCAGGATCCAGGTGTGCTCCTGGGATCCAGGTGTGCTCCTGGCACACTCCAGCATGATCCAGGTGTGCTCCTGGCATCCAGGTGTGCTCCTGGCACATTCCAGCAGGATCCAGGTGTGCTCCTGGGATCCAGGTGTGCTCCTGGCACATCCTAGCAGGATCCAGGTGTGCTCCTGGCACACTCCATCAGGATCCAGGTGTGCTCCTTGCACATCCCAGCAGGATCCAGGTGTGCTCCTGGGATCCAGGTGTGCTCCTGGCACATCCCAGCAGGATCCAGGTGTGCTCCTGGGATCCAGGTGTGCTCCTGGCACACTCCAGCAGGATCCAGGAGTGCTCCTTGCACACCCCAGCAGGATCCAGCTGTGCTCCTGGCACAGGTGCCATTAGAGGACAGCCCAGGCTGCTCCTGGGCCCCTTTCCTGGCTGTGTCTGGGCAGGGCAGACCCCACTGGGCTGCCAAGGCTCAGCTCTGCACAGAACTTAGCCTGGCCAGTGAGGAGGACCCTGCAGGATAGAGGGATTCAGCAGTTTTGGGATACAAATACACGCAGAGACAGACATTTTACATTTTATTCTCTCTTTTTTTGTCGGGTCCAAGGGGGATCTCAGTTTGCTGGGTGCATCCTGAGCTGCTCTGCACTGTTCCTCATGGCTGAAATGCCATTTTCCCTGTGCTGACCCAAGCACGTGGAGTAACATCCCCCAGCACTGCAAAACATGAGCTTCCTTCTGATCCTGTGATTTTACAGAAGGACACAGGTAAATCTTGCCCAAAGCTGCTCTTGGAGCACTGCAGGGCTCAGGGGGACCTGCAGGAGCTCAGAGTCCTGAGCAGCCCCTGGCAGTCTCTGAGCCCCAAAGGATTTGGGTGGGGAGGGAGCTCTGGGGATGCTCCAGTGCAGGGCAGGGTCACCAAGAACACCTCCAGGAGGGGCTGGGCTGTCTCCAGAGAGGAAATCCCAGCCAGACCCATCCACCACCCCCAGGCACATCCCAGGTGAGCTCCAAGGGTGAGAACAAGGTAAGAACACAGAGCTTCGGGCGTGCAGCTTCAATCATTTCAGCATCACCTGCCAGCCAGGTGAACGTGAGGCAGCTTTTTAATTTCTTCCCCCAAAAATGTTTTCATTTCTTTTCCACTTCAGCTCGTGGAAGGTGGAAACTGAGTTTTTGCTGAGCTTTGCCAGGCAGTGGCTGGGCTGGGGGTGTTTGTGTCTGGCCACAGCTCCCAACGACAGAAGAAGCATCCTTGGCTTGTGCATTTCTGCTCCTCCAGATCTTGTCACCCACCCCGTGTGCAGCTGCTGTGGTTAAGATTAGGGCTGCAATTATTTTTTGCTGACTCCGTGGGTCTGAGCTTTTGCAGCAGAATTTCTCTAGAGGGCAGTCAGGACTCGGAGCTGCCTCGGAATAAATAAATAAATATCTATATCTATATCTATATGTATCTCCTGTAGGAATGACAGATCATCTTTGCACAGCAGTAAAGGTTACAAGAGTGGGTGCACATGTTGCAGTGTAGGGTAGAGCAGCTAAAAGCACATAAAGCAAACTGCACACTCTTCCTTCTCGTAGCATCACCCAGGCTGAGGTCTCGTTGCACATTTGTATCTGAAATGATTTAAAGCCTTCTGCTTTTAGCTGGGAGGAGCAAGGGGCCTTTCAGTTTGGGTGAGTGGAGGGTTTGGAAACAGGGAAACAGATTCGGAAAATTCATCAGGGCTCCAAAGGGCAACCTTTGGGCTGGACTGGGCTTGCTCCTGTGAGTCCAAAGTGCTCCTTCCAGGAGAGTGAGAACCAAAGGCAGAGCTTGGTGCCAGCACAGCGTTTCTGATTGTCCTCTGGCCCTAGTGCTGCGTTCAGCAATGGCAAATTTTGAAAAAAAAAATTTGAAAAAAAAAAAAAAAAAGGCAAAAATCCAAAAAAATGGCAAAAAAAAAAAAAAAAGCAGGGCTCAGGAGTGCCTGCAGTGAGGGACAGAAACCCTGCTGGGCTCCACAGACCGGCCAAGACACCAGCTAACACCCAGGGTACAAACATTTTGGAGCTCTCTTGCACCTTCCCTGCCACCTTGGCACACCCCACTTGAACACGGGGCAGCCTCAGGAGATGAAATCCTCCATCGGGACATCCCCAAACCCGCACAGGAGAAGGGTACCAGCAGTGGTGTCATGGCCAACACTTGGTAATAACTTAAGTGCAAAGTCGGAGCCGTTTATTGGCGGTACCAGGAATGGCAGGCGGTGTCCGTGTGTCCCTGCAGGTGTCTGTCTGTCTCTGCAGGTGTCTGTCTGTCCCTGCAGGTGTCCGTCTGTCCCTGCAGGTGTCTGTCCCTGTAGGTGTCTGTCTGTCCCTGTGGGTGTCTGTCTGTCCCTGCAGGTGTCTGTCCCTGTAGGTGTCTGTCTGTCCCTGCAGGTGTCCGTCTGTCCCTGCAGGTGTCTGTCCCTGTAGGTGTCTGTCTGTCCCTGTAGGTGTCCGTCTGTCCCTGCAGGTGTCCGTCTGTCCCTACGGGTGTCTGTCTGTCCCTGCAGGTGTCTGTCTGTCCCTGCGGATGTCTGTCTGTCCCTGCAGGTGTCCGTCTGTCCCTGCAGGTGTCCGTCTGTCCCTGTAGGTGTCTGTCTGTCCCTGCAGGTGTCCGTCTGTCCCTGCAGGTGTCTGTCTGTCCCTGTAGGTGTCTGTCTGTCCCTACGGGTGTCCGTCTGTCCCTGCAGGTGTCTGTCTGTCCCTGTAGGTGTCTGTCTGTCCCTGCGGGTGTCTGTCTGTCCCCGCAGGTGTCTGTCCCTACGGGTGTCTGTCTGTCCCTGCAGGTGTCCGTCTGTCCCTGCAGGTGTCCGTCTGTCCCTACGGGTGTCTGTCTGTCCCTGCAGGTGTCTGTCTGTCCCTGCGGATGTCTGTCTGTCCCTGCAGGTGTCCGTCTGTCCCTGCAGGTGTCCGTCTGTCCCTACGGGTGTCTGTCTGTCCCTGCAGGTGTCCGTCTGTCCCTGCAGGTGTCCGTCTGTCCCTGCAGGTGTCTGTCTGTCCCTGTAGGTGTCTGTCTGTCCCTGCGGGTGTCTGTCTGTCCCTGTAGGTGTCTGTCTGTCCCTGTAGGTGTCCGTCTGTCCCTGCAGGTGTCTGTCTGTCCCTGCAGGTGTCCGTCTGTCCCTGTAGGTGTCTGTCTGTCCCTGCGGGTGTCTGTCTGTCCCTGTAGGTGTCCGTCTGTCCCTGCAGGTGTCTGTCTGTCCCTGCAGGTGTCTGTCCCTGCAGGTGTCTGTCTGTCCCTGTAGGTGTCTGTCTGTCCCTGCAGGTGTCTGTCCCTGCAGGTGTCTGTCTGTCCCTGTAGGTGTCTGTCTGTCCCTGCAGGTGTCTGTCTGTCCCTGCAGGTGTCTGTCTGTCCCTGTAGGTGTCTGTCTGTCCCCGCGGGTGTCTGTCTGTCCCCGCAGGTGTCTGTCTGTCCCTGTAGGTGTCCGTCTGTCCCTGTAGGTGTCTGTCTGTCCCTGTAGGTGTCCGTCTGTCCCTGTAGGTGTCTGTCTATCCCTGCAGGTGTCTGTCTGTCCCCGCAGGTGTCTGTCTGTCCCTGTAGGTGTCCGTCTGTCCCTGTAGGTGTCTGTCTGTCCCTGCGGGTGTCTGTCTGTCCCTGCAGGTGTCTGTCTGTCCCTGTAGGTGTCTGTCTGTCCCTGTAGGTGTCCGTCTGTCCCTGTAGGTGTCCGTCTGTCCCTGTAGGTGTCTGTCTGTCCCTGCGGATGTCTGTCTGTCCCTGCAGGTGTCTGTCTGTCCCTGTAGGTGTCTGTCCCTGTAGGTGTCTGTCTGTCCCTGCGGGTGTCTGTCTGTCCCTGCGGGTGTCTGTCCCTGTAGGTGTCTGTCTGTCCCTGTAGGTGTCTGTCTGTCCCTGAGGGTGTCTGTCTATCCCTGCAGGTGTCTGTCTGTCCCTGCGGGTATCTGTCCTGTATCTCAGGGAACAGGGTAAAAGATTCCCAAAGAGGCTCTCACCCCCTGGGATCAGTCCAAGGCTTTATTCTCCAAAGGTTCCAGAGCAGAGAGAGAACAAGGAAGAACAGGACTTGATCTGGTCTCTGCCTCAGGAAAAGATACCTGGGCCTGAGCCAGTAGGGTCAAATAGGAAGGAAAGGTCAAACTACATGGTTACAGCTTCAGGGGGTTCTGGGGGGAAAAAACCATTCCCCAGAGGAATACAACACCAGTGCTGTGCCAAAAGTTACAGTCTGGGGCAAAATTATCAGTGGGACACTTTGAGTGAGCCACCAAGATACGATTTAAAAAAAAACAAAAAACCACAACAGCTGGTTGAAAGGGAGAATTGGGATGTTAGGAACAATGTGAGAGCGGGCTAGGTTTTATTGTAATATTATGTTTTTAAGGAATACTAAATTTAGGATCTAAAGATGTTCATACTTGAATATATTTAAATAATTACTCTGTGAAATATTCATCCTACAATCTGTATTCTTGCTTTTCAGGTGTCTTAGCATCTCACAAATCTGTATTCCTGGCCTTAAAAAGTGTGTTTCTTGCCTGAAACAAATTTAAACAGTAATGTAAGATGCCATGAAACTTGAAACCTCCCGTGTCAAATCAAGAGGAGACTCATCCCAGATAAATTCCTTCCACGTTTGGAAGAGAGTTGGGAGGTTTTTAGCTCAGCTCCATCCGTTCACCTGAGAGCTCTTCCACCTCCTCTCAGTGCCCAAGTGTCCTGCAGGCTGCAGAGGGGCAAAGCACGTTGTAGCTGTGGGTTGGCAGCTGGAATTTTTGAGCAGCCCCAGCTCATTTCAGGCTGGGTGCTGTGAGCTTTGCTGCTGCTGCTGCTGTTTGCACAGCTCTGATGGCACCACTGAAGTTGTCATCTCAGGTAAAACCCGCCCAGGGTAAATCCCCAATCCCTCACTGGAGGAAAGGGCAGCTGTGGAAGAGGTGCCTTGTCACTGTGGGACACAATCAATGAGACATGGACTCAGGTTCAGAAGGCTGAAGCTCTGAAAAGGGGCTGGTTTATTCTCAGAACCTGTTTTTATACCTTTTTACAATGTGCCCACCTAAGAGGTGGGATCCCTGGACCCATTGGCCACACCAAGGGTCAACAAGCAAAGTCCTTCCTCAGAAGAGGGAAAAGTGAAAAACAAGAGAGTTTACAGAGAGTGACCTTGTTTACTGACTCGATCCCTGGGAAAGAGTTTAAGAAAAATGCAAACATGAGAAACAGTGACTACAGTGCCTGATGTAGCAATGACGCCAGGAGTGGTTTCCTGCTGCAGGGGAAGGTTTTGAAGGCAGAATTCTCCCCATCTTGACACTGAGGTAGAGCAGAGAATGTCCCAGGATTCTCATGAGAAATGGCTCAAAGCCCCGTGCCTTGGCTCTCACTGGGGCACCCAAAGTGACACCCACACACAGAACCTGACAAATGCCTGTCCCCTGTTCACCCACCCCGTGCTGTGAGGAAGATCTTGGTGCACATTTACACCCAAAGCACTCCAGGAGCTTTCCCACCACTCTTGTGTTATTCAGCAGGAGCAGCAAGGCTCACAGCCAGGGTTAGAGGTGCTCCTCCCAAAGAGGAACATCCACCTCAAACAGATCCCCTCCAAAGGCACTGGCCCAGGCCTCATTGCTGTTTGGGGTGCTCAGTGGAACTCCAGCTACACTCTGTCCCAGAAAAAAAAAGCTTTTAGTGAAGGGGCTGGGATTTTGGGGAGGCTTTCCAGAAGCCCAGGTGTGCTCTGTGGGTCGTGGCCCTGGCTGCAGGGAGAGCTGAGCAGCACAGCTCTGGCTTTGAGCAGCTGGGTGAGAAATAAGCCCAGCCTTAGCAAGTTCAGCCAGCCTGAGCCTGCCCTGTGCTGCACAGCCCACAGCCCCCAGCCCGCCCCATGAAGCAATTGTTTGCAAACCAGCTGAACCCCCTGCCCTGGACGAGAACAAGTCCCTGTTCTCAAGTTCCACCAGGCTTCGCTTCAGCCAGAGAATTCCCAAAAAAAACTCATCAGGAGAGCCCCAGGCTGCCAAACACCTCATTCCATGCCCTGGGCTGGCCCAGCTGCCTTCAGGGGCACGTGGAAGCACCAGCCAGGGGTTTCAGTTCAGGGATTCATCAGCTGGAGATGCAGGCAGCAGCAGAGCACAGCTGGCTTCTCGGGGCTCTGCCAGTGCCAGCTCCTGTTGCTGGTGCCTCAGTAACTGCAGAGGGGAAGGGTTTGCACAGAGCACTTCTGCACCTCTAAATTGGAGACCATCTCAATGCCAAATGCAATGAAAAGCCTTTCCCTCAGTGCTCAAAAGCAGTGGAAATCCACGTTGGCACTTTCAGAGCAGGGAGTGCTTTCCCCCAGGAAGAGAGAGGCTGGGAGGGCTGGAGGGGATCAGCTTTGGGGAGCAGTCAGTCCCTCTGCTGCTGCAGTGGGCAGGGGGAAGGGAGGCTGGGTGATTTCAGAGGTACCTACAGGGAGCTGTGTGCCAGCATCCCAGCCTGGTGATTCATAAGCTGCTCGTCAGGAGCTGTTAAATATCTGCTTTTTGCCAACGCTCACTGCCTCAGTCTGCCAAAGACGCTGGAGAAACAGTCACTGTAAAAAATTTATAGTTTTCTCCGGGGAAAACAAAAGCTTTTTGTGGCATAATACGAAATCATAAATTAAAAGTTGTTGTTTTTGGTTTTGTTTTTTTTTTTTTCAATGAAGAAGTTACATCATGTTTTGATGTAATGTGATGTGGCAGGTCATGCTTTTAATTTTAATGAGCTTAAAAAAAGAGAGAGCGATGGAGATTTGGGAGTGTAAATATTGTTTCTGAACCTGCATCTTCTCTTGGTGGAGGCTGGCAAGGCAGGTTCACCTCTGCCATTCTGGGTTCAGGTCTTATTTCAGGAGAACAATCTGAGCTGACTTCTGGAGGCGGCAGCAGCAGTTCATGAACTGAACTTCTGCTGCACAGACCTTCCAGGGAAGTGCCAAACAGCCTGAGCCCTTCTGTGGTGTTTGTCATGCTGGGGCATTGCTGTGCTCTGAAAACCTCATCATCCCCAGGTCACCTTTTTGGGAATCTCCTGCACCTTCCAGTGGTTAAAATCCCCAGTGAGAGGGGCCCAGGGCTGCATTCCACTCCGTGAGTGCCCATAGAGTGCAGGGCTCCCAGTGCCTCTCTGAGGAGTTGGTCCTCACACGGGGGCATCCCTGGGCTTCAGAGCTGGAGCCCCTCCTGCTGCAGTCACTTGGAGCCTCGGGATTTTTGGCAGAGTCAGGCTGAGTGGCACAGAGCAGAATTCACGGGTCTTTAAACTGGTGTGAGCTCTCAGCACATCCAAGGCTGTGAATAGGTGCAGAAAAGTCTACCTGATCATCAGTGGACCTGGGACCTCTTTCTTTTCCAGGGGAAAAAAAAAAAGAAAAAAAAAAAAAGAAAAAAAAAGAAAAAAAAAGGAAAAAAAAAGAAAAAAAAAAAAAAGAAAAAAAAAAAGGAAAGAAAAGGAAAAAAAAGTCTTGTTTTATTCATGCTAAAGGGCACAAAAGGGGTGTCAGCCTTCATTTTAACCTTTGGTCACTGCGGTAAGAAATGCAAAGGGTCGGGCACATTGCAGGACCAACCAGAAGGGAAATAACCACCTACTCAGCATTTCACAGCCCAAACTTGCTTGGTTTCCCCTTCAGCTGAGTCCCTGGGTGATGTTTATTGAGCCCTTGGGCTCAGTCCCTGGCTGGTGTTTGTTCATTGAGCCCTTTCTGGCACAGCTCTCCGTGGCTCTGCCCTCACTGCCGTGTCCCCAGAGCTGGGCTTGCCCCCATCCCTCACTGGCTGTGGCTGCAGAGGGATGCTGGAGCTCTCCCTGCCTCCCTTGGCACTTTGTAGAGGAGCCTGGCATAATCCTTGGGGGACTGGAGTAAGGAATGAGCGCTGTGACCCAGCTGAGTGACGGGGTCCAGCAGCAGCCGCCTCACCCTCTGCCCAGCCCGAGGTAATTGCCTTGGGGCCCTGCAGGGCACTTGCCTTTCATTCTCCTTTCTGATTTCTCTTTCCAGTCCTCTTATTTATCTTCCTAATCGTTCATCCCCCCCCCTTCCCCGTCGTGACTCTGGTTCGGGTATTTTTAATCGCATTCAGAGCGGAGGGAGAAGGGTGACCCGCTGTCCTCACAAGTGACACCCAGTCTGTGGCTTGACTGACAGGAGGTACCATTAGAATCAGCATCCCTCCTCTGACAGGGCCCATCCCTGTTAACATCTCTGCGCTCTGGGCTGCGGGTTTGATCTCCCAGAGCTGTAAATTATGAGTGACTCCATCAAAGTCAGAGGCATCGCTGCGGCGCTGGGGAGGTCAGCTGGGAGCCCTGCTGCCAGCCTTTCACGTCTGCCTGGGGTGCTGCTGCCCACTTCTGCCCTTCCCTGGGGTGCTGCTGCCACTTCTGCCCTTCCCTGGGCTGTGTGCTGGCACAGGGACCCGCTGGGAGTGAGCTTCTCCCTGCCATGGATTTGTGGAAGATCAGGCTCACACCAGAGTTTGAGCTGGGAGCCCTGGAACTCTATTAGAAATCATATCAGTATCAAAACACAATAAAAGCGAACCAAAACATCTGAAATAATTTTTTCTTTCTGTGTGCACAGTGTGTGTCTCCTTGGGGTAAAAGTGATCTTTCAGAGTTCGAGGGGAAAGCAAACTCCTGCAGGCAGAGAAAGTTCAGCAGAATTGGCTGAGGACAACAGGCCAAGGTTGAGCATCTCCAAAGTTAAACTGTGAGGAGGAAAAGGATTTTGCCTTCAGTTCCACAATTTGACACCCCTGTTGCATGGCTGGTTTCTGGGCTGGTAATTTCTTTGCGTTAAAGAAAGCCATGAATGTTCTGGAGGAGGCTGAGCTCTCAGAAGAGGCTCTGTGGGAAGGAGGGAAGAACGCAGAGTTTTGATTCATGCTGGAGGGAATGTGCTCACCAGGAACAAAGTTTACAAAACTCGTTTCAGGAGGTACCAAACCACAATGAGATCAAAACCTGAGTGATCAGGAAAACAGAGCCAGGAGCTGCAGGAATGGGTACAGAGGGAAAGTGGGGAGGGTCAGAGGTGGAGGAGCCCTTAAATCTCTTTGCAACTGAGAGAAAACAGAAAAAAAAAAAAAAGATTTCTAAGAACTCCACACTTGGCATTCTCTTCGATAACGAGAACATAAAACGGCTGGTTTTCATCTTTTTTTTTTTTTTACACTTATGTAAAATTAGGATCAACTCACCAAGTTAATGGAGTTACATAGGTTTAAATCTGGCACAAGTGAGATAAGAGCCGGGCCTGTCAGCTCATTAAGGACTTCATTAACTGTGGCTGCAGAGCCCGTGCTCCCGCAAATAACAACACGGGGCTGCGGGAGGGGATCCTCCAGGAGCAGCCGTCCCTTCCCAAGGCTGAAGCCAGAGGGCTCTGGATGTTTGCTCCGGGAGAGCTGAGCCCGTGTCTGCCCAGCCCAGGAGCACCCCTGGGTGCACACATGGGAGGGTCCGAGCTGTGCTGGGTGTGAGAAATGCCAATCACTCACTTGGAGAATTTTATGAAAATTTAATAAAGAATAAAAATTGGTTAGAGAGAAATGAATACAAATAAAAGTTTAAAAAAAAGTTTTCAGAGACAGGACAAATAAAAAGAGAATAACAATTGGTTATGGAGAAATTAATACAAATAAAAGTTTTAAAAAGTTTTCAGAGACAGGACAAATAAAAAGAGAATAACAATTGGTTACAGAGAAATTAATACAAATAAAAGTTTTAAAAAAGTTTTCAGAGACAGGACAAATAAAAAGAGAATAACAATTGGTTACGGAGAAATTAATACAAATAAAAGTTTTAAAAAGTTTTCAGAGACAGGACAAATAAAAAGAGAATAAAAATTGGTTACAGAGAAATGAATACAAATAAAAGTTTAAAAAAAGTTTTCGGAGACAGGACAAATAAAAAGAGAATAACAATTGGTTATTACAGAGAAATGAATACAAATAAAAGTTTAAAAAAAGTTTTCAGAGACAGGACAAATAAAAAGGACAACAAAAGGGCAAAGTAGGCAGCCGAGGCTACCGTCCTTTCTTCCCTCCCAGACCTGCTGGTTAGAAAGAAAGGCACCTCCCGTAGAAATCGTTCCCTTTTTGAGGACTAAAAATTCATAATCATGCATGCTTTTGCTAAGACAAACTTGTTTCCCCCCCCCAAGGTTACTGCTAAGCTCCCTGGAGACAGGGAGCCCTATTTTTGTGGATTCGGGTCATCTAGTTTCCTAGGTTCCGGAGGGATTCTTGTTTTTGTGGGTTCAGATCGTGGGTTCCAGGAGATATGCATCTTTCTTGTCCGAAGAGAACGAGGGGGTGGGTCTTTCTTTTCTGTTGTAAATCTTCTCTCTGTGAAACATTCTTTTCTTTCCTTGAGCGAAAGAAGGAAAGAAAAGAAAGAAGGAAAGAAGGAAAGAAGCGAAAGAAAATACCTTGCACACACATTTTACTAAAAACTTACTGTTAAAAACGACATTCATTATATTACTCAAATGTTAATATTGCATAACTTCTCTAACTAGTCTATAATATATATATAATATATAATATATAATATATAATATATAATAGATAATAGATAATAGATAATAGATAATAGATAATAGATAATAGATAATATATTATATTATTATATTATTATATTATTATATATTATTATATAATATATAAAATATAAAATATAAAATATAAAATATATATAATATATATAATATATAATATATAATATATAATATATATATTATATATATAATATT
This sequence comes from Phylloscopus collybita, assembly GCA_027886175.1. Taxonomy (NCBI): domain Eukaryota; kingdom Metazoa; phylum Chordata; class Aves; order Passeriformes; family Phylloscopidae; genus Phylloscopus; species Phylloscopus collybita. The sequence goes on from JAJNNQ010000027.1 coordinate 1,513,564, forward strand.
ATATATATATATATATATATATATATATATATATATATATATATATATATATATATATATATAGTAAATATCGGCGCAGAGCTATACACACGATATGCCTTTTTCACAGCTCGGTGACAAAGGGCACAGGGAAGGCACCCGGGGCTGCACACACCCGGCATCTGCTGCTCGCTTCAGCTCTGGCAGGACTTTTCTGGGCTGGCGAAACTCTCCTGTTTGTGTTTATCTCAGCTGCAAGTTAAATATAAAACTCCGTTCCACCGTCCTGCGCTTTCTGCTGAGGGGTTGCTGATGGTCTCATGATGCTTCCCAACCCACTCTGTGCCGATTTGACTCAAACGTCGAGATAAATGTGTGTTAAAAGCCATCCACGAGAAGGATCTGAATAACAAAGCGATGAGCGGCTCCCTTACGAAGTTCGTTTCCCTTCAGGATTGATGGGCTCCATCATTTCAGCTTTGCTGTTTGATCGGCTGGGAAATGGTGCAAATATCCCGCGTCCCATTGTCAGGGCAGTTCTGAACAACTGCAAATTTATTTATTTTATTTTTTTTTTGTTGTTTAAGTTATAGGTCAAGCAGCAATTTCCCAGCACAGCCCCTAATGAAAGCAAAGATTTTCTTCCTTTTAAGCACACATCAGACCAATCTAATTTACTGGGGAGAAAATTCACTTTAGTGCAGAAGGACAATCCAGACGTATACACTACTTAGGCTCTTGTTAAGTGAAAATTGGGATAAGTGGTGCTAAGTGGATGCATAGATCTTCAGCTTGTCCTCTTCAATAGGGTGAATTTTACCCTTAACAAGAAGTGTAAGTAGAGCATCAGTGTTGTCTGGGTTCTTCTCAGGATCATTAACACACAGCTGAGTTTCCCCATAAAGATGCAGCACGAAATGGGAATTAATTGAGCTGTTTCAGTAGTTATGCACTTCCTGCTTTTTGCTTCTCACTTGTAAACCGTGAACTCTATTATGTCTTGTCCAAACGATGCTGGAGAGAAAGGTTTTGAATTAATTTTTATCAGTCCTTCCCGGGATTTCCTTATGCATTTCTGCTCCGTTTTCTGCTATTTGTTCTGCTGGAAATTTATCATATGACAAGGAAATCCTGCAGACACCTGATTTAGTCCTGGTGTGACTTGCTGGGTTTGTCCTTGAGAAGGTTCTGCTCAGAATGCAGCCAGGCAAGCTCAGATATGCAGATTTGATGGGGGCCCTCCAAACAAACTTCACAGCCACCAGGGAGGGGCTGATGGCAACTTTCACCCCGGGAAGATTCAGGCTGAGCCCGAGGGAGCTCCAGAGGAGTTGGGCTGTGTTTGTCCTTCCTCCAGACAGCACCAGCAGACATGGAAAGGCTCGATTTTCTCTTTCCTAGGGAACACCGAGGGGAGTGCTCAGGCTGGTGTGACTCTGGAGAGGGATTTGATGTCAGAGAAGCTCTGCAAGGGACAATGATGCCAGGGGAGAGGTCACTTCAGCTCCATCCTGGAAAAAGGGGGGACCTGCTCCCTCTCCACAACTCCTGGCAGGAGGGTGCAGCCCCCCAGATGGGCATCAGGCTCTTCTGCCAGGTCCCAAGTGAAGGGCTGAGGGGAAATTGGCTGAAGTTGCACCAGAGGAGGTTCAGATTAGATATTTTTGGATATTTTTTTCACTGCAAGAGTGGCGAGGCATTGGAATGAATGGCCCAGGAGGTGGTGGAATCACCATCTCTGGAAGTGCTCAAGTGGCATCTGGATGTGGCCCTTGGGGACAGGTTAGGGGGGGTGGTGGTGGGAGTGGATGGATGATCCTGAAGGTCTCTTCCAGCCCTGGTGGCTCCGTGGCTCAGCTGGCTCTGCCCTGCTCCTCTCGGCGTGGTGGCAGTTCTGGTTCCTGGGATGGTCACTCCCACCACTGCTCTGCCCAGCTCCAAAGCTCAGGGGGGGTGAGAATGGACAGCCCTGCTCTGTCCTGAGAGCATTTCATTGCATGTCCCCAGGCAGGTGGCCTGAATTGCTAACAGAGCTTGGAAGATTCCCTTCCCCTGTGATATTTTTTTTTCCCACTTGACCCCAAGTCGATCTTCTGGCTGGTTCAAAAAGCCCCGTGGTCCCAGGGGAATGTAAATGACACCTTGGTGTGAGAGCTGGTGCTCCTGGCTCGTGGCCCTGATGTCACTTCAGGCTCTGTCCATCAGAAGAACGTCCCCTGACACAGACACTGCGTTACCTTCGCTGCAGTGACTCATCATTTTTCCCACAATTAAATTTTTGAGCTCTAATGCGGAGCAGACTTATCTGCTTTGACAGGACAGGACAGAATAAACAGAAAAGACTAAATTTGTATTGGCAGCTACCACTGAGCTGCAGTTATGAGTAATCCAGCACAACCAGAAAGGACACCAAGAAATCAAAATAGACTCCAGTGGCTGGAGAGCCAAAAGGGGAGCCAGAGTTCCCCAGGAACTCCCTGGTTAGAGCTGTACCAAGAGACTGCATGGGAACAGCAGAAATAAATGTTTCCAGGATTTCCTTCCTATCTGTATACTATATAATGTAGGTTTTTTAATCTTTTATTGTATTTTTTATTTCTTAAACAAACAAACAAACAAGCGATGGCACTGTGGTTAATTTTGCTGTGTGCTACGAAGAGGAAGTGGAAAAGAAACCCCTCTCTCTTCACAGTGTGGAGCAGCATTCAAAGACAGCAATTTCCTCCACCCTGTGCCCTCCTGCCCTCAGAGCAGCACTTCCCACAGAGGGTCCCATCTGCCCAGCTCCCCACTTCCCACCCCAGCTTTGGGATGCAGGGATGGGGCTGGAGTGTGACCCAGCCCCACCAGAAGGAGCTGCACACCCCAGTGGCTCTGCGAGGCTCCTGGAAACCATCACTGCCTACACTGGCTTCCAGTCAGATTTCATTTGTCCTGGCCACGTGCTAAAGACAATTTCCTGCTGTCACAGATGCTTTCTTGTGGTGGGGACATCTGTCACACCTGGAAATGTTTGTGGAAGAGGAGGGCAGAGTCAATTTGTACACACACACACACACACACACAAAAACAAAAACAAAAACAAAAACAAAAACAAAAACAAAAACAAAAACAAAAAAACCCCCCAAACAAACAAACAAAAAACCAAAAAAAAAAAAAAAAACCCAAAAAAACCAAAACAAAACAAAAAAAAAAACCACCAAAAAAAAGGGGTTGAATCTTATCTTGGAGATCCTGGTTTGCAGATCCATGAACTCAGGAATGTTCTGAGAAAGGTCCTGCCCTGGATCCAGCTGGGTTTAGTTCCCTTGAACCCCTGGACCCATTATTGCTGGATGGCCCAGTCAGGAACTCTGGGAAAGAGGAAAAACATGGAATTTCTTATGATATTTACACCACTGGCTCCACATTTACATGTGCAATTACTGCATCTGCACACGCAGATCAATAAAAAACACCTACAGATGAACAGAGCTCGCTGGCTCGTGTCTCAGCAAATTAGGACATGATTACACACAGTCAAAAATCTGGATCCTAAACCTTTGTGCACTTCTGTTGTGATATTTTGTAATTGCTAATTGCAACAATATCTGTGCAGGGTATGTAATTCAACATGACAAGTGTTTTTAGCAGCAGGTGAATAAGATCAGCTATTGAAACAGCAAAATTATTGCCAACATTGAGGAAATTAGATAAAAATGCAAGGTCCAAAGAGCCTCATTCATATCAGATCTAACACAAGCTGGAGTAAACACAGAGAATTGTTAACTTTACATGACAATAAATTATTTAAAGAGTTTATAAGAAAACAGTGGCTTGGCACAGCTCTGACTTTTCAGCATCATGAACAGAGGAGTAATACCACACAGCTCTACTCATATATTTACATTTTGGACTACTCACCTCTGGTATTCCAGGTGTAAATTGGAAAGCCCTGAACATTAATACACCAGACATGAGTTCCTCCCTTCAGCAGCTCCCAGGCCAGGCATGGGGAAGCAGAAACTCTTTTTTGTTACAAGTGAAATCTGCTTTCACTGGCTCGCATCGAGTTTTGGTCCTCAAGCAGCACCTGGCATCATTTATTCCAAACTGCCACAAGCCCTTGTCTTGCACTCCATCCTCCAAGGGAGGGAGGCTGGAGAAGGCTGTGAGCAGCTCCTTGGGAATCCCACTTTTAACCTCTGTGTCTGCACTGGAAGCTTTGGGAGCTGGGTCTGCCAAGGTGTGCCGAGGGATCTCCAGGGGACCTGGAGGAAATGGAGCTGCTTCTGTGCCAGGGAATTTCTGGACTGCCACGAAGAAGGTTTCACTTTTACTTAATTTTTAAATGCCAAGCATCCAGGACGTGATGTCCTCAATGGGAAGGACAGGAGCACCGTGCCCTTCTCTTGCCTTCCCACGTGGAGTGAAGGCTGCTGGGTGTCCTGCACGTGTTGGGTGTCCTGCTGGGTGTCCTGCAGGTATTGGAAGCCCTGGTGGGTGTCCTGCATGTTGTGGATGTCCTGCTGAGTGTCCTGCACGTGTTGGAAGTCCTGCTGGGTGTCCTGTATGTGTTGTGTGTCCTGCACATCTTGGATGCCCTGCTGGGTGTCCTGCATGTTGTGGATGTCCTGCTGGATGTCCTGCTGAGTGTCCTGCACATCTTGGATGCCCTGCTGGGTGTCCTGCACATGTTGGGTGTGCTGCTGGGTGTCCTGCACATCTTGGATGTCCTGCTGAGTGTCCTGCACATCTTGGATGTCCTGTTGGGTGTCCTGCATGTTGTGGATGTCCTGCTGGGTGTCCTGCACATGTTGGATGTCCTGATGAGTGTTCTGCATCTGTTGGATGTCCTGTTGGGTGTCCTGCATGTGTTGGATGTCCTGTTGGGTGTCCTGCATGTGTTGGATGTCCTGTTGGGTGTCCTGCATGTCTTGGATGTCCTGCTGAGTGTCCTGCATGTCTTGGATGTCCTGTTGGGTGTCCTGCTGGGTGTCCTGTGTGTGTTGGGTGTCCTGCTGGGTGTCCTGCAAATGTTGGATGTCCTGATGAGTGTCCTGCATCTGTTGGATATCCTGTTGGGTGTTCTGCATGTCTTGGATGTCCTGTTGAGTGTCCTGCTGGGTGTCCTGCATGTGTTGGAAGCCCTGCTGGGTGTCCTGCAGGAGCCCTGTGAGCCCATGTTGGATGTAACAGGACAGGGATGTGGCCGTGTCCCGCAGCACCTGTGGCCTCAGAGTCACTTCTCAGGCAGCTGCAAAGGGATCAGTTTTGCCTTTCACAGGCCAAAGAGTGCACTCCTCACCCAGCCCTGCAGCCAGCAGCATGAGCAGCACACACTCCCTCCTGCCCAGCTGCAAGCCCTGCCTTCCTTTGTGACAACTTTGCTGTCAGAAGCAAGGGACTCTCAAATCACCAGTGGAAAGGATTAACCCCAGTGCTCTCTCTTAGCCAAGTTTTACACAACACTGGGTGCTTAAAGCCCTCAAAGCCTGTTACCCCGTGTCACTCTGCTGCCCAGAAAGGCCCCTGGCAGAGTGGCAGTGGCAGGAAGGGGCTCTGTGCTCCTGCTGCAGCACCTGTGGGCTGCACCCAGGAGGGTTTCACAGCTCCCAGCTCCTCCCCAGACCCTCTGCCCTGCTCACCACCGGTGCTTTTGCCCCATTTCTCAGTGCTGGCTCCCTGCTGGTGTCCTTTGTTCAGAAACAAAACTGCCATTCCCACACCTGTGGCCATGCCCAGGGAAAAGAGGCTCAGCCAGTCTCTGTGCCCAAAGCCAGCATTTGTAAAGCACAGCCCCACGGCCTCCCCGCTTCTGCTTTGGCTCCAAGATCCTTTCTTAATAAGGAATAATGAACATCAGCACCCGGTTATTCAGTAAAGCAAAGCATATAAGCAATTTAATTAAATTAAATTAGCACAGCCAAGCAAACAAAGCAGTAATCACTCAAGCCCTCTGTTTAGGCTGCAGCCGTAGTGATAGACTGAAGAAAAACAGCACATTCCAGGAAAGACAATTGCTATCAAACTTTTATATTTCCAAAATCTCAAACACGGAGTAAATACTAATTTTTTTTTTTTTTTGTCACAAAAGGTTCCTTTTAAATCGTCTTTCCCTCTCACTTCAAAACGTGACAAATCCCAGGCAGAACTGGTCTTTTATAAGCTCCATTTTACAGGAGTATATTCAGCATTATCTTCTCCACACAGTTTGAGCTGGAATCCTCCTGGGAGTCTCCACCACTTTCCTTGAATGTACTAAAACAAGGATTGGCCAGTCCAGAACAGTAAAGGATGAAGGTATTAGAGAATAGTCTTGGGTCAAGAATTATTATTGCTAGAGGCCTCCAAAATCTAGTTATGGGTTTCAGCAAACCCTGTGGGCTCTTATGATAATGCTTTTCTACAGTATTATTGTTATATGGCACTAAATCAGTCAGATTCATGAGCAACAAGAGGTCAATGTCTGATTGAAATTCATAAGGTCAAAAAGGAAACTAAAAATCAATTTATAAGATATGAAGATTTAGGTTCAAACTATATCCATGAGCAATAAAATTTCACATCCATAAATGTAAGAAATCAGTTATTAAACTTGAGGGGGGGAAGAAGACTTATTAAGTTTTACACACACATAAGGCAGCTAACACATAATTTTATCAGACATTACTGAAATCCTATGTGTAATATAAGAGATGATGGGCTAAAATGCTAAATGGTTTAGCACTAAATTATTAAGTGATGTATCCCTAAGGTATTAAAAAGATAAGAAATGCAGAGCAGGTGTCTCTCCCACCAACTCTTGATCACCAGTTTAAGTGCATATTGATAACAAATGCACTTTAGAGGCAAAATAGTATTAGCAATATTTTTGCAGTGTGAAAGCCTCATGTCAGAATAACTAAAAGCTTCTACCTGACAAAGAAATGTTCATATATATTACACACACACATATATATATATATATATATAAAATCCTGTTAAGTGTTATCTCCCTGTGGAACAGAAATGAACCTCCAGTGCAGAGGAGTTGGTTTGGTGCTTACACAGGAGTAAATAATGGGGGGGGAAATAACAACTCCAGCACATCCAGAAGGAGAATTTCAGCAAGGACTCTTACCTGGGCTGAAATGAAAATACATTTTTATAAAAACCATGGATTAATGGAGATTCCTGGAAGCCAAAAGGTGTAAAAATGGAACACTGCAGGCAAATGTGGTTATTTCAAGCCTAGCCCGTGGATTCCACAAGAAGTCTTTTTTTCCCCTTGCTATTAATCTTCCCTCTTTGGACTGGTGATGGCTCAGGGAATGCTGCTGAAAATTGGTATTTTGGTCTCTTGGTGCATCCAGCCTCAAAGGCAAGCTAAACTAAACCAGCCAGGCACTGAACTTCTCCTGCTTCCAGCCTTCCTTGTGCTCCCCTGTTGGGAACAACCCACGTCCTACCATGCCTTCTGCCATCCCTATCCACAAGGATGGGGATGCAGTGCATCCAATCCCTTTCCCAGGGATTCACTCCATCCAATCCCTTTCCCAGAAATGCAGTCCATCCAATCCCTTTTCCAGGGATTCACTCCATCCCACACTTTTTCAGGGATTCACTCCATCCAATCCCCTTCCCAGGGGATTCACTCCATCCCACACTTTCCCAGGGATTCACTCCATCCCATCCCTTTCCCAGGGATTCACTCCATCCCACACCTTTCCAGGGACTCACTCCATCCCACCCTTTCCCAGGGATTCACTCCATCCCATCCCTTTCCCAGGGATTCACTCCATCCCATCCCTTTATCAGGGATTCACTCCATCCAATCCCTTTCCCAGGGACTCACTCCATCCCATCCCTTTCCCAGGGATTCCCTCCATCCCACCCTTCCCCAGGAATACCCGTACCTGGGCTCTGGCAGGAGCACTCCTCGGCCATCCCTTTCTCTCCTCCAGCCCAAGGTTTATTTCACAGCAGAGCTGAGATTTCCTCTCCTCCCCATTCCCCCAGCTCCTCCCAGACCGGGCAGGACTTTCTCCACTTCTTCTCCTCCCAGCCAGGCTCAGCTGGGCTTTCCCCCTTTGCTCCTCAAATTGCTCCTGCTCCCTCTGTCCTGCTGCCCAAGTTCAGCTGTTGCTCTGCTCAGGAACTTTGCCTTTTTTTTTTTATCAGATATTCACTTCTGCACCTCGTGGCCCTGGGAGGGAAGGATGTCAGGCTGAGGGAAGCAGGGAATTGTTCAGGTTGGGAGGTGGCTGCAGGGGTTAAAGGATCCCCAAACTGCAGGGATGGCCAGCCTTGCATCACTGCTGGGACACAGGATGTGCTCAGGATAATTTATGTGAAATTCCAGCAAGGGATGCTTTTAGAAATTTCTCTTCTTTTTCTTTTTCTTTTTCTTTTTCTTTTTCTTTTTCTTTTTCTTTTTCTTTTTCTTTTTCTTTTTCTTTTTCTTTTTCTTTTTCTTTTTCTTTTTCTTTTTCTTTTTCTTTTTCTTTTTCTTTTTCTTTTTCTTTTTTTTTTTCTCTCTCCACAAGCAAGCTGCCGTGACTTAATTACTTTCTAACGTAATAAGCAAAAAAAAAAAAATCAGGTTTTACAACGAAAAAGAACCATACTTACTCTTGTTTACAATGATTCTGGAGTAAAATCACCTAAAAAAGGTGAAGATGGTTATATTAGCCATTTTTTAATATAGTAGAGCTTAAATTATATTACAAAAATTATAGATAATTATGGAAAATGATACATCCTGTGTCTAGCAGGATACCTAAACACTCCTGTAAAAATGAAATAAGGATCTATTAATGCCATAAACCTACTTAATAAAAGTTGCTTTCATATTCAAAACCAAAATATTAAAGCATGCTCCGTATCTGAAAGTCAAAAGTGAAAGAATAAATTAACTAAGGTTAAGAACCTTGTAGCAGCTGACTAACAAAGCTCTAGGGCATTATAAAATTTCATGCTCTCGTAATAAAAAGGATAAAGAATTGGCTAGAAGACCACTAAAAGTTAAAATAAATGAACATAAAGTAGATGAAAAAGCTTGACACGGCTGAGACCACAAATGTGTAAAGACCAAAGACACAGTTTTAAGCCATTAGAGGACTGAATTAAATGCAAAATGAATCCTGGTAGTAAATTAATAGAAAATTACAAAGGTAAATGAGCTCCTTTTCCCAGTTACAGAAAACTTTTTATATAATATTTTTTCCCCAGCGCTTGGAAACATTGGAAGTGTGGTGAGTTAAATTCTGGCACCTGCCCAAGCCAGAAACAATTCCTAATACTTCTGCATATAGAAAAAAAAAGAATCAATTTTTATAGAACAGACAGAAGCAGGATCACACGAGGTATTTTTCATTTAATATCAGATGGGAGCAATTCACCTTTTAAATTATTTTCTAGAGTGTGCTCCAGTTTTACCTCTGAACTCAGCCCCACCTTCACTTGTGTAAACCTTCAAAAGCAAGGAGGAGAAAAGACCAAATATTCGAGACTGGTTTGGTTGTTATTCCTTAATCAGTGGATGAGAGTGAGAAGGGCAGAGCTTCAAAAAGGAAAAAGGAAAATTCCAAGTCTTGATTTTTCCCCCCCCCCATCCATCACCCTGCCCACAATTTGGGAGCAATGACTTTGGCCTATTTTTGCTACTTAGGGGCTGAATTCCTTCAGTTCTTCCACACCCTCATTCCATGTATTTTGGTGGTTTGTTTTGTGGGTTTTTTTTTTTTTTTTGGTGTGTGTTTTTTTTGTTGTTGTTTTTTTTTTGTTGTTTTGGTTTTTTTTTGGTTTTTTGTTTTGTTTTGTTTTTTGTTTTTTGGTTTTTTGGAGTAGGTTGGGAATTTTTTAATAAAGAATTTCTGTGTAACTATGAAGGATTTTTTTGTGGAGTATAAAAAGTTTTCCCTGGCAATTTAAAAAGTTTTATTGATTACCTCGTAACCTAAAGAAGAAAGAGACGAGGCAAGGCAGCCAAACTCTGTAACTTTGCAAGATCAAATACAGAGACGATGCGGGAGGGAACAAACCTCTGACATCTTCTGCTCACCAGCACAGGAAATTTTTGCCTCTCTGGCCACTTCTGCATCTGGAAAACCTGCTGAGGGTGAGAAAATCGGCAATTATGGATCTAGCCTGGCTCCCCAGTCACAAACCAGAGGGATGGGAAAGGAAAACACTTTCTGACCTCAAAGCATCGGTGCTTAGAAGCCCGGCATGGTTTCGTGGTGAGGCTGCATCCCTCTGCTTGGGTTACAGCAGCGCCCAGAAATGCTCCTGAGCTTTTGGAAGGTGCTGAAGTAGGTTTGGGCTCTGCAATCCAGTTTCAGAGCGCTGCCGGTCACTGCAGGGGTGGCTTGTGTCTGCAAAGCTCCGTGCGAAGCTTTCCTGCCCCAGCCGAGCCTCACTTTGCATTTGAAAAGCTCCCCAGGACCAAATTCCCCGCAGCACCAAGCCGAGGGCAGGCTAGGAGACTGCTTGGTGTTGGAAAAACTGCTTTCTCCCCCTCGGGCTTCCGAATGGATGAAGTGCAAGAGTTTTCCTAAAATCTGGAACCCCACGAGTGATTGGAAAGAAAAGATTTACGGGCGGTGCAAGTCCGGCTCTTTACAAGCTCAAGTTCAAAGGGTTTTAGGGTTCTCAACACAACTTCTGAACTTTAGTTTCAGCTGCTTTGAGGAACTGCCTTCCTCCAGTTCTTATTTTCTGGATTTTTAGTTCAGCTTTCAGGCTCTTTGTGGGTGTTTTACCCCAGCAGCTGCTGCAGGGAGAGGGTGTTGGTGTTGGAGTCTTCATGCAGCTCCTTGAGTGACCTCCTTGTCACTCCACCACGAATGTTCCCCTTCCTAGGGCTGGGCAGGAGCTTTCCTGAGTGTGGGGGAAGGCACATCCCAGTGGGAATCCCAGCCCTGCCCGTTCCAGCTGTGGGATGGCAGCAGAGGCACACCCAGCTCTGAAGGACGGGGATGCACTCCAGGACAGGGAACCCCTCGGAGCTGCAGGTGGGCAGGTCACCAGGAGGAACTCTTGCAGCCACCAGGTCTGGAGTGATGCAGCTGATTTGGTGGGGTTTTGTGCCAGCCACCCCAAATATGAGAGAGAGGATCTCATTGCTGTGCCCGTTTTAGCCAGGTGGAAAACTCACAGCAGCTCTTGGGTGGAGATCTCAGAAGCTTGGGTTGAGGAGGCACTGATGAAAGCCTGGAAATCGAGGAGCTGGTGGGGAAAACTGAAGTTCTGATAACAGACAGAGGCTTCTGAGTGTTTAGCAGGAGCCCATCAGTTCTCTTCATTAACAAACTGTCCTGGCCCTGCTTCTAGAGCAGCCCCAGCACATCAATCTGACCATTTCTAATGAGATAGAAGCTGCTACTGCACGGGCCAGACTTGCTTGTCAGCCACTGCCTGATGGGTTTAAGTAAGAAATGATCCTTCATTAATTAACCTTCACTTGCTATGTAGATTCACTCATTGAGATGCAGGTAATTAAGCCAAGGTCACTCCAAGGACTGACAGAGCAAAAACAGCCACGCAAAGGTGCCGTGCTTGTTTTGATCAAGGGCTTTCACTGCAGTTGTCTCAGTGTGACAGTGACACACTCAAAAGTGGCCTTTTGGGGGGAAGAGGGAACCACCCCGCTTTGTGAGTGTGTCACCCCAAGGCTAAAAAGCTTTTGGACCCAACTTGGTACGTGGGGTAGACGGGGAAAAGAAAATATCAGTAAACTCCAGAAAATTCCAGAAGAAAAAGCAATAGTGCGTGGAAGAGAGGCAGGAATGAACTTATTGGGAGGTCTTGACAGTGACTGAAACATCCCTGCGAAAAAAAAAAGACTCTCAATCTTGCATTTCATTTAAAGTAATAGTCCCCAATTAAAACAGAACCACTCCAGTTAGAAAACTTTCCGTAAAAAATAGAAGTGTAATTTGTCTTGGTGCCCAGATTAATCTCCCTGGCTTTTAACCCTTGCCCATGAGCTGGTGCAGCCCTGTGGGGAGCTGGGCAGTGCAGGCTCTGCTCCCTCCCAGGTGGAAAACTCCAATTACGAGCCCGCCGTAGCTTGGGGACAGAACAGCATTTTCTGCAGCTCCTCCAAATTAGCTCCTCCATCAGCCCCAGCCCTGTGAAGCTCCCAGCTTTGATCACTGTTGAGAGCAAAGTGAATATATTGAACCTGCAAATAGCCTTTGGCTCTTTCCAAGTGGCTCCCTTATAATTTGAGCGTTAGATGAAAGTTGCATGTTACAGATTTTAATAACTCTGCTCCATTTGGGCTGCTGAGTGCCACTTGCTGGGGATTATATGACCCTACTCCCCAGCATGTCCCATTATGGGCACTTAACCTTGAAAGTTGTAAAGACAGAACATTTAATCTGTTAAACACAGGCGGAATCAGAAGGTTATATAATTACAGGTAATTTGGCTTAGCACTTCTGGTGCTTTTCAATCATGAAAAGAAATTTCGCTGGAAATTTTCTCCTCAAGAAATGGAAAAGAAATGAGGAGCGTATGTAAAAAAAAAAAAAAAATAAAATTGAGCACTGCAGAACAAAAGTATTTTTGAGCTATATGCATAAATTTGTTTCAATCAAGTAATCATTAATAAACTTTTACAAGCAAAGAGCGAAATTCAGTGTTAACACTAGTGCAGAAAAACCTGGAGCAGGTAGGAATGGATTTGAAATTCTTTTCCCACAAATATTCCTGGGAAGTGCCAGTCAGAGCCTTCAGCAAGTCACCATCTCCTTATGGAAATTCCACAGCTGGGCAAACAACAAATTGTTTCCATTGCGAAATAAAAAAAATCAATAAAATTAAAATCTTCTGAAAAAGAGGAAATCATTCACTGCAGCAGAAAAGACCAGATAACAACAGAGTAGAACAGATAATAACCAAAGCATTCTGGCTTTCTGGTGATGAGGGAAGGGCACAATTCTGTAGAGATTACAGAAGATTTATTCATTCTAAGGGTAAGAAAACAGATGCTTCAGTAAAGAGAGATTTTTTTGGAGGGCATTTTACCATCCACAGGTGTTGCTGGACCTTTAAAACACTGACCTGAGTAACTAAAGGATGCAGCTGTATATTATTATTATTATTATTATTATTATTATTATTATTATTATTATTATTCCCCCTGGAATCAGATCTAAGGGGATGACCAATCCTTGTGGCTCAGAGGTTTCTAATCAATAAATACCTGAGAAAAGATCTTTACAACATCTTTAAAGCAAGAGGAGAGTGTGAGATGAGAAATGAGACCTGAAAAGCTGGGAGTCTGATAATCTCAGCCTAAAGTTAATTTTCTACAAGGAGCCAACAGCATGCCATGGAAAAGATGGACAAATCCATGGCTGGAATAAAACTTGGACGTGCTCTGGACATAATGGGGTTAAACACGGGAAAACCGCTGGGATTTCCATTTCAACCCTCAAAACCTGCCTTGCAACGGATCTTTTAAAGAAAAATAGAACAATTTTCATTTCCAGTGCCCCCTGGGAGCTCCTGGTGGCCCAGCACACGATGGGCACTGGCCCAGTCACCCCTGGCACCCCGAGTGCCACACCAGTGCCACACCAGTGCCACACCAGTGCCACCATCAGCAGCACTCGGGGCTGCTCTTGGCACATCTCACACACATCCCCAGAGCTGCAAAAAAAAAAATGAGCAATTAGAGCTGTGTTTCATTTGGAAATCTGAATTTTCAGCACCACCAACATTTTTTTTTCCCAGGAAGGCAACACTGTCAAAATGTTTTGTTTATGCAAAGCTCTAAAAGGGAAAAAAAAAAAAAAAAATGCCAACCAAACTAAAAATATGAAGTCAGCTGAACCTGAACGGAGCTCCAATTACACCCATTTTTTTAAAGCTTTTGCGAAAGTGTTTGAGCTTAATTAGGTTAAGCTATTTCAAAGCATGCCCAGTTGTTGTAATTTGTTTATGATACAGAGTCGCTCTTTGATCATGAATGTTCATTTTTATAGAAACCCTGTTATCAGTCTCTGGATAAGAAACAAAATGAGCAGCGTTTGTGGTAAGAAAATTTAGAAAAGTTTAAGGAGCTCAGAAAAAAAAAAAAAAAAAAAAAAAAGCTGTGCTCTTAATAAAAGGAAGACGTGACTTAATTCAGCATGTGATGGCAGGAGGGGAAGTAAATGATTTTTTAGGGAAGGAAGGGAAACCAAAGTGTGTTCATTTATCCACCGTGCCAGAGATGTGGTGGTGGAGAATCTCAGCCTGAACTTCACCGCTTCTTGGGGAGAGCTCCTCCAATATCTGCTGGTAAATTTTATCCTTGGAAATCCTCCCATTCTCACAGAAAGAGAACACAGATCATCCCCCAGCCTTGAAACTGCTACTTGATAAGGATATTTTAGAGAGAGTAAATCAGAAGGGTGGGAAAGGTACAATGGAGTGTGGTAGTCACTGCTTGTCATGTCTGGGTTTTTCTCAAGCTCTTTCCCAGGGACCTAAACTGGGAAAGAAGGTCACACTCTGTAAACTCTCTTGTTTTTCACGTTTCTCTCCTAAGGAGGGACTTTGCTCGTTGACCCTTGGTGTGACCAATGGTTCAAAAGATCCCACCTCTTACAGAATCACAGAATTTCTAGGTTGGAAGAGACCTTCAAGATCATCAAGTCCAACCCATGCTCTAACACCTCAAATAAACCACGGCACCCAGTGCCACACCCAGGCTTTTCTTAAACACACCCAGGGATGGTGACTCCACCACTTCCCCGGGCAGGCCATTCCAATACTTTATCACTCTTTCTGTGAAAAACTTTTTCCTGATATCCAACCTGTATTTCCCCTGACGCAGCTTAAGACCGTGTCCTCTCCTTCTGTCAGTTGCTGCCTCTTAGGTGGGCACATTGTAAAAATGTATAAAAATAGGTTCTGAGAATAAACCAGCCCCTTTTTTAGAGCATCAGCCTTCTGAAATCACGAGTCCACATCTCATCCATTGTGTCCCACAGCGACAGGAGTGTGAGTGTCCCTCTGAAAATACTCTGGCTCCTCATTTTTAAAGAGCAAGCCGTGGCTGTCAGTGCAGTTGGGTAACAAGGACATCCTCAGACCATCTTTATTTCAAAGCAGGAATCTGGGTTAGAGGCTGTGGGTTGGCTTTCAGCTTCTCTCTCTCGATTTTTTGTTTGCTTTTTTTTGTTTATTTTATTTTTGGTTTTTTTGGTGTTTTTGTTTCAGCCTCTCCCGCGGTGAAATGGGTGCATTAGCTGCCTGCTCTTCGAGCTGCAGATCATCCAAAATACATGACTACACGGTGGCCTTTGGGAAGGGCTGCCTTCACAGAGCATTTAAATGAGCTTTTCTCCGAGATGGCATGAAGATATTTTCGCACTCCGAGGGGAATAATGCGGATCTGTCGAAGTTCCCTGTACCAGCAGAGCTCTCTCTCCCTGGAACACGCTACAGAATGGAGAACAGCTTCCTATGCAAAAATCGAGTTTTACAGCTTTGCTCAGCTTTTTTTTTTTTTAAATTTAATTATTATTAATTTTTATTATTCTTCTTTCTGATAACGTGGGAGGCCTGTGAGCATCCTTGCACAGCCCAGGATGTCAGGGTTGGTCAGCTCAGAGCCACCTCACCTGATTTATGCACAAATTAGTCACGGAGGCAGGTGAGATGGGTAATATTTGTACACTTTCCCAAGCCTTGGTCTTAATGACTCACCTTCCAAAGCAAAACTAATGATGTTGAGGAGCAATATGCAAATGTTTGCTCTTTGACAATGACATCTCCAAGAGGCAGCCAAGGCTCCTGTACCATCAGAAAGTCCCCTCAATTTACTCAGAGTAAGCAGCTTAAGTTCAGCGAGCTCAGTCTCTTCTCCTCTTCACAATTAACTTTGAGTTACTTTCCCATTTGTCAAATGTGTTCAATACCCAACATTTATTTTGAGTCAGGGCCAGATTTATGAAGGTATTTTTGTCCACAGGAGCTGGACACAATCGCTGCTCAGGCACTTCTTCAAAACTCTCCAAGTGCCTCCTAAGCTTTGCCTGCATCTGACTCTCAGTTTTTGTTTTTCTGGTGGACAGAGCCTCCTTTTGTTTGTGCTCTCTGCACTTTTGGACCCTGAGATGATTTCTCAGATTGAAGGGACTAAATCACCTGATATTGTTTTTACTCCAACTAGGCTGCATTTAGATACTACATCCATGTTTAAAATCTGCTTTCCATAAATGTTATGCAACATTCCCTTAAAAATTGCTGTTTCAGTTAACATTTCTGCCCATAAATCAGTCACTGGAATATTCAGAGAAAGCAAATATGAAAGGGGTGTGAACACAGCTGAAGGCTATTCAATGTTTTATTCAAAGGAGTTTTCATGGAAAATATTTTGAGGTATTTGCTTAGTTCTAATCATTACCATGGGACGCCCTGGAAATCCAATAGTGACAGAAATGCCAAAACTTGAAAGCAATTAAGTGTGTTTGAAGAGAGAAATTTTCATTTTCTGTTTGCGCTGAAGTTTTGGTGCAGGAGGGAGGCAGCCCAGGCGAGCCAAATTCCACAATTCTCACAGCATGCAGCGCTTTGGAAGGCCAGGGATCTGCCCTGAGCTCTTGGAGACCTTCTGTGACTATGGGGAGCTTTTTTTTTCCTTTTCCATCAATATTTTTGGCCAGGGATTTGGCCGTTGTTGAGCTCCAGGCTGCTTACATTTCCCAGGACAACATTCCTGGGAATTCCCATTTCCACAGGCAACAGGAGTGTGTTGGGATGGAGCTGGTGGAGGGAAAGCTCCATGTCCTGGCTTTGAGCACAGCCAGGAGAGCAGAGCAGAGGTCACCAGGGAAGGGCTGGACGTGGCACTCAGAGCTCTGGGCTGGGGACAAGGTGGGGATTGGTCACCAAGGCTGGACTCCAGGGGCTGGGAGGGCTTTCCCAGCCTCAGCAGTTCTGGGATCCTGGGACATCTGAGCCGGCGCTGAAGCAGCTCAAGACCTTAAACAAAATACTCAATTTATCCTGATCAAATTCAGCCCAAACACAGTATCCCCTCTGAGAGAGATCAGGCACCTTTAAGGTGTTGCCATGCTCTCGTGCCTGCCTCTTTTGGTTTTGGGGAATTCTATTCCCAGGCACGGTCTTGATGCACAAGGTCATGTTCTGTAAACTACCGAAGCTCCCACATCTGTTCCCAGAGGAGGGGCTTTGGTGATGGTCTCTGGAAAACGACCAGTGGTTCCCAAGGGTCCCACCTCTGGGGTGGGCACAGTTGTTATGTACAAAAAGAGTCAGAAAAATAAAGGAGGAGTCTCTTGCTTGCAAGAGCTCCACGCAGCCTCATTGATGCACTCCCTGCCTCGTTCCTAAGCGCCGTAACCGGTTATATTAAGGGACACAGATTGTCAGGCTGCTGGTGGCCTAAAAGGTACTGAACCTCTGCAGGTTAATTCCCATTTGATGGGAGTCCAGGGATTCCGTCGGGGATTCACTCCTGGATGTGATGAACGGCACCCTCAGCACGCTGCTCCAACCCTGCCGTGCGGCCAGGGCTGTGCCAGCCTTCCCTGACGGGATTTTAGCAGCCAGAGCTGAGATGGGAGAAGCGTTTTCCTGCCGGCAAAGTTCAGCATCGAGCGGTGGCCGAGCATCAGCACCTCCCTCGCTTTGCCTTCGCAGGGTTCTTTGTCTGGGCTGAGTGTTCGGAGAGGGAACAGCAAGGGGACCTGGAGGAAACGCGCTGCCCTCCTCCTCTCCTGCCATAAAGCTCGGGGTTGTAAGAGAAACACGCATCTGAAACGCGTTCGGTCGGATTTTGGAAGGCCAAAACACGAAAGCCTTTCATAAATTAGGCTGGATGGATGAACTCTTGGAGCATAAAAGAGCACCCAAGAAACTCCGCGGGGTGAGCTTTCCCTTCAGGACTCGGCACTTAGCAGCTCTTCAATTAGCGGTTCAAGGCAATAAAGCACGAATGCAGCAGCTCCTTTACACTTACACTGTTCTTCATCTTTTACTTCTTCATGAATAAGGAATTGCAGCGCTGGTCACACAAGCATCACACAGCTCGGTCCCAACACCCACAGCCTCATTCTGTGCGGAGTTTGAACACGGGCTTGGACCTGGCATGGGAAAAAATAAACAAAACCTAACAAACCAAACATTTAGGGACGGGACCTTCCCCAGGTCATAAAGCATCGGAGCGGGGGTGGCTTTTTTGGGACGTGCCCCCCAGGCTGTGGCTGGGTTGTTATTAAAACAGTAACAACCAGATGCCAAAGGGTAACCCTGTACGGGAACCAGGCAGGAACACAGGGCGCACGATACACGAGCAGAAAATAGGAAATCAGCCCAAAAGCCACATCGAGTTTCTGACTGTAACCTGCCTGGTCCCCGCTCTGCCATCAGTGCAGGGTGAAATGGCTTTACACGTGGTAATTGGGGGAATAATGGAACCAATTTCCCGTAATCATCTCTACATCCCCAAAGCAAACCCCGAGCCACCCCAGGAACACATTCCCGTTAGCTGTCTCTAGGCTCCACTTTTGGCACAGAACTTTTCATTCCAATGTTTACTTTATAGTGGTGCCATCAGGAAATTAGGAATGTTAGCATTTTAATATAATGAGGCAGATGCAACTTGGGTTTTTTTCTTGCAATATCAACTTTTTGGAAGTTATGAGAACGTGACATTTTGGAATAAGCAAGGAAAAAAAAAACAACAAAAAAACAAATCCACCAACAAACCCAAATAAATGAAAAGAGGCAATTTAGATGCAGATACTCCAAATGTGCGGTGCTGATGTGCTGAGCCCCTGGACAGACTTTAACACTTCTTGAGGGAAGAGATTGGGGACTAAGCTCCACTTTGGTCCAGGGAAGGAGGAGAGGGCGTCTCCTGTTCTCATTCAAAATGTTCATTTTAAATATTTAGATGCTGAAGTCAACAAGGTGCTTCAGCACACGCCTGAATCCCTGCCCAGCCAGATCCCTCGGTGCCATAAAACAACGTTTGATAATTTGCACAATGCTTGAGAGACAACTGGTGATTTGTAATCCGTAAATCCAATGAACTTTTGACATCTCCCGTTGCCTGGGTGAGGCAAGACATCCATTCAGCTCCTAATGGGGGAAAGTTGAGGCACGGTATGATTTGTTTTCCTGATGTAAATGTGGCACGGAGCTATATTTTGTGAATGGCTGATGGATCTAATGAAAGCATTATCCCTTCACCACAATACAAAGTCTAATGAGATGAAGCGTTTGGAGGTGTTTAGGCACTCACAACCACAGGTAGGGACTCATAAAATTCCTTTTAAGCAGCTACTGGCAGACTTAGGCACTAATATTTTAAATATCTGGTTGATCAGCTATGAAGGTGGCAAATTGGTCCTTTCCCCTCCAAGACTGAGGAAGATCAGGGTTCAGAGAAATTCAGAGAATGTTGAATCATGCAAGATGTAAGGTAAGAAAAGCTCTGGAAATTTCTTGTCAAGGTTTCCCCCCGCCCCCTTCCGTGGGGAAAATTCAAATTGTAAAATTCTGACTTCATGTGGAAACCTGGCAATTTCAGTCAGGCATTAGTTGGGAAAGTTTTTTAGGTCAGCCTGGGATTGTGGATAAGGGAGGAATGAGTAACACAGCCTCTGAGTAGCTAAAGCCCTTGTGGCTCTGGGATGTTAAGAGAGCAGACTCAGCCTTATATATCTTATTTAATCAAAGAATATATAACTTCATCAGAGCTGGCTTCAACTTTCAAGTAGAAATAAACCACTTCTATTACTGGAAATTATTAGATACTCATATTGCAGCCAAACATCCCAGGGTTTTTTGCCTTTCTGGAAAGAAAGAGAACAAAAGGAAGAAAAAAAAAATCTAAAAGAGAGAAGGAACAGCAGAAGCAAAAACCCAGCAATATTTATAGGTAAATCCTCTTTTTACTTTTAATAAAATGCAAACCTCATCTCAGTTTGGGAATGCTTCCCTAAGAGGGGCTGGCTCTGAGGGAAAATCTGGAATGCCAAGCTCTGAAATCATTCCTGGGCTCAGCTTGGCTGAAGGGCTGAGAGCACAAGGCAAGCATGGCAGGTCAGCTCATCCAGGGAAAACCAAGGCTCTGTGGGGCTCATTCCAGGGCCTGGGAGTTGGTGCTTGACACTGGACTCACCCTCAATTTTATACTCTGGTGTTCAGGAAGGAAACCAGCAGCCTGAGCATGGCTAATTCATTGCATATAGCTAATATCTAATATATGTATATTTCTGATATCCAGTATATAATCTAATCTATCTCTCTCCATAACTTATATCTGATACAGAGAGCCTCAAGCAGAGCTCATTTACCAGCACATTTACCCAGAGCAGTGCACAGCTGAGCTGCACAGGGGAATTCAGCCTGGTTTCTCTTGCCAGCAGCACCCGTGTGCACCAGCATTTCCAACCACCCTGGCCATGCTGAGGACACAGCACCCAAAATCACCTGCAAAGGGAGCATTGCCCAATGGAGGGGTGGGAATCCATCCCTGCCCTCGGATCTGGTTTCAAGCAGAGCTTCCATAAAGCTGAGGCTGTCCCTGCCTGCAGCCCAGGTTTCTGGTCTACCTCTGACATCTGGATTAAAGGGCATCCTGTTTCACTCCCAGAGTGTCTGAACCCGTGGTGCCACAGCCAAGGACAGCCACCAGTACCTGGGGCTCATCCCCTGCACCCCCAGACACCTGAGTGAGACAAACACCAAAGGTTCCCAGAGATCCAGGGGAGGAGATCTGGTGCTCTCAAGTCTGGTTTCCATCCTCACTCCAGAGCTGGCATTATTGAAACAATCCTCGAGATGACCCCAGCTGTCAAAAATCAAATCAGATTTATCAAATGCTTTGGGTTCTAGAGGAAAGCTGCTGTAGGAATAGAGGGGGTTGCTATTGTTATTATTGTTATTACTAGAATAAGACCAGCTCCCCATGTCCCTTGGTGATAATGCAGCTCTCTGGGAGGGATAAACTATGGAGCCAACGTGAACCAGATTATTGCCTCATAAAACGGGACACCTGCCCTATTATCCCTTAAATAATAAGTACATAAAACAAATTTGACTGTAATAATAAAACATAATGGTGAGATATTTATGGGTAATTTTTCAATGCAGCACACGAGGACTAAGCCACGCGGCTTCTGTTGGCTTTTACAAGAGTTGCTCTGGCAAATCCTCCCCGTGAGGTGAGGGTTTGAGAAACTGTCCTGTGAGGTGTCTGGAGGAGCACAGGGAGGGGTGGGACAGTGAGATGGGGATTGTAAAATGTGACAGACAAGCACAGAGCCCACCCTTGCCCTCTGCCCAGGCAGGGAGGGAAGGGGTGCTTCAAGCAATCCACCAGGACCGTGGATTGCAGTGAGGAAAACATTCCAGCCAAGTCCCTCCTCCCTCTCAGGTGTGTGCAGGAATTAACCAGAGCAAAGGGTTAATTGGGGCAGAGCTCCCATCACAGCAGCCACCAAAGAAACCCCCCACAAAAAACTCCAAATGCAAGCTGGGCTTAGGTCTGTTTGCAGATAAACAGCACCGAGCCCTCCATAAAAACAACACCGAGCCCTTAATATGACAAATAACAAATGGTATAAAGAATTACTTCAGGGATCTCATCAAGTTACATCTTTTACATCTCAGAATTTCTCACTTACCTCTCACCTTTGCTAAATTCTTGTAACTGAAAACGCCACAGGGAGAAAAGAAAAAAAAATAAAAATTCACATTTTCTGATTGTTCATTTGGCAGAACAGTACAGATAAACAGGTTCCATAATTTCTTTCATACAGTTATTTCCATATTCATTTCCCTACTCTTCTGTGGGATGACTTCTGATAGAGCAACAAAGAGAGAGAAAAAAAATTTAAATAAGGAAGTGCATTTCAAAGCAAGAGAATTTATGAAAGGCATCTGAGGCAGCAGAACCTCTAACCTGTGAGTACTTTCAATATACTTTAGATTTTAAGTTGTCAGGGTCACATTCTCAGTTTTTGAAAAGCACTCACGTCTGGCTCCCGAGACCCAGCTTGATTTAGTCTTTTATAGGCATATAGTACATGCTCTAATTAACCCACCTTAATTTTTGAGCACAGCCCCAATGTCTAATAGCCATGATGCAATATTCAGCAGATTATATCACTGACTATTTCATAAGCCACCAGATAAAAATAAAGAGAATATCTGAACTGCACCTTGCTTTAGCACTGTCTCCCAAATAATGGGATTATTTTGATTTGCCTTTCTTTAAAGCACAATGACTTTATTTATGGCTGGTGCTTTTCCAAGCTGAAGGAAGCACCTGGTATTTGCCATGGGTGTTCCTGGCTGTGGGTCTGAGGGGTGTTCAGGTGAGCAGCCCCACCACCCACCCCAGGGCTCTGCCCACACCCCATTAAAACCCCATCGCTGCCTGCAATCCCAATTTTGGCAGCATCTCTGCAGGTCCATGGCTCCAACCCAGCCAATTTTCCACCAGCAGAGCCAGGACAGACACACCCCCCTTGTGTGTGTGTGTGTGTGTGAAAATCTCTCCCTGCCCGCCTTCCCCGTGTGCTGCCTCCCTGCCTGAAGAGTTTCTGTGTTTTCTCTTTGTATCATTCTGGCTCCCAGTGCTAAAAGCCACATCCTGTTATGTTTGGTTGCTAGGTGGAGAAATGTTATCATGGGCTTCAGCAATAATTTATCCATAGAGCTAGAGGAGCTGTCATGTACTTCTGACAGTGAGCTGCAGCACTTTATCAGCTTGCCTGTAAATCAACCGTGTGTGGGTGAAGATGCCAGCAATGTTTGATCTCTCTCAGACACTCTAATAATCTGCTTTTGTCTGATTGATTCCTTCACATCACCAAGCACATTGCAACCGAGAGTGGAGTGCCCTCTGTTTATCTCCGTTGGTCATCTGCTGGAGGGCAACAGGGCAGAAAATGCTGTTCTCGCCGAGATGTAAGAGTTTTTTTGGAATTAGGGGCTTTACATCATATCCTGGAGCAGGTTTAGTCCAGTAAATCAATGATAGCAGAATTGAATGCACCATAAATACCTCAAACCGTATCTCTTACAAGAATGTAAGAGTAATTCATAGAAACAGGAAAGGTAACTTTGCTGGGAAGAATTACGACCCCTACAAGCTGGAGACATGCAGGTCTTTTACGGCCTGTGTTTACATCTCCCCTCTTGAACCTGGGCGAGCAGTGCTCTGCACTGGCATTTGGTTCCAGGCACTTCAGAGAGAATATTGAGCAGAGCAGGACGCTGTCAGAATTGATCACGGCCTCTCAATCCTCAGCCCAAGTTTTGCTAAATTTCTGTCAAGTTCTGTTGCAGGCAGCAGAGGCCTACGCGGCCCGGCCTGCTCGGCACCGCGCTGGTGCCGGGCAGGCCCTTCCTGCCAAAAATACACATGGAAGGGCGCAGTCAGAACATGCAGAAATGCACATGGAAGGGTGTAGTCAGAACATGCAGAAATGCACATGGAAGGGTGTAGTCAGAGCATGCAGAAATGCACATGAAAAGGTGCAGTCAGAGCATGCAGAAATGCACATGAAAGGGTGCAGTCAGAACATGCAGAAATGCACATGAAAAGGTGCAGTCAGAGCATGCAGAAATACACATGGAAGGGTGCAGTCAGAACATGCAGAAATGCACATGGAAGGGTGCAGTCAGAGCATGCAGAAATGCACATGAAAAGGTGCAGTCAGAGCATGCAGAAATGCACATGGAAGGGTGCAGTCAGAGCATGCAAAAATGCACATGGAAGGGTGCAGTCAGAGCATGCAGAAATGCACATGGAAGGGTGCAGTCAGAGCATGCAGAAATGCACATGGAAGGGTGCAGTCAGAACATGCAGAAATGCACATGGAAGGGCGCAGTCAGAGCATGCAGAAATGCACATGGAAGGGTGCAGTTAGAGCATGCAGAAATACACATGAAAAGGTGCAGTCAGAGCATGCAGAAATGCATATGGAAGGGTGCAGTCAGAACATGCAGAAATACACATGGAAGGGCGCAGTCAGAACATGCAAAAATGCACATGGAAGGGTGCAGTTAGAGCATGCAGAAATGCACATGGAAGGGTGTAGTCAGAGCATGCAGAAATGCACATGGAAGGGTGCAGTCAGAGCATGCAGAAATGCACATGGAAGGGTGCAGTCAGAGCCTGCAGAAATGCACATGGAAGGGTGCAAGGAGCAGCCAGAGCCCCTCCAGGAGGAGGGAGAAGCGTGTGCCCATTGCAGTGGATAAATGGAGCTGGTTTGTTGCGTTTTGTCCATCACAGCGCTCCCCCAGCTGAAAACCAAGAGCTGTCTCTGGCAGCAGCTCATTGTGTGCTGACCTGGGAGCAGCGGCAGCTCGGATTCCTGACCCCTCTGAAAGCAGAGGGCGGGAGATCTGGTGGATGTGATTGACTGAATCCCATCAGGGGAAGCATTTGGTGGCGGCGTCCCCTCCGTGGGTCACGGTGGGATGGCACAGGCAGCAGGATATTTGGGGAATGCTCTAATTTCAACCCAGTACACTGAGGGGAAGGGCTGGTGGTTCACAGCACCGCGGAATGCTAAAAAAGGGTGAAAATTCACACTGCATAATGTATTTGTAATTGTGCTTAAGGCAATGAGAGGAGAGAAATCCATGGAACAAATCTGGCATACGGTGTAGCCCTCTGTGGATGCTGCAGGAGCAGCTACATCTCCTCCAGGCTGATTGCACGGAGCAGTGGAGCTTCAAGAGTGGATCCACAGGCTCCTCCTCGGCCCATCACAGTGATCTCCCCAAACCCCAAATTTATTGGATGAATCTTCAAGAGTGGATCCAAAGCCTCCTCCTCGGCCCATCACAGTGATCTCCCCAACCCCCAAATTTATTGGGTGAATCTTCAAGAGTGGATCCAAAGCCTCCTCCTCAGTCCATCACAGTGATCTCCCCCAAACCCAAATTTATTGGATGAATCTTCTAGGGTGGATCCAGAGCCTCCTCCTCAGCCCATCACAGTGATCTCCCCAAACCCCAAATTTATTGGGTGAATCTTCAAGAGTGGATCCACAGGCTCCTCCTCAGCCCATCACAGTGATCTCTCCAAACCCCAAATTTATTGGATGACTTGGGATGGACTCAGGTTTCAGGGGAAGGCAGCCCCTTCCTGGCCCCAGCTGGTGACCACAAAGGCAGCACCTTTGAGGTGCAGCAGAGGAGCCCGTGCTGCCTCTCCACTTTTCATAACCCTTGCAGGCAAACTTAAACTTCCATTCACAAGAGATTTTTTTGGTTTCTTCACTGCACACATCATAAAAGCGAGGAAAGTGATAAAAGCAAGGAGAGCTGAAGTTACAGCACGCAGCAGGATAACAGTATTCTCTGTTATTTCACTGATGGGCAGCACTAAATGTTTTTAGTTTCACTGAGCGTCACAAAACACCCAGATGGCTCCTCAAAGGCCTGGAAGTGGCCTCCCTTCAGCTCTGCACTGGGAGGGGAGGTGCACACACAGACAGACTGATGGACACAGTGACCTCGGGATAGCAGAGACGCCTGAGGAGGATTTTAAATCCAGAGCTGTATTCCAGCTTGGACACAGCTGCCTGACCTCTCCTTAGCCACTGACCTGCAGGCAAGAGGTCTGTGATTCCCAAAGTTTGCTTGGAAAACACAGGCAGAACCCTCCTGGCTGCAATCAGCAGGAAAACACTGCAAGGCCCCAGGGCTGCCTTTCCTTGTGTTGATTTAGTGATGCTGGATGCCCATGGAGGCTGTGCTCAGACTGCCTCAAATAACTCAAGTCTAAATCCTCCGTGGTCTTAAACATGCACACTCCAAACTGCTCATCAGCTTTATATCACAAATCAATTCAAATAAACCCACTGTTAAGTCTCAAACCCTACTAATTTCTCGTATTGCAATACAAGGGTTGGCACCTTCCAAAGAGAATTAGAAAATTAACAAGAAAAGAAGAGAAAATAACAAAAAGGGAGAGGAGAACTAGAAAAGAGGAAAAGGGAGCATGTCTAAGGAAACTACTCTTCCAATATCATTGAGATATCCTCAAGGGAGATGTATAAGTAGAAGATATTACATGGCTGAACAGTAAATATCGCATCTCTTTTTACAAGCATGTTTCTGCATTTTATTATATCTTGACTGGCAGACACATAAATCTTGAATATCCAGTCTAAGAAAGCTTAGGATCTACAGCCTGTCTTCTCCATGGCTCTAAGTGGTCAGTGGCATTTTGTTACTCATAACAGATGGATTAATTAGTGAAATACCTTCCAATCTAGAAAAATTAATGTTTTCACCAGCAAGCAAAAAAAAAAAAAAAAAAAAAAAAAAAAAAAAAAAAAAAAAAAAAAAGATGAAATTCTCCAAGTGCCACCCTGGCACCCAGCTTCCAGCTGGCACTTGGTGGCACATTTGGAAATAGATGCAGGCAGGAACTTGTTGGGCAGCTCTGGTTGTTTGGCCTCTTTCTGAAGTGTTTTGCTGCTGCTGTCAGGCAGCCCTGTGTTATTTCCTGCAGTATAATCCCAGGCAGGAGGATTTCTGGATCATCTACCCCAGCCTTGGCCAGTGCTGAGTGATTGATTGAGGTTATGACATGACTTTTACAGACAGCACTTGCAGGGCTGGTACAAACACATGGGGACTGGCTTGTTATTTTGTGGTAAAGCAAAAAACACTTGGAAGCCGGGAAGGGGAATTTCCGGCAGCTGGGAGACTTCAATAATTTGACATTAGGCTGTGTTTGTTTGATGGTGGGAGACAGGTCTGATGAAACCAGACGTGCAGTTTACAATCCTAATTAATGTCATCAGGGTTTGAAAGGGGAAAAAAACCTCACCCACTCATTGATTCAATTCCTTGGGAGACACATTCCCACAGTTTTGGTTTGCCCCAGGTAAACGCCCTTGTGCCCAAAGGAATCATTGTCTCTCTACAGGAAGCACCATCAGGAAGGAAACAACTACACAAATACAGCTTTCAATCCACTTGTTTCACTTTCCAGGGGTAAGCCAGAGACCTGCACGTGAGCAGCCTCTCAGCTGTAAATTCCAGCTGAATAATTCCCCCTGCATTGAGCCCACCACTGAACGTTGCTAACCTCAAGGTCCTTGTAAATAAAGGATTCCATTTTGAAGCCTAAATTGAGACAATTCTAGTAAAATCACATATTGGCCAGGCATTTAAACATTCTGTAAAGGATATGGGGTGAACCAGAGCCCAGAGAACAGAGCCAAAACCACGATGGAAGAGCAGGAACTTAAGTCCAGGAAATGAGGAAATAAATAGGATAAATCCTGCCTGTAGGAATAATATTCTTGTCCTTTCCTGCTCTCTCCTGCTCAGGAACCACTGAGAAGGGTTCAGGTTCTTTCTTTTAAAACTGAGTGACTGCATCAATGCCCACTCAGATTGCAGAGTGGGAGCCCTCAGGTGGAAATGGGGGATCCAGGTTTGAATCCCTCCTCTGGAAAGCACCTTTACTGTGCTGCTGGTGCATTTTCTGAAGGAGAACATGGCACTTTAAGATGCAAACATGCCCTGAAATGAGTCCCTCAAAGGGGATCTGCTCCCACACTGAGGTGTGGGGTGACACTCTCTGCTAACCCTGCCAAAAAAGGGGGTTCACTTGGATCAGCCCCAAACCACGGGGCTGGGAAGGCACTGCAGGACAACAGCAGTCCCCAGGATGGGCTGAATTCCCATTTATCTGGACAAGGGCTCCACGCTGCTGATTTTCAGGGCTGCAGAAATATTTACCACTGACATATCTCAGCAGATCAAAGGAAGCTGCTGCTGCTTAGCATTTCTGGCCTGTAATCTGCATTAATGTCTGTGCTCCTTCCAGCCTTATCTCAAATGTTAATGAAAACGCTGAATTTGCCCCAAAGCACCAGAAATTTGGAGAAGAAAGTGGAGTGAAATTTCCCAGCACTCTCAGTGGGTCTCTTTAATGCAGGGGTGAGCCAGGCGGGTGGTGGGTCACAAACCATCCTGAGCTGGCACCTTTTGTTCACAGGAGGTGGAACAAAGGTGCATCAGAGTGCTGCAGCCCGGGCTGTTTCAGCCTGGAAATGTGCAAATGAACCAGCCAGCCCTGCAGCTGGGGGATGCTGCAGCCTTTTTCAGTATTCAGCTACAAAGGTGGGGTTGTCCTTCCTAGCACGAGCAAGGCAGCTCTTGAGAACACAGAAAGCAGCCCCAGAGGGGAACCTGCAGCCCCACCACTGTCCTCTCCTTCCCTGCCAGCTCTTCACAGAGTCACACAACTGCTGATCTTTGGAGAAGAGCTCCAGGATCACCGAGTCCCACCTTTGGCTGCTCTTGGTACAAGGTGCATCAGTGCTGGTATCAAACAGACCCATGTGGTACTTGCCCTGCTGAAAATATCAAATATTTCAGTACTTTTTCTGAGAATAGATTAAAAAAAATATATATAATTGACATAGAAAATTTAATGAGAGGTATTCTGCAGATAGAAGTGAGCATCTAATGGCTCATTTCTGATCTGGTTCACTCCCATAACACTGAGGATATCCCAGGAACCACCACGAGAGTCTGAGGCCATGCTGTAATGTCCTGCCAGGCAGAACCGGGGCAGCTTTCACTGATTGTGGAGGTCTAGGGTGTGCAAAATCCATCAGTGACAGACAAGGCATCAAGGACTGAGAAAAGAGAATTTCATTTCAGCAGGAGGTATTCCCAGTGCAAATGAAAGCTGCTCCTCTAGACGTGGTATTAGAGACACAGGGAAACTGCAAATTGAGTATTTCTGTACCTCCCCACCCCTAATTTAAGCAGTTAAAAAAAAAAAAAAAAAAGAAATAAAGGAGAGTGAAGACAAGCTCTTTGGTTGCATTGGGAACAATCAAACACCCTGGGACTGGCTGGCTTAGGGAGCTGTTAATGGGATCCAGACTCCTTCGAGGTCACTGGTTCCAGTCTAGCCCAGATCAGGAGTAACTGGAAGTCATTATTGCCTGATGGCTGCTCAGTGGGTTAAGTGACATGGGTTGGTGGTCTTCATGCAGCACGGAGTGAGCACCTGTCCACACCTCACCCACAAAGGACATTCCGTGGGTGTCAATTCAGTGCTTTCTATCATGAATAAATTTAAAGATAAAATGTGTAATAAATCCAAATAATTCATAAACAATCAGTGTCACCTGCTTTTTCAAATATTGGTACCTCAGAGTTGACATGGAAGGCCCTAACAAAGAATCCCAGAATGACTGAGGTTGGAAAAGGCCTCCAGGAACATCCAATCCAACCTGAGGCCAATCCCCACCCACCTTACCTTGGTCAATCCTGTCACAAATAACACAAAAACCTTTGGAGCACAGGGCAAGATTGGTTTGGGGTTTATGGTCATTCACCAACAATAACAACAGACTTTGGGCTAAACTGCGTGCTTTGAATTAAGTTCACTAAATTATATCAAAAATCTTGGGTAGAGATATGCAGTGCATAAAACCTACATAAAGGATTTCATCGATTTTTAAATTCGTTCAACTCCTCCTGGAAATCTTATTGTCTTCTCTTTGGGTTTTATGATTCCACTTTTATGAATCAAAGCTGCAAACTTTGAACTTAGCCTTGGAATGTGCTCAACCGTATAAAAAGCCAAAATAGTTCCTCCCAAATAATCCCAATTCTTCTCAATACTTACTTGCTATTCATTTATTTCATCTGAGCCGTTGCTTAAGAAAATGATTTCAGCGCTTTCTTTGGGATAGGCTTCTGAATGGACAAAGCATTTCACATCATTTGCTGAAAATCCATTCTGGTGGGGAATGTTTGCTATTCCTTTCACATACAATTATTCCTCTCAGTGTTAATCAGACGATTTTTCAAAGGTGTAGTCATGAAATTGGGCTGGCTCCATGCCTAATCCAATATCTGCTGCTCAGTAAACGCACACCTCTGGATATATGTTTCCAACCAAAGATATATTATTTTCCAGGCAACTGAATTTTAGCAGAGTGACACAGTCAGAGGCAGGAGCCCAGCAGTACAAGCAGATATTTCCTTGATGGAGATCTCATTGCTATGCAAGCTATTTTTAGGTTTGTGCTTAACAGGCTTTGGGTGCAAAAGCCCCAAACGGGAGCTAGACTTGTTTTCCTGAGCGGTTCTGGGCTGCACGTGCCGTGTTTGGGACACGCCAGCGACTCAGGGCTCCGCAGGAAAACAGAAGACATCATTTCCCTGCTTCATGCTGCATTACTTCAGCCAAAGGAAAACACCTCTGCAGAGGCACAGCCAGCAAAGCCGACTGTGCCACGGCGATGACTGCTCGGAGGAACCCTCCCTGAGGGGTTCATTCAGCAGCAAGGCAGGAATTAGAAACGTGGCTGTCCGAGGGGTGATCTGTAATAACTCTGCTGAGACAATAGCCTACACTGAAATCAAAGCTGCAGTAGGTTTTGAATTCTGTGTTCTGCAGGATCTGAGGCTCCCCACCCTCGCTCAGCTGAGGGACTCTGGAAATCCTTTGGTAGGGTTTCCAGGTTGAATGTGGAGGTTAAAGAGCATCAGCTAATCCACAGGGTGGTACCACTAACCCGAGTTTCTGCTGTGCTCAGCTTGCAGCCAGAGGTTGGTACCTGGAGCTCTGCACCGGTGTGTGAGCAGAGCCCTGCTCAGCCCCCTGGAGACCTCAGGGAACACCTCAGCTCTGATCACAACAGCAAACCCCGCGTGGCCCGAGGCACCCTGCCCTGAGCAGCAGTCAGGCGGCTCAGCAGGAATAAAATCAGTTTGGGAATGGGATGAAATCACATCCTGCTGGCTGATGAGCACAGTGAGCTCCCAGCAGGGTCCTGGGGGCAGCTGTGGGACCATTCCCATGAGCGAGAGCTTGCAGGATCAGCTCCAAGCCCAATCCAGTGGCCAGACACAGCCCTGTGCCCCACAGATATTTTTATCCAAGCCTGTTTCTCCCGTTTGTACATTTATTGATGCAGGACATGCTTTTACTTAACAATCCAGCAGCCGACGCCAGCGATTTCACCCCCTCGCTCCTGCACTTTGAAATATGATTTTACTCTTAATTTTCAGCCTCCTCTGCCTCCTCCTTCCCCTCTCTCTCCCCTGTTTTTTAAATTTTTTTTTTTTTTTTTTTTTTTTTTTTTTAGATGCAGGACATGCTTTTACTTAACAATCCAGCAGCCGACGCGAGCGATTTCACCCCCTTGCTCCTGCACTTTGAAATATGATTTTACTCTTAATTTTCAGCCTCCTCTGACTCCTCCTTCCCCTCTCTCTCCCCTGTTTTTTTAATTTTTTTTTTTTTATTTTTATTTTTTTTTATTTTGGTTGGTGACCACAAGTGTAGTTTCAGTAAATAAAGCTGGTGCTTGATAACGTGGAACGGCCAGGAGCTTAACTCTGCCCTTGGAGATCGCTTACATCAAACCAGCAATCAAAAAGTGGCGCAGATAAAATTTGTCATCAGGGATTTCCTACAAAAGAATTACAGTGGGAGAAATGGCCTGATCGATACTATGGATTTTCACTGCAGGGGCTGATAGTCCAATTGCTGTGAAACACTCACACAGATAAAAGGGCACGGCTGCCACTTTGTTACAGACTGCTGACTCAGCCCCCCGGCCTGGCAGGTATTTATAGGCCAAAGTGATACAGAATTATCACCTTGCAGCGCCCAGCTCTTGTTAGTTCCGAGATTGCCTCCCTTTATGGGATGGCTAAATGCAGGTGAATGGAAAAATGATGGCTAACAGCTGTCAAAATGCAACAGAATGAAGTACTTAAATCTTTTTTTTTTTTTTTTTTTTTTTTTTTTATCCATTAAAAGGGTAACAACCGAACATAGATCATGGTGAGGACGTTGTAATGATATTTGGGGGCCGCTAAACAAGGGGTTATAAACAATGTACACCTGATCAAAATGGTAAGAAAAATACAAAAGGGGGGGGAAAAAAAAGCAATAATAAAAATTCCTCTTGTTACTTTACAATATGTGGCTTGCCATTTACTTTGCTGCTTTTCCAAGAGATCTCCAGGCCTCTCAGGGCTGCTGCTCTGAGCAACCTCCAGCTCCATCGACACCATGATCATTTTATATCCCCTATACCACAGGGAAAACTGCTTTTAGAAACCATTGGGATGGCTCCAGGAGCTCTCCTCCCTTGTTCTAAGCCAGTGTTTTCCAGCCTCACCAGGATAAAATGCTGATGGATGTTAATATTAACTGACTGTTTCACACACAGACACTTTGTAGGGCCAGAGCAGGCTGAAGGAAAGGAAATACTTTCATTTTTTTTTGGTCCAACAGGTAGCACAAAGCCTCTCTGTCCCGGTCAACACTCCCCAGCCATTATTCCATTGCTAGGACAGGCCCAAGGGTGGTGAGGAAGAGGCACAGTAACCCTGTGTTTATTTTTGGAGTTGCCTACAGTGAGAGATTGGCCTTGACTGCACAAGGAGGATGCCTGGAAGGGCACAGAAGAAGCCCTGGTGAGATACAAACAGAGACAGGAGGATCTGCACAGACTTTGCCCTACCACAGCCTGCAAGGTGTTCTCCTCAGCAGTGATGGAGATTTTAGCAGCTGAAAACCAGCTCCAGAACTAATTCAAATGTATTTTTATAGTTGCTTTCTTAGCAGAGACAGAACAGAGTTGGGCTTTAACACACACAATAATTTATAACCTCCCAGTCCAGCTCCCAGAAAACTTCATGTCCAGACAAATACTTTTTTTCTAAAGTTCCCTTTAGAACTGTCAGGAAAAATCCTGACATCCTCAGCACATCACCTACTCTTACATAACTGAGAGTATTTATTTTACTTGTAAATCCGTGGCATGTCTTGGTGTGCCAGCAGCCCAAAATTTACCCTTTCAGCACTCAGAATATGGCTGGTTTTAAACACAGGTAGGGAGGTGAACTGCAGCTTCCAAAGGAAACACCAGAGAGGGGAGGAAAACAAAGAAGAGAGAAGAAAAAAAAAAAAAAAAAAGAAGAAGAGGAAGCATTTGATTTTCATGACTGGGCTGTGCTAGGACAGGGATAATGGGGCACTGATGGGTCTGGATCTCTTCCCATCCTGTACCCAAAATCCCTGTAAAGTGAGAGGAGTCACCCCAGTTTTCAGAAGAGGTTCAGGGATCCATCACAGATAGTGCCTGGAAGATCTCATTTACTTGGCTCATTGGGTTTTTTTTTTTTTTTTCCCCATTAATACTGGTTTTAAAACCATCTTGTGTGTCTTGGAGGAACTCAAATAGCAGGATTAAAGAGCTGAAATTTTCTAAATGCTCCAAGAAGGTCATGGCCAGCAGGAGCTGGAGCTCAGAGTGGTTTATGCACCCTATGCTTTAGACTCCATTTAACACCAGAGCTTTGAACTAAAGGCAGAAACGCTGCAGAAAACCTGCCAACAATATCATTAAAAACAGCACAAAGAAGCTGGGCTCGGGGACCACTGGGAGAAGTTTTTGGTGAGTTTGACCACAACGTTTGACTGCAGGAGCCTTGGAGGGAAAATGAGCAGCGCTTAAATTCAAATACCAGAACATAAAGCAAAGTTATCAAATGAAATCACGATCTGGTTGCCTGTAAGAAACGCTGCAGGTTTCTAAACAAACATCTTCCCTAAGCAGGAGAGAAGCCACACCTTTCTCCCTGCTCCATGGGGAAAATTACTGTAGCACTTGTCTGAACTGCCTGGTGCTGGTAGAATCATAGCTGCTCTCATCAGAGTGTTGTTGGATGAAGTTTACTGTCACTAGCAATAAGCAGTAGATAAAAGGAGGGAGGGGAGGGGGATAAGAAAACAAAAGGGAAAAATAGAAGCTAAAAAATTCACCAGAGGTGAAAAAAAAGGGGGGGGGAGCAAAAAAAGAAGATATACATAAACTAGCTGTTTTTGTCTTTCTAGTTGCTGTGATGTGCACAAAGGAAATAGACTGAATAAAATCACATCTCAGGAACACCAACATAAATTCCCCCTTGCTTTGACAAGTACGTAATTTTGTGCAGTGATGCTCTTCACATCTGGAGAGTTATGAGGCAATTTCATTCCCATCTGACAAATTTACAAAGAAACATTAGAGAGAAGGGATTAGAAAAGCGAGAAATCTTTATAGACTTTTTCCTCAGGCTGTATTTTCCTTCCATCTTTTGGCTCTTCCTTGAGGAATATGTATGAGTGACTCATTCGGTATGAACGCCATAACTGAAACACTTAGCAGATAAGCAGAACATGAAATGTGCTTTAAATCAACTAATTGTATTTACATTATCTGGGAGGGCTGATCCCGATTGGCTAAAGTTTGGGAAAATTTGCTATTGTGCGTTTTCAAGATAACAATTTAAAACTGAGGGGAGAAAGGAAAAAAAAAATAAAATAAAAAAAAAAAGAAGCTAAAATATTATCTCCAGAACTTCACAGGAAAGTCCAGGTCAGAAAAATAATTTGCATTTGAAAAGCACTTCCCACCTTGCAGCTCTGATTGACCTTTTTGGCCTCATTATGGGCTCATCAAGGCCAATTTTACAGGTTGGGAAAGTGAGGTGGATTAAATGATCTCCCGAATTCATGGAGAAGATAAATGCCACTGGAAAGCAGGACGGGGAAGGAGTGGTTGGGCTGAGCTCACTCTTGTGCAGCTCAAAGAGCTTTTCCAAGGAGCTTGAGCTCAGGAGAACATCTACTCCTCACAGGCCAGCAGGTACTTGACAGAACACATTGACGGAATTCAGACCACTAAAAAACCATAAAAATGGAAGGATGAAGTGAGCAAGGCGTTGCCAACCCCTGTGGAAGGCCTGGGAATTTTGGTTTCGTGGCTGCACCACCACAGGTTCTCTCTGCTTTTCTAGTTCAGCCTTCTCTTTGCTGACAGGGGAACGTTCTGGCAGGGATTATTCCAGGAACAAATGCAAAGAAGAAATGCTGCAAAGGCTTTGCTTTCTCAAAAAAGGCTTTTTTTTTTTTTCTTTTTTTGCAAGCCCAGGCAGCCATGGCTCGCTGTAGTTACACTGCTGAAGATGTGTAAGCTCAGCTGATATATGGCTACTACAGCAGAGCAGTAATTCATGTCCTCTGTGTCATCAGGATCAGTTTTATTAAAATTTCATTTTTTTTTTTTCTTCACTATTTCAATACCAAAACGTTGCCATTGCTCCCCATTGGTGCAACACCAAGGAGGTTCCCCCATGGATGAGTTCCCTGCCATCCCCAGCCTTTGTTTCTCTCCTGGCTCTCTCTGTAAGGTCATTTCAAGTGCTGCGTGCTGGGGCTTCCCTCCTCCTCCTCCTATCAATGGAAATGACATGATGGTGCTCGGAAGTTCCAAAACATATTCCTTCCTTGGCACCGAGATGAGATATAATAAAATGCAGATGCTTCCTGATAGAGAGCACAGATGAGAATGTTTTATAAGCAGGGCTCCTGGAGAGGGGAAAGCACAGGGGACACGGCTCCTGGCCCCGCTGGAGAGCCCCAGAGCAATCACTGCAATCTCTGCCTGTGACAGCAGACACTCGGGGCTGGGCTATTTATGATCTTTTTCATGGGGCCCAGGTGGAGCTGCTGGCAGGCAGGTTTATGGCCCAGAGTCCAGCTGAAAACAGGGAACTGTAATGAATGGGGCTGGGGAGTGGGGATGCTCTGGAAGGCGTTGCAGGTTTCAGTGTCTGTGATGTGCAATCAGCTCTGCCCCCAGCACAGGGCAGCCCCTGACTGGGCTGCTTCACCTCTGTGCCACCCTGTTCTTTCTTCTAAAGTTTTTCTAAAGTTCTTCCAGCCTTCTGTGTTTGTATATTTGTAATGTAGCTTCTCACCCACTTTTCATGTAAATAATGATTGTTTTGCATTCTTTTCTGGAGGAGGAGAGAACTGATGGACTGTTGGGTTGACCAGCGTGGTTGGAGAGGACAATTTTCATCCTCCAATCCATGGTCACTGCTGGAATTCTATCAATGTCGAGGTCTGTAAATGAACTGCCCCTTTTTGCCTTGGACATCTCAGTGTGTGAGTGTCGTTCATTGGTGTTGTACTGTGACACCTCTGGGTTCCACCTGCCCCTTCCCCTCCTCTGCATGGACCAAACAAATTTCCTGTCATGAGACTTTGGTTCCACCTAAGGACAGGTGGAAAGCCACATCTCCTTCTCTAATTAATAGATGATTAAAAAAAAAAATCCCCATTTCCTGTGCTTTCCTTATAAAGAAACTTCAATAATTTTCTTGCCTGGGCAAGATATTTTCTTCGTGTTTTGGGTAGAGGGGGAAGAGTTTGCAGCACAAATGATTTCCACTAAAAACATTTAAACCTCCTAAATATTTTAGGTTGAGCTATCAAGAGGCTCAAATTCTCTGTGGAGAATTTCTTTGGGAGTGCTGCTGTGCTCAACAGGTTTGTACCACTCCTCTGACTGCATGGGATTAGTTGGCTGTGTGGATGCATGCAGGATATCTCAAACAGAAAATTAAATTAATACAGAACCATGTTTTTTTTCAGGAGCACAAATGGACAGCTTGTCCCTTTGAGAACTCGCTGCATTCCTAGCTCTCTTTGAAAATTACTAGATTGAAATGAAGGTGGAAAGTCTCTTTAAAAATCACTTCTAAAAAAACCAAGAAAATAATTCTTTAGATATTTTTCTTTGCTTTCTGTACGTGCAAGACATCTAAACATAACCCATTCCACAGTAAGGGTAGCGGAAATCAAAAAAAAAAAAATATTTGAATTATTTTGATCATGATAATCCCCAATTGTTTTGAAAGTAAATTATATTTGATAGTCTCTCCAGAATGCACTTACAAATTCATAGGAACACCATTAAAATACAGAATTAATTAACATCCACTTTTATAAAGTGCTTCTAATATTGTATAAACAAGCAAGAGTTGAAAAGCTTATTTTTAACTTGGATCTGCATATGCAGTGTGATCATAGCGAGTTACAAAAATACCCAAATAGCACTGGGAAATGAATTTTCACAGTTTGCTTCTGGTTGAAGACACACCAAAGTACCTGTCTTTAATTTGAGGAGCTGTGAACAAAAGGTACTTGCCAGCTTAGCTTCTGTGTTTCTGAGCCCCTGGCAGCACAGCCATGGCTGGAATACTGATGTGTCAATACTCGTTAGCCCAAATGATAATCAGCAGCTGACTGGAAATAACTTGAAACAATCAGAAGGGATAGGGATGGTGCTGGGTTGAAGCAGGCCTGTGCTGGATTTCATCTCTCCAAAAATCAAAGTCATCCCTGCAGGATGAGGAGCTGGGCTGAGGCTGGTTGAGCTTCCACCCAGAGCCTCCATCAGCACCAAGGAGCAAAGGATGGAGAGGCCAGGGGGCTTCTGGGCACAGACAGCCTAGAGATGCACCAGTCCAGCCTAAATCTGCATTAGAAAGGAGAGCAACGCTGAACCCCCTCAAAACTCAGTTTTTAGAGTTGAGATCCTGATGGTTGTGACTTCACCTGCAGCCATGGAGGCAATGGCTAAGCTCACCTCGATTTCACACAAAACACCTTGCTGAAATCAAACCCAAACTTTTAAAAAACAAATGTTATTTGCAACAGTGTTAAATTAATCTGGAGTTGTAGGCAAAGTCTGAAATCTGCCTTGAGGAGCAGATGGAAGTGGGGAGCTCCTGTCCCAGCTGGAACACCTGGAGGAGGTCAAGGAAACCTCTCTGCCAAGATCCCAACACTGAACGTGGGGTTTTGGGTTCAGCTGAACTCATGCAGGGTCTCTGAATATATAAATTTCCAAAGTCTGTAAATGCAAAAAAGGGCCTTCCTAAATCCCCCTCCCTGCCTGGATGCTGCTGCCACATCCCGAGCTCCACTGATGCAGAAAGGAAGGGAATTCTGAAGGATCAAGAGATCCCTGTGCATCCAGGGCAGATCTTCCATCCAGAAAACCACAAACCTGCCATAAACACTGGCCTGGAGAACACTCACCAGTACCAAGCATCAATAACTGACAAAGAGCAGCAAACTGTCGGTGCCACAGGGACAGAGCAGAAATTTTGGGGCAGTTTCCATTTCTCGAATCCCTGAAAAACATCAAGGGATTTACTGTGGGGAATCTGCACCCTGAAGACACACATTGCTTTAAAATTAAAAGCTTTTGCTCCCCCCTTCTCTTCTTTAAAGAGACCTATCTTGAAATGGGTCATTTTTATCACTTTCTGGGAATATTTATTTATGCCCAGATGCACCTGTTGTGGTGGGAACAGTCACAACAGTGACCGTGGTGCTCCAAAGAGATGAGAAATACGCAGTTTGCAGGTGCCTTTCATTAGATCAACTGATCAGATGACAAAAAGAGACAAACCTTCAGACAGACCAGCCCTTCTTCAGCCTTCAAATGTGATAGACACCTTGAAGACATTATTATGAAAGCTTGATATGATGCTTTAAGGCACTGCTCCTTCCTGAGATCACTCGAGGACTCCTTCAGAAGCCCCAAGTCCTCAGAAGTGCTCCAGGAAATGCCGAAGTGCTCCGTGCTTCTCAAAGGCTGAAAAAGCCCCATCTTCCCGGGGTGGAAGAACAATAGCAGACGATTTTACTGCTTTTTTTTTTTTTTTTGCCAAACGCCTTCCAGGTTGCGGGTTTGGGTGATTACCCTTCTCCATTTTAAGGGGGGATGTTTGCCGGGTGGTTCCCAGGTGATGAGAGCCAGCTTTGCTCTGAGAGGTGTTCAAAGAACCAGCACCAGGAACTGCTCACACAATGGGAGAAGTTCAACACAAACAGCCCTAAGAAACATCTGGGATGGAGCTCAAGGGGCAGGAATTCGAAGGTGGAAGGAATCTCTGTGATTCTGTCCAAGCCAAGTGCCCACAGTGATAAAACCACCCCCAAATCCTTGGGATTGTCCCTGACCATCCGGTGCTGGTTCCTCTCCGTGCAGATTCCTGGTGCTGAGGTGCTGGAGAAGCCATTTGGCAGCACTGTGCCACTGAAGAACATCCACGTGCAGACAGAAACTCCCACTTGCTACTTTAAATCAGCTTTCAGTAGTTTCTTTGGATCCCCAAAATAGCACAAAATATATTTACCCCGAGCTTGTGCCCTAAAAATTCCTCTATTCGCTAAGGAATGCTAAATAAACCAAAACCTCGAGGTGCTGGGGACAGGATAATGCACAGACCAAATGTTCTGACCTTGAATTTTACATTCTTCTCCATCTCTAATTGTCCTGTTTCTTATTTCTAATCCAGGGTAAAGCCTGTGGCTGCTGCTGCAGCCTCAGGTGTTTTGCCAGTGGTCTTGATGTGTGGACAAGTCACTTCTGAGTTCCTCTCTCTTGCACTTGCTTACCCCACAGAGGAGCCACAAAGTTAGTTCCTGCATAAAGAGATCCAAAATCAGAAAACACAAAGGCAATGCAGAGTGATACCACATTTCTCATTTCAAACGAGTGGGTGACAAATTGCTCATCAGATTGTACAATTTGGGTTGCTCTTGCTTGCTTGCTAATTAACCAGTCTGACATTATGTTTCCTCCCTCTTGCCTCCACCCTGCCTCTGAAGTAATCAGGGCTCAATGACAGCATCACTTATCCCAGGACACATTCCAATAATTAAGGTTTGGAGGACATCTCGCCAACTCCAGCACATACCAATAGGATTTTTTTCTCTCCCTCCACCGCTGTGCCGGTGACATGTGACAAGACAAAGCCCTGCTCTCATATACATAACAGCAGGATGCTTTCCCACCTTTTAATGGCTGGCTGCATCTCCTCCCAGCAGCTCTGACAGTGGGAAAGGGCTCTGCAGGAATGACTGTGCCTTGAGGAGCCAGACCCCACAGGCAACAAAACCCCTCACGCTGCATCTATGGCCAAATCCAAACGTCGAGTGCAGGAACACACGATGCCCTAAGCAGTGCTTCTCTCCCCACACTCCTTTTCTCCATCCCTAAGCTGTGTTTCCTTCCCCACGTTCCTTTTCTCCATCCCTAACCTGTGTTTCCCTCCCCACATTCCTTTTCTCCATCCCTAAGCTGTTTCTCTCCCCACATTCCTTTTCTCCATCCCTGTGTTTCCCTCCCCACATTCCTTTTCTCCATCCCTAAGCTGTGTTTCTCTCCCCACACTCCTTTTCTCCATCCCTAAGCTGTGTTTCTCTCCCCACACTCCTTTTCTCCATCCCCAAGCTGCGTTTCTCTCCCCACATTCCTTTTCTCCATCCCTAACCTGTGTTTCCCTCCCCACATTCCTTTTCTCCATCCCTAAGCTGTTTCTCTCCCCACATTCCTTTTCTCCATCCCTGTGTTTCCCTCCCCACATTCCTTTTCTCCATCCCCAAGCTGTGTTTCTCTCCCCACACTCCTTTTCTCGCTGTTTTTGGTTTCATTTGTTTTCCCTGAATTTGGTCTGAAATTGCAAAAAACCCCAAAGAATCATCTGGATTCTGTCTGCACTGGAACCCCCAGAAAGGTAAATTCTGTTATGAAAGAGATTTATATTTTCATTTTAGCTAATAGCTGTTAGCTTTCCTCAGAGCACCCACTGGAATATGGCTGCAAATGCTCTTTTCCAGGAAGCTGAAGTGTCCTGTGATCAGTTCTGAAAAGCACATGGAGACACCACTCGTCTTCTCTTGGTGCTTGGTTCTGGAACCCTGTTTTCATCAGCAGTGGAATCATGCAGAGAAGTTGGGAAAGGGAATATTCCCTGTGGACAGAAATTCCTGCTGGCATGGATCAATACACCTTCACTGACTTCTGCAGTCCTGCACTGCTTCACACACACACTGGAGCTGCAGAGCCTCCACCAGGCACTCCAAACGCATTTAATTCAGACAAAAGAGAATAAAAGACAATTTTGTGCCCCTGAGATCCCCCAGTGTCACTCAGTGTGGAAGGCAGGAACTGGGAGTGGGGCAGGGCTGCAGGAGCCTGGATGGATTTGTGCAAGGACACAGGGATGAGAGGAGTTTAGCTGAGGTTGGGGGGAATATCCAGCATTGCTGCTGGCTCCAGGCTGGAGCTGGAGCTGGAGTTGTTCCTTCTCCACTCTCTTTTGCATCAGCAGGTATTTGCTTTTTTTGGTCCCCAAAAAAGTGCAGCAAAACCTCTGTTTCATACAGAACTTTCAAGGTCACTTGCATAAAATGTACAAAAAGCACATTTTTGTTGATGGAATGGCCTTTTGATAATGAGGTAATTAGTGATATTACAGCAGGAGAAAAGGGGGGGATTTCTTCCTCCTTTTCTCCCTTTCTGCAAACCCAGTGAAGTGGCAAATTTTGTCACAGTTGCTGTATGTGCACAATATTTCACCCAGCTCCACCAAGTAATGTGTTTTTTGAGCAGCTACTGTATTTGCTGAAACTAAGTTATAATAATTTGATGACTAGGAACAAGATTAATTCAAGGAACTACTATTCTCATGACAATTGCAAAATCCAGTAGGGGACAGAGTGAGTATGAATAGAAATGTTTGGCCATCTCCCTGCTTCATCAGTGAGGAGCCTGAGATGGGAAAAAAAAATATCCAGCAAGGATGTGAGGGGGTCACATCTCTGGAGGTGCAGCAAGGTAAGCAATTAATTTCTCTGTAAGGAAACCAGGAGCTGCAATCAAAACTATCATTGAAGGAAACACGAGTATCTGTACAATAGGAGGATAAAACCCAGTGGAAGATATAATTACGTTAAATTATAGCAACTGCCACGTAAAAGTACCAATGGAAGTAACAAAAAGGATTGTCACTTCCTTCAGAAATGATGTTTGATGACATCTCAGTGCTCACGTCCCCTTGCAGGAGGAGATGTGCCAGCTCCCCAACATCTGAGGGGGAAACAAAGCCCCATCCCAGCCCCACTGGCAGCACGACTGGGAACAGCACTTAGCTTGTCACTTAGGATGTGACAATCAAAACTGGAGCTCCTGGCTGAGCCACCTTCCAAAGGAATTTTACTTTTTTTTTTTTTTTTTTTTTTTTTTTTTTTTTTTTTTTTTCTTTTTTTTTCCCCAAAAGCTACAACCTCTCCTACAAAGCAAAGCTGGCCTGTGCCTTGATCTCTCACAATGAGAACACCAACCACCAATAATTCTACGAAGAATTTTGGGGAAATGGTTCGCAGATGAACATTTTCAGAGTGGAAGCAGATGAGACCAAATTTAGAGCAAGTAAGTGATATGCACATATGTTATGTAAAGGCCTAATATTCACTGAAGAGAAGGAAGCATTTCTCAGCTGCATGTACCAGGGAGTTGGGATTTGGAGATCTATAAATAGTTTGCTGAAGTTGTGGAAGTAGAGGATTGCAGCACAAAAAAAAAAAAAAAAGAAAAAAAAAAAAAAAAAGTAGCAAATTAAAAATTATCAGAAATCGAGCTGTTAAGAAAATTTTCTGTTCTGAAGCAGAAGAAACACCAAGACTTTTCCTGCTGCATTTCTGTTACAAAAGCACTTTCCCCCAGCCAGGTGCTGGCTCAGGTTTGGCACCTGCTGGGATGTGCTCGGGGCTCTCTGCATTGTGGTTTTACAGAGCTGTGTGTGAGATCCCTCCCTTACTGCTCTGAGGTATTTTTGTGCAAACAGAAGAACTGCTGTTAAAAAGCTTTCAGCTCTTCTGAAGTCAATCTCTATCTTCCTTTGACCAGATGACACTGGGCATAAAATAAAAACCCCACCAACCTTTCTCAACAAATCTTGAAAGTGTTGAATTTTAGTAAAACCACTCTGGAGAAACAGATTACAGTCAGGCAGCATTCCAGAGTAAAATTCCCAACCAAGCAGAGAACTGGCCTCTTTCAAATGTCCCAACACCTTGCTCACTGCTGCAGCTGTTTCACCTGTTTGTGTCTTTGTTTGTGGTGCCTCTGCAGGAGCTTTAATCAGTGCAGCCCCAGTAAAAGTGGATTTTCTGAACAGGAGAAAATGACGCACCAGTTCCCTCAGCTGAATGTCAACACGTGTAAAAGGAGGAGTCAGTGGATGCAAAATGTTATCTGCTAATGTCAAACCCTGGTGGCAGGGCTGTGCTGGCAGCAGAAGCTGCAGAGCAGGGAAGCAGCCGAGCTGCGAGGCTGAAGCTCTCCCCACCAAGTGATTTAAGCAGAACAAATTGGAGCTCGCAGGAGTCTGGGTAGTAAAACCCGTGGAGTTGTTAAACTGGCTTGGCCTAAAATGACGAATTAGTTGGGCCATTTCTTTTCATGGCAAGCAGTGAATCTGGGTTGTCCATCAGGGGACGAGCTGCAGATGAGGGGGCTGTGGGAGCAGGGACCTTGGGCACCGTGGTGATGGTGCCTCAGGATTTCAGCTTTTATATTTCCCATCCATTTGTAACCCTGCAGTTCTTCAGAGCACGACTCTGAGCTCCACACACGGCGTCAGCTGCTGCTTCCCCATTTTGGGCAGACACAGCAATTCCTCCCAGGCCCAAGGACACCTCACTGCCTCAGGCCCTGAGAGATGGAAACAAAAGTGAGCTGGGGCAGCAAACTTGGGGTGAATGACTTCATCACCTGAAGTTGGAATTGAAGAATTAACCCCTAATATGCAAATGGACCAAACTTATAGAAGTGTGAAAATCTGTGTATTTTGGTGTGTATATTGGGTGCAGCCCCTGGGGCCCTTAGGTCCCTACAGCCCTAAATGTACCAGGTTCAATAAATAGAACTGCTTTTTATTCTCTTAATTCTGTCCAAATTCTCTTTTCAGCTGGTCCCAAGAAGGCATCAGCGAGACCTGACAGGAGGTGAGGACCCAAGGTGGATCCTTTGGGTGAAGCACAGCCGAGCACACAGACCCCGGAGGCAAAATGCAGCAGGGCCCTTGGGCAGGCCAGAGCTGCCATGGGGACAGGGACACCCCTGTGCTGCACTGGGAGTTACTCAGTGCCTCTATTTACAGAGCAACTCAAGGACTGTGCCTGAAGTATTTTACAACTTGAGGTCAGATTCGGGGCAGGATGAATGAGCACAGCTCTGTTGAAGTCGGAGGGAGCGTGCCCATTAATCCCTGCCATGCTGCAGGGACAATGCACTCACAACAGGATGAGGAGAGATCCCATTGTTGCTCTGCTAAAGCAATAATGAACCCCCTAATTTACTGTTTCCAAACCAGCTTATTCCATTTTAGAGAAGAATGCACTGGGTTGCACCTAGCCACCAAATTTGAGCACAGCTATTATTAATTCACTTTTTTTTTTTTTTTTTTTTTTTTTTTTTTTTTTTTTTAATGTATTTTCATTGTAATAACGGCTGAGAGGAAAACTTGGGAAGAGTGGATGGTCCCACACAAGCAGCTGTGAAAAGATGTCCCAGAATTCAGACAAACAGCATTGTTAATAGACTCCTCTTGGTGAGGAGAGAAAACATGGTGTCAATCACGCCTGCTGACAGGGTGCAATTAACCCAGCATCAAATTGGAGGGAGATGGATGGGACCAGATGGTCCTGTTATCCTAACAAAGGATTATACAGCAAGTGTCCTTCGGAAGGAAGGGAGTTTTTTTAACAGAGACCTTTGGAACAACCAAATAAAAAAAAATAAAAAAAACCAACAAAAAAACCAAAAAACCATAACTAAAGAGACATTACAGATAATGGAAAGGAGCAAACCGTGGTGTAAATATGAATTCCAGTGGTTAATTATGTGCTTTAAGTACAAATATATGTTATATCTTGATCATAATGGTGTCTGCTGAAATTTATCCAAAGCGGCCTCCCAAAGGATTGACGTCAGACAGAGTCAGTAAGGAATGATCAAAAAATCAGCATTCTTGCTGTTCCTGAAAAAAATGATTTGGTTTATTAACCTGAGCCTGGCCAAATGCTGCCCTCCCCTCCTGCTGTGCTTAGGGTAGATCCATATTTTGAAGCCTAAAGAGCAGCAACTGTACCTGGCTGAGCAGGGAACCCCCAAACCCTGCCCAGAGCACTGCGGTCAGCAGAGCCTGGGCTTGTGTGCTTGGAGCCAAAGCTCTCACTCCCTGAGACAGATTATTACTTATGTGGAGGACACAACCAATTTCTGCCAAGAAATCAGGAAGAACAGGTAA
Organism: Phylloscopus collybita; assembly: GCA_027886175.1. Lineage (NCBI taxonomy): Eukaryota > Metazoa > Chordata > Aves > Passeriformes > Phylloscopidae > Phylloscopus > Phylloscopus collybita. The sequence continues at coordinate 1,558,510 of JAJNNQ010000027.1, forward strand.
ATAAGAGGAATTTCCAGCAAAGTAAAATATCCTAAAGATCTGCGATCATTTTCCCAGAGGGTGAGACAGGTGATGCAGCAGGTGATGGCTCAGGTCTGTCCTGCAGACACTGGAACCCACCCCAGTGACTCCAGTTCCCTCCTCCCTGTCCCCTGCAAGGTGGCTCACACCTTTTCTGGCAAAGGCATGAAGCTTCTGCAATATTTCCTGTGATTTTTCAATTTATGATTCTTCTTCTTTTCCATGTTCCACAACATCCAGTCCTGCACAAGTGGATCAAGAATTTCCTGTTCTTCCCTTCTCTCTCCTTTCTTCTTTCTCTTTTCCCTTTCCTTTCCTTTCCTTTCCTTTCCTTTCCTTTCCTTTCCTTTCCTTTCCTTTCCTTTCCTTTCCTTTCCTTTCCTTTCCTTTCCTTTCCTTTCCTTTCCTTTCCTTTCCTTTCCTTTCCTTTCCTTTCCTTTCCTTTCCTTTCCTTTCCTTTCCTTTCCTTTCCTTTCCTTTCCTTTCCTTTCCTTTCCTTTCCTTTCCTTTCCTTTCCTTTCCTTTCCTTTCCTTTCCTTTCCTTTCCTTTCCTTTCCCCAAAGGAAATGTTTTGCCATGTACCACAATTAGAAAAAAAGGTGCCCTGCCTGACACCTTTTCAACATTATCCAGTTGGAAGAACGTCAGCTCTTTTCCAGCCACGGAAATTATGGAAGATCTAATCAGCAGATAGGATACAGTCATAGAAAATGCACATCAGCACACCTTAAAGAAAGTAAAATAAATCTTGAAAGTTTAATATCCCCCTTTCTTGGACCTAAATAGGCCCCTTTGGAAAACTATTTTATTGTTTCTCATTAAATTAGAATTGTGCTGAGATGCCACTATCTACCATTTCCTATTATTATTAATGTAAAAAAAAAAAAATAAAATCATTGCATATTCAGCATTTCCCCAGTTAAAACAAGTCAGAATGAAAATCTGAGCCGTGTTTTTTCTTAATTCATGCTAATTTAAAAACAGAAAGTTCTTTACTTCTTTTCCCCCTAGTTTGCATCTGCATTTAAAGATAGCAATATTTCCTAATGATAATTAAGAACCTTTAATTTATTGGTTTATTACTTCTGTGCTACATTAGCAGCTCTTACAGAAACAGCTCAGAGAGACCACGTGTGAAAGTGCTTAATTCCCCTCTCATTAACCTCAGAAACAGGGAGCAATTTCCACACCAGCAGTCACTGGGTTTTCCCTGCTCTCCAGGCTCTTGCTGGGAGCTCACACCACAACCCCAACTCTGCTGCTCCCCAAAATCCCATCTTCTGTGTCCCCTTGTGCTTAACAGTGGCTGCTCCAAGGAGGAGCTTGTCCTGCACCACCACTTACACAATTTTGGATGTTGGTTAGAGAGCTGTTCCTATTTCTGTGCACTTTGCTCAGGGCAGAGCGCTTGGAATCAGGCTGGTGTTTTTAGCAGCAAAACCAGCAAGATATAAATATGGATCAGAGGAAATTCAGTGTACACTGAAGGCTTCATAATGCCACGGTGGGGATCGACCTGACTAATTTGCCCAAAGATTGTTCAGTTTTCATTTGCTACCAAAACAGAATCACTGGAATTTTCCAGACATTTCTGGGTTTTATTTAACATTCAGTGAAGTCAAGTCGGGGCGTGGAAGAGAAGAGCTGCAGGAAGAGGCCAGGTTGGACAGGGATCAGATATTGGGGAAGAAATCCTGGCTGGGAGGGTGGGGAGAGGCTGGGATGGAATTCCCAGAGCAGCTGTGGCTGCCCCTGGATCCCTGGCAGTGCCCAAGGCCAGGCTGGACATTGGGGTTGGAGCAGCCTGGGACAGTGGGAGGTGTCCCTGCCCATGGATTGGGGTGGGACTGGATGGGATTTAAGGTCCCTCCAACCCAAACCCTTCTGGAATGAGAAGAAACACAGTGACAGTGGTTCACTAGACCAGTGAGTGAATTCTGTGGTGCTCAAAGCCTTGTCCAAACCTGGCCTGGAAGAGCTCACTCAAAATCCCAGCCTGGCAAAGCTCACGCATGGATATTTTGATAATATTTTGACAATCAACTCCTGTAAATTCCCTGCTCTGTGCTCTAGGCAGGAGGATGCTGTGGCTTGGACTGTGGCCCTTGCAGATCCCAGATTTGACAGCTGCTCTCCCCTGTCCTGGCAGAATCTGTCTCTGGACGTCCCGCAGCCTTGCAAAACTCAATGTCTGCTCCACCCCGTCACTCGGAAAAGACTTTCCAAAGGTGCACACCCTTTCCAAAGCCCTTTTCTTCAACTGCTGGAGAAGTTTGGAGCATCTGCAGCCAGAGGGATCCCAGGGGTTCATTAGTGGCCCAGTTTCCCATGGCTCTGTGCCACAGCGCTTCTGCCTGAGCGACCTCGACAGGCGGCCCTGTCCTCACGTGGAGTTTTTAATAAGTGTCAGAAAACCTCAACTCCTAACATCTCCCTGATGTTACTTGTTGGCATCGTTAACCACCAGAGACCAAGGAATGAAATTGAAATGTCTGTCTCCAGGAAGAAAAAGAAATCTCACCTGGGCTGGCTGTGAGGGGATGAAGGGCTGGGGAAGCTGCCCAGGAGGATCAGGTCCAACCCCTTCCAGCAGCTGCTCAACCCAGCAGGGCTCAGCTGGGGATCAGCACTGCCTGGCAGCCACAGGGGCTCCAGCCAGGCTCTGGAGCTGCCTTTGGGATCAGCTGCCCGTGGAAGGGGCTCCTGGCTGGGCTGGGCTGATGATGAGCAGAGCTGGCACCGACAGGACAGCGAGGAACAGAGACCCTGCTGCTCCCAGCTGGAGGCACAAGGACACCTGGGGTCAGCAGGGGTTCGGGAGCAGGGGAGGGATCACCAGGGGCTCAGGAGAGAGGGATGGATCATCAGGGATTCAGGAGAGGGATGGATCATCAGGGATTCAGGAGTGAGGGATGGATCATCAGGGATTCAGGAGAGAGGGATGGATCATCAGGGATTCAGGAGAGGGATGGATCATCAGGGATTCAGGAGTGAGGGATGGATCATCAGGGATTCAGGAGAGGGATGGATCATCAGGGATTCAGGAGAGAGGGATGGATCATCAGACATTCCAGAGCATGGGATGGATCACCAGGAATTCGGGATCAGGGGATGGATCACCAGGGATTTGGGGATGGATCACCAGGGGTTCAGGAGCAATGGATGGATCACCAGGGATTCAGGAGAGAGGGATGGATCATCAGATGCTCCAGAGCAGGGGACAGATCACCAGGGATTTGGGGATGGATCACCAAAGATTCAGAAGCCTGGGATGGATCACCAGGGGTTCAGGAGCTGGGGATGGATCACCAGGGATTTGGGGATGTATCACCAGGGATTCAGGAGCTGGGGATGGATCACCAGGGATTTGGGGATGGGTCACCAGGGATTCAGGGGCAATGGATAGATCACCAGGGATTCAGGATCAGTGGATGGATCAGCAGAGATTTGGGGATGGATCACCAGGGATTCAGGATCAGGGGATGGATCACCAGGGATTTGGGGATGGATCACCAGGGATTCAGGATCAGGGGGGATTTGGGGATGGATCACCAGGGATTCAGAGGCAATGCAGAACCCCATTTTCACAGCCACACCAGGGAAGGAAGGGGTGTCTGTGGTCCAGGTGGCTGAGCCTGGGAAGAGAGCTGGAAGCTGCTGCCCCACCAGTGAGGAGCCAGCAAAGCTCAGGATGCAGCCAGTGTTCCACATGATGAGTTTGTAGGGATATTTTAGTGGATACTCTCAGAAACATTGCAGTAGGGAATAAATGAGGCTTTAATTATCTTTTGTTATCCCAGTGTAACCAGCTTGGCTCTTTTCACTAAAAGTCAAATTGCAAATGTATCAAGAAAGGCCCAAACCTGACCCTGTATTAGATATCATTGAGGCAGTTACAAATATATTCCCAATATTTAATATTCATTACCTAGAGACATAGAATATAAACATTATTACTTAATACTTACGAATGTGACTTTGGTAGTGAGAAGTTTTTAAATATATATTTTTAAAGACTATCCTAGCTCAAAGTTTTTTTTTTTAATTTCTTTTTAAAATGCAACTCTCTGTCTTTGGGCAAACTAATGTGATAATTTTAAGGAAGGAATTTTCTGGTGGTTTTTTGTTTGTTTGTTTGTGTTTGTTTGTTTTCTATTACACTTCACTGAAAAAAAATTATATTAAGCTGTGATTTAAGTCAACGTTTCCTCAAACTGAAGAACTGATGCTAAAGTTATGTGGTAGGTTATAATAGCTGTAATTTACATAAAATAATAATTAAAAAAATCAATTCACCATGAGTGTTCTTTCTAGCAAGGACTTCTAAACCCAGTGGCTAGGAAATATTGTTGATATTTCAGACCAAATCCATCTAATTACACAAAAGGAAATCCACAGAACACTGCCTGGGCTCATGGAAGAGATCATCAAATCTCAGCATCCAGAATGAGGGAGAGGCTCCACGTGGAGCTGCTGAAACAGCAACTCCCTCACAGCACTTCAGCACCTGAAAGCTCTTTAATAGATGTCACAGGTTTGCCAGTTTTGAAAGGGATGCAGAAATTAAACAAAAGAAAACAAAACAGTCCCAAAAGCAGATCATTTTGGGGCCTTCAAAATGCACAGGTTTTTTTTTTTTTTACAGTTATACTGATTTTTTTTTTTTTTTTGGAAAAACGTTATTTCCAAGTGCTCAGCACAAAGCAAGATCCATCCCGAGTTCAGCTCAGTGGGGCTAAAGGCAAACGGATAATTTAATTCCAGCAAATATTAATGATCTCAAATGTATTTCTCCAGGTATCTGTGCGGGAACTTCTACATTTATTTATGTGCCAGCAAAAAAAGGGCTTTATTCTCAAAATCAGGTCTTTAAGACCAAAGTATCATAAAGATTCTTATTGATTCCAAAGCGGTTTTGCTGATTCTCATGTTTGAAACAGAACAGATTTTTTTTTTTTCACCTTTGCAATGTTCTCCTTTTGTTGCAGAGTGTTAATTAACCAATTACAGTGGAAATTAATCTAACAGCAATTTTTTTTTTAAGACCATGCAGGTACTGCTGCTTGTTTCAGGAGAGACTTTTATTCGAAATTTGCCCCAAATCTTAAAAGCTGGTGAAGGGAAGCCACTGAATTTTTCTTAGAAGCTATTTGGAAGTTATACTAATGTCAGTATTTAACACTTCAGTGCTGCTTTTTCCTCTGGAAAACATGGTAAAAATCTCTGTAGCAGTTTTATTTTAAGGGAGAAAAATATTTAATTGTTAAACTTCACATTTTTTTTAAGCAACGGCAAAATTGCCGCTCAAATTTGGGTGCTAACAGGGAACAGCTTAAGGAGATCTGATTTTGAGAGTTCAATGAGCATTTAGCACTTCCCCAAAATCATCTCCTCATCAAGAGGTCTCTTGGGGATTGTTCCAAGCTGGAAACATTCTGATCCCTTTGGAAATGTGAGTCCCTGGGGACTTGCTCAGGAAAACGTGGCACAGCAGGGACTTGCTTTGAAATACCCTCTGGGCTTAGGGCACAGCCATTAACACTGGGCCAGCCCATAAAATGTTGGCACCAAATCAGGCAAGCAGAACCCAGACATCAGTTAAAATTCAACCAAAAAAGGATGTCATGGTGAAATTGCTTTTTTCTTTAACTTGTATGGGACCTTTATAACCCCAATTCCACCAAAACAGGTTCAACCTTCCCCCCTCCCAACTTTTTTTGTTGCCATTTTCCATGGTGGATGAGCTGGATGCAACAATTCCCTTTTGGGGATTGGGGAATGCTTATTTTATTTTTATCAACCCTAAACTTAATGCTGAATATTCCACAGGCCCCTTACATCAACAGCACATAAATACTCTAACCAGAAAGCTGTCAGCAGTGCCACCAAGGCTTCTTCCTCCTCTTGCTTCATGTGCAGCTCTGTCAAATCCTGCATCTGTCAGCTGGGCTCAGCTTCCAGCCACAGGAACCTTGTGAAGCCCAGACTTGCACCCTGGGTGTTTTTAAACGTTGATGTGCCCTGCTAAATCCCAAAGTTTGGATGCTGCAAGGGGGTGTTCATCAGCTCCTCCTGTCCTGAAGATGGTTGAGATATTCCCCTGCTGTCCCCAGGCTCCTGTGGCCAGCTCAGTTTCCTTGAGAGGCTTTGGAGGAACATCTCAGGGGAACAGGGTAAAAGATTCCCAAAGAGGCTCTCACCCCCTGGGATCACTCCAAGGCTTTATTCTCCAAGGGTTCCAGGGGAGAAAGAGAGAGAACAAGGAAGAACAGGACTTGATCTGGTCTCTGCTCAGGAGAGAGAGCTGGGCCTGAGCCAGTAGGGTCAAGATAGGAAGAAAGAGTCAAACTGCATGGCCACAGGCTTCAGGAGGTCTCTGGGGGGGAAAAAAAAAACCATTCCCCAGAGGAATACAAGAGATGATGAGAGCACAGTTTGGGCCCCAGCATCTGCTTTGTGCAGCTGCAAAGAGCAGCCAGAAGCCAGGAGAAGCCACCCCAGGCAGTGGGGTTCGAGTGTTGGTGTGGACTCCACTCGGGGTGGAGTGTTGTCAGCGTTCCCTGTTGCTAAGGAAACTATTTCCTTGGTAGCTGCGTGTTTGCCACATCTCACTAAATTGGTGTCAGTCTCCAGCAAGGAGCAACGTGCTGGGGCACAACAAGGAATGAAACCCCAAATGGGCTGAAAGTTTATTAAGGACTGGTTTGGGGGAAAAAAAAACCCAACCCATCCCATCCTGAAACGGGGTTTGGTGACTCAGGGGAAAGCTCTGATTGTGTCAGAGCCAGGAGGTGACAAAGAGATAAAAGCATTTGTGTAATAAACAAAAATCTTTTGTCTTCTAAAAATCGGATAGAATGTCAAATTCTTTTGTAAGGGTGCACTTTTTAGCTGCTGCAAACCTCATGTGCTGCACTCAGGTGGCAGCAGAATGGATGGGGCACTCTGGCATTCCTTGTTTCTTCACAGCAGTGTAAACCTTAAATGAGATTTTTCACCTTCTAATATTAATTACTTGGCAATTTACAACCTCAGAGAGGGCGAAGCAGGTTCTGAGCACACTCAGAAAAATCTGAAATATAAAAACACACCCTGCACTTTTGAGCACAATTACCAAAGGCAGTTGGTAAGGGAACGATCAAGTCTGTAATTTCTGGACCCATTGCAGCTCCCTTCCCCTCTGCTTACTTATATTGGCATTGGAAAGAACTTTCTTGGGCAGAGACTTTTTGGAAGTGGGAGGATCCAAATCCACCAGTTGCAAGGCTGCACCATTCAACACATTCTGTAAATTGTGCTCTCCCCATGCTACAAACCAACCAAATCACTTGCATTGGAAGTCAATTCAGTGAAGAATAAGATCAGCTCCACCAGATGAATGCACCACACTGAGGAACACCATCATTGTCTCTCTAGCTACTCTATAACCCCCCAAAAAAGTCACAGTTTCACTATTTGTGCTTTTCCCCTAATGCCCCAAAAAGTCCTTGTTTTGTCCCCCTCAGGCTGTGAGGGAGGAAGCCAGGAGGAGAAAAGGGCTGGGACTCTCAGGGTAAGGAGCACCCAGCTGTTCCAATTTCCACTTGCCCAGAGCACCTCTGTTCTGCAGGAGCTCTGCTGCAGAGAATTGGGGTCAGGGGGAGCTTGGAGGGGGGGAATGTAAAGCCCTAAACCAACCCTGCTTCCTGCAGGAGCGCTTCTGCCCTTGTGGGAACTGCTCTGGGAACTTGCTGGTGAGGAAAGAGCTTGAGTGAACTCCTGTCACTCAGTTCAACAGAAAAACCACCAAAAAAAAAAAAAACCAGAAAAAAACCCCAAAAAAACCCAAAACCCAAAACAAACCACAAAAAACCTCACAAACAAAACAAACCAACCAACCAAAGAAAAAACCAAACAACAAACCAAAAAAACCCCACAAACAAAAAAAAAATCCCACAAAAAAACAACAACAACAACAAACAACCACTACAAAAAAAATTAGTTCAGCTCTTGTTAACTTGAGCTTTCAGCTCTTTTTCTTTTCTTATTTTTTTCTTTTTTTTTTTTTTTTTCTTTCCCAGGCATGTTCCACCATCTGAAGCTGTCCCAAAGCCACCACCTTTTTCCTGCAGCCTCAGGAAAAGGGCAGGTTCCTTCCACTTAAATAAAGCAACCCTGATGTATTAATAGGTGGGTTTAGGCACAGCCACTGTGTCTACCTGAACGCTGAGAAAAGTGAAATGCACTCTGCTCAAGGTGATGTGGGGTTTTTTTTTCCAGGTGCTTCTGTTTCATTTGTATTCTTGGTGCTTTTTGTGGATTGTCCCTTCAAAACTGATTTGCTCCAGAGGAGCAAACCTATCCTGGCCTCGCTGGTGCTAATTAAAGAGTCTGGTACTTAACGCTGGAGATCAGAAATGCTATGAGAGATGGGAAATAAAAAGTGTATCAGAGGACTTTAATGGGGACATCAAGGTTAATATCTGCCTATGCTCTTCCTGGAGAAACTGCCCGGCGAGACAATTTATTGGATGGGACCCGAGTTTTATGTTTAATTACCAGCCCGTGGCTTCCTCAGCAGCACAGCCCTCCCTCGCTGCCACCCCGAGAGGAGCAGCCAGAAATCCATCAGCTGGGACCCGAGGCAGAGGGGACAGCGGGGGTCACAGAGGGCTGGCACCACAGACCCCAACAAAACCAAAAAAAAAACCCCACTTCACACCGGGCTAAGGCTCACGGCGAAGCGCTGAACGTTCAGCGGGCAGCTCCCAAAGTGTAAAATTAGTGTAAATTTTAATTTAAAGTGTCGTTATCGTGAGATCAAACTGCAGGGAAGTGATGCTGCTAGAGATCACAAGGACACCGACTCAGAAGGTGACAATGGCTGTGTTTATTTCCCAATTTCTTCCCTTTTATCCTGTTCTACAGAGAACAACCCAATGGGTGAAACAAAGACGAACTCCTTCCATCACATTGGTCAAGTCAGAGGGACAGCAAGGAGAAGTCCCTCCCAGGGAAAGGGATGCAAACAAAGGTCACAGCCAGGAAAACGTGTCTCTTGTTGGCAGAAAACTCTCTGAGAAAAGAGTTTCAGAGAAACCCAAAACACCTCAGGCACCAAGCAGGGCTGCAGGGAAGATCAAGCTGTTCCCGGACACGGGTTCCTCCAGCGCTTCCTTCACCAGAAGTTTCCTGCAACTCCAGGAGAAAAGCGCTGCGGAGCATCCCCGGCAGCCTCCCCCGGCTCCTGCCACCGCTGCTCCGGAGCTGCAGCCACCACAGCCGGGGGAATTTGTCACTGTCACTGCCCGAGCGCTGGGCATCGTGCAGGAAATGAGCAGCGCTCAGGAAATGTTGGTGTGAAGCAGAACTGCCCTCGCCCAGCTCGGCTGGGAGGCTGCTCCGCACCGAAACAGAGGTTTTATGTGTCCTATTATGTGCCCCAGCAAGAGCCATAAATAATCGTGACAAGGGGCTTGGTTTTTTTTTTTTTTTTGTTTATTTTTTTTGTGTGGTTTTTTTTTTTTTGGGGTTTTATTTGGGTTTTTTGGGGTTTTTTTTTTTGTTTTTTTTTTTTTTTTTTTGTTTGTTTGTTTTGGTTTGGTTTTTTTGTTGGTTTTTTTTGTTTATTTTTTGTGGTTTTTTTTTTTTTGTTTGTTTGGTTTTTTTGGTTTTTTTTTTTTTTTTAATTTTTATTTTTATTTTTGGTGGTTTTTTTTGTTTTGTTTTGTTTTGTTGTGTTTTTTTTTGTTTGTTTTGTTTTGTTTTGGTTTTTTATTGGGGTTTTGTTTTTTTTTTTTGGTGCTACATGTGAAAGTCCTTGATGTGCCTCCTGCTCGGGCTCCCCCCCTCCCTCTCTCGGCACTACAGCTGCCAAGCTGCATGATGATAGATGGCACTCCGCGGCAAATGACAGCCCGATAGATTTTTTAGTTTGCGCTTTAGAGAGAATCAGATATGCTGTATAAAGCAATAAAAAAAAAAAGCATACTCACAAGGTGGGTTAAAAATAGCTGGCGCAGCAGGAGATGAGTTTGCTGTTTATCAAAAAAAAAAGTTAAAGCTTCACATGCAAAGTCCAGGTGATGTGTTAATTCTTTTAAATCTTAGCCAGGAGCGATTTTTGTGGACAAACCTGTGAGGTGCAATTTTTTTTTTTTTTTTTTTTACCTTTCCGTCTTTTAATATAGGGCACACTAAAAGCCTGGTTATAAACTTCCCTGAGCTAGGACAGCATCCAAAATACAAAGGGGAATACACTCCATCCTTAAAATGAGATGAGGAAAGTCCTGAGTCTGTACAAGGTTCTGAATCCAACAAGGGACCTTTGAAAAGTTGGCTTTCAAATCAGATCTTGAAACGTGAGCCCAGACCCCCTGAAAACTTTCAGTCCTCAAGCCCCTGTAGTCAGCGAGGGTCTTTACCATGAAATTTGATGGAGATTATTTGAGAACCGATGAGGAAAATTATTCTCGTCTTTAACAGATCGTGTCTGACAAAAAAACAAAACAAAACAAAACAAAACAAAACAAAAACAAAAACAAAAACAAAAACAAAAAAAAAACCACAAAAAACCAAAAAAAACAAAACAAAAAAAAAAACCACAAAAAAAAAAACCCCAAACCCAAAACATATTCAGGTTTTTCGGATGTATTGTGTTCTCTCATAGGGTAAAATACAGGGATTTGGGGGTGATAAAGCAGCTGGCAATAGCGAGAGGGGGAATTCAGATGTGTCGGAGCACCAATGACTCTGGAATGTGCATTACAAAGGCACAGGGAGCACAGAGAGGGAAAAGCTACAGAAGGAAAAGGGTTGGAAAAGGTTGAGCAAACGCCTCTGCTCTATTCACTGGTCAAATCTGACAATTACAGATTCATAAGGCAGTAGCTTTTCCTCATGCTTCATATTTTTCAGTAATTGCAAATGACGCTGTGAGGAACAGGATGTTCCCCTGAAAGGTACAGCGAGCACAGCTGAGATGTGCAAACTTGGAAGTTGTCCTGTCCTTTCCACTGGATGTTAACTTGACTTGTTTTCCTCTGTGCTTTCTATTGATCTGGATCCCGGATAACAAATGGCCCGGCTTCCCAGCCACCTTGGAAATGTCATGCAGGAGTCAACAAAAATACTCGGTGTATGTTTTATAAAGAATTACAGCTGGCTCTGAATTACTCTGGCTTTCATCTCGGCCAGCCCAGCCCGGTTCTCCGGGGTGTCGATGGATGAGCAGGAGGACCAGGAAATGATTCAGTGAGCCAGTGAGTTTCCCAGTTCATGGACATGACAGCCTCAGACGTACTTATTCACCCTGCCCTGTCTCACACGGTGCACTCCAAGCTGCTCTGTAATTTAAGAGTCCTCACTATATCAGATCTCAACTCTTTTTTTTTTCCCCCCCTGATTTCTGATGAATCATGTTGGGAAAGCTGAGGTTTTTAACGCTGGAGGATGTGACATAATGCAAAACAGCACAAGGAGTATATTGAAAAAATATGTCTGTCAGACTTTATACGGCTGGAAGGGGATAATTTGAATTATATGCCCATAATTCAAATTTGGGGATAATTCAACAGCCAAACAGATACATTTCTAGCTGTACCCAGCCATCTGATACAACACTGGCTATTGTTTATTACTTACTTGGATGTTGTTACAGCCTCACCTCCCTCTGCTATGCTTAGGGGACAGTTTACATTTCCACAATAAAATCCATTTTCTATAGGTTTATAACTCAGTTTACATTTCACAAGGCCTGGCATATGAATTTCACTCCGATTCTTTTCCGTTTAACTAAAATTTCAAAACAGCTTATTCCCTTTTTTTTTTTAAAAAATAAATAAATTAACCAATACACCAGAGAAGTACATAATGCCATTTCCAAGGAGCTTGAGTAACTCCCAGCCACTCACTGGAAAAATGACCTATTAAAGTCCTTTTTTACAAGAACCTGATGGATTTAGGGCCAAATGGAAGTACTTAAACCAGCAGATGTTGCAGCAGTGTTATTGTCAGAGATAAGGGAGCGCAGGAGTGAAGCACAGTGCTTGAGAGGAGACAGGCAGCACCTCCAGCAACACTCACAGCCACCCTGTGCCCACCATGGGGACAGTGCCAGGGCCTGCCTGAGGGTTTTGTGGCACTGAACTGACCACAGGCAGCACCCAGGGGAGGGCTGGAGCTGTGCCAGGAGGGGCTGGGGTGGGATTTCAGGGAAAGGTTCCTCCCCAGAGGGTGCTGGCTCCCCAGGGAATGGGCACTGCTGCAAACCCTCAGCAGCTCCAGGAGAGTTTGGACAGCGCTGCCAGAGATGCCCAGGGTGGGATTTTGGGATGTCTGGGCAGGGTCAGGAGCTGGGTTGATGATCCTTGTGGGATCCATCTGTGATTCTAAATTCACCAGCAGATGGAATCAGTGGAGGAACAAAGGTTCCCACTGATTTCCACGTTGATGTCTCCTCCAGCCCCCAGACTGAGAAGCCTGGGCAGAGCTGTGGGTTGTTGTTTGAAGGATAAACCCATAAATACCCCTAAATACCCCAGAATTCCCATAAATACCTCGGAACACCTGTCTCCCAGGCACCCCAGAGGGGCAGGGCTGAGCAGTGCCCTCTCTGCAGGCAGCTGGCTCACCCCACACACCCCTCCATCCATGCCTGCTGAATTTCCCTCTGGCTCACCCCACACACCCCTCCATCCATGCCTGCTGAATTTCCCTCAAACTCCTCACTTCAGCCCAACACTCTCCCCTCTCAGGCTACAGTGCCCCACTGCACCATTCAAATACAGTACCACCTGCACTCACTTTTATTTCCTGATCACCTTTCATTTCCCCAGGGTTCCTGACTGAGGAGCAGTGAGGAGCTGCAGGAATTGCCTGGGATCCCCTCCAGTGCCTGGTTTAATTCTTGCCCACCAGGAGCAGTGAGCTCAGGACTGAATGGGTGCTCCTGCTCAGTGCAGGAACTGCTCCCAGCTTCCCAAAATTCCTCCATTTGCTGCAATACCCTGAAGTATCAAAATCTCCTCAGCCACGTAAGCAGAAGGTGACAGGAGTGTCTCTTCACCCTTTCTACCTGTGGCCAGGAGCTGCTGCAGCATCAGCTGTGGAGTCAGGAGGGTTAAAATGGGGAAACAAAAGGCTTTTCTGCCTGGAATGCCAGGTCCAGTGCACACAGGAGAACATTGTGAAAGCTGTCTCTGATGCTTGGTCACCAGAACACGCCATCATCATTGCAGTTTTTCCTGATTAATTCTAGAAAAAAGCAATTATTTTAAATCCATGAGAGGATGTAATGGTAAACAGGGAGTGCTGACAACATCTCTTAAATACAGGGGTTTCTGTCTCTGATGAAATGACAGCTCCAACCATCCCATATCCCCACAGGCTGCTTCTGCCAGTGTCTGTGCAGAGCTGCCAAGAGCTTGGGAGGACCCAGGGCTTGTGTGAGCAGCCAAAATCTACTGGAAGACAAAGGTGATGCAACCTCCCTCCCAGTTATGGGCCATGCCTCTCCCAGAGCCCTTTGAGCAGGGGAAATCAGGGACAGGGGAGAGATGTGGCTCCTTCCCAGAAAAATCCCAGAGTTTTGCTGCCTTGCTCTCCACAGGAGCAAGGGTTCCCCAGCAGGTTTGTGAGGTTGGGTTTGTGGGTTTGGATATTCAGGTTTGTGAGTTTGGGTGAGGGTTTCTGAGTTTGGATGCAGGTTTGTGAGGTTGGGTGAGGGTTTGTGAGCTTGGATTTGGGTTTGTGAGTTTGGATTTGGGTTTGTGAGTTTGGATGCAGGTTTCTGAGGTTGGATATGGGTTTGTGAGTTTGGGTGTGGGTTTGTGAGTTTGGATGCAGGTTTGTGAGTTTGGGTGTGAGTTTGGATGAGGGTTTGTGAGTTTGGATTTGGGTTTGTGAGTTTGGATTTGGGTTTGTGAGGTTGGATATGGGTTTGTGAGTTTGGGTGTGAGTTTGGGTGAGGGTTTGTGAGTTTGGGTGTGGGTTTGTGAGTTTGGATTCAGGTTTGTGAGTTTGGATTTGGGTTTGTGAGGTTGGATATGGGTTTGTGAGTTTGGGTGTGAGTTTGGGTGAGGGTTTGTGAGTTTAGATTCAGGTTTGTGATGCTGGATGCAGGTTTGTAACACGTGAAGCTGGTGCTGCAGTTTGATTCTGGCAGGGTTGGTGATCTCAGCCCTCCCGAGCAGAGCTCGGTTCCAGCAGCCATCCCAGCTTTCACACAGGTTGATCCATGTGTCTCTAATCATCAGAGCCAAGCTGGGGCTGCACCTCATAAACATTGTCTTTCTTGGAAGGAAATGTTTGCTTTCAGGTCAAACTGAATCACTGGGCAGGGAGGAGGAGGAGGCAAGGGGGGTTTATTATGCCTGTCTGCTCTGTCCAAGAACAGACAGGATTAGCAGCTAATTTCCTGCCATTTGATTTCAGCCCCAAAGAAAGCTTTCTCAAAGAACTGACTTGCATCTCAAAGTGACTTCACATCTGCAAGGAACAAAGATGAGAATCTCACCAGGACACAGCTTGAATCCCAACTCCTCCTTTATAACTTTATAACAGAATTAAGAAGTTGCTGTGAATCTTTACAGGGAACAGCAAACTCTGCCTCTGCCTGGGGCCAGGGCCCTGTGCCAGGGGCAGAATCCTGGGTCTGTGGTGCCAGTCCTGGAGGGCTGCAGGGATGTGCTCCTCTGTGAAATTTGGAGCTGGGAGATGCTCTGGTTCCCCCCGAGTCAGCTGTGTTGTGGTCACGTTTGAAAAGCTGTGGAAGCTGATGGCAATTTGAAAATCAGCCTCACAACCTGCTCACTAAAACCTCTGGGCTTTCCACCCTGAGATCCCACCTGCAGACACCTGCCTGTTACCTGCCCATGCCTGTGATCCAAATTTGCTCCTGGAGAGGAGGGTGGAACTGAAAATCCATCCTCAAGCACCTCAGCCCCTTGTTTCCTCTCTGCAACAGACTATTCTGAGCCCTTGAAAAGATGAGCAGAGGAGAAGCAGGCCTGTAACATTTTCTCCTCTCACCTTAGCAACTTCCTTTTTGCTTTTCATTCCCAGAGATCAGAAAAAAAAAAAAAAAAAAGAGAGAGAGAGGGGGAAGGAAAAGCCAGCCTGGATATAAAATGACCTGTAACTTCCTGAGAGCCTGGGCAAGGCTCTGCAGTGCTGTGTTTGCACAGAGCATCCTCAGCACCACAGGAGGAGCCCCAGGCAGAACACGGGCAGGCAACGCCTGCAGATCAGCTCAGAGCAGGTCCTGCCTGTCTGGGAGTGCCAAACTCTCCAGTTTAGCCTCACCCTAAATTTCAGATTTACAAACCTACAGATGAGCAGAAAACGCGTGTATAACACTATAATGTCTAATACATAATTATAATAATTATTATAATTAATAAATTAATTATTTTATAATTTATTTATTAATATTTATCAAGTGTTAATTATTTATAATAAAATGATTATATTTATTTATAGTGTTATATATTATATATAATTATATATATTATATATTTTGATATATTCATATATAATTTTATATATTTTATATATTTATATATTTATATATTTATATATTTATATATTTATATATATGTTATAAATAATTATATATAATAATTATATTATATATAATTATATTTATTATATAATTATACATTTATTATATTTATATTATATAATCATTTGTATTATATCAATAATTATATGTATCATGGCCTGCACCGGGCACTGAGCAATGGAGCCACCGTGCCCGTCCCTGAAGGTTCCATCAGTGAGGCCAAGGGAGGAGTGGAGGGAGGAATTACTGCTGGCCAGCAACACTGTAAAACTCCCTGGGACAGGTTCTCTGCCCTTGGAGCTCTGCTGAAGTCAAAGGAACAGCAAGATGAGGGAATTCAGTCTGTTAAATTAAAATGATATGGATTAGTGCAGAGCTCTGGAGGCATTTCTGCCTGCATCAATATCAGCACTGAGCCTTGTGAGAGTGGTGTGGCTCCACTGGAAAATGGAGGGAAAGGGAACATCAGCTGCTGGAGAGGGAACAACCTATTGGCCTGGCAGATCAATTAATTACACTTAACGCTGTGCTGGGTTCAGCTGCTCTTTTAGCCAGGTCAGTGCGACTAAAACAGAAAAACAAGCAGCACCTCCGTGTGCTTTCCCTCCCTGTGGGATGCACTGCACGTGGCCCATCACACCCTGCATGCTGCACAGGTGCCCCCCTGGCACGGGGACAGGGCTCTGGGGATGGGGAGGGGTCAGCAGGGGCTGTCCTGGGGCAGCTGAGGTCACTTGGCCTGTCCAGCTGGAGAGGAGGAGATTGAAGGGACACTCATCCCTGTCTTCTGTGAGAGGGGCACTGAGGTCTCTGATCTCTGTGTGACCAGGGACAGGACCCAGGGAATGGCTGGAGCAGGGCCAGGAGGGATTGGGGTTGGATTTTGGGAAAAGTTCTTCCCCCAGAGGGTGCTGGGCACTGCCCAGGGAATGGGCACAGCCCTGAGGCTGCCAGAGCTCCAGGAGCCTTTGGGCACCACTCCAGGGATGCCCAGGGTGGGATTTGGGGGGTCTGTGATGATCCCTCCCAGCTCAGGGTGTTCCATGGGTCCCTGCCCACCCTCCTGGCCAGCCCTGACCCCTCTCTGGGGGCTCTGCTGGCCATTCCCACTGGAGCTCTGGGGCTGTGGGACCACCCCAGCCCCCCAAACTGGGAGCACCTCTCTCAGCACCTTCTGGTCAGAGGAGCTCTGCCAGTCCCCAGCACACGTGAGCCCCACGTTCTGTCTCGGGCTTCAACGTGATAAATGAGTTTAATTCATCCTTTGTGTAAGTAGGGACAACTCCTAGAAATTGCACTGGAGTTGAAAGCCTTGGCTTAATCCCTGAGTTCATTCCTCTAAACAAAAATCTGCCTTAAAATCACTGCTCTCTGGGCTGTCATTAGCAGGAGCTGTTTGAGACACATAAACTTTGAGGGTTCCCCATCTAATCACCACCAGCACAAAAGAGCTCTCCAAGTGCTCTGCGATGCCAGGTCAGATCCTGGTGGCAGCTCACCACTACCAACATCAAAAACAGAGGCTGTGTGGAATTTGCTTCACAAATTACATTTGTTCAGAGCCACGTAACAAAGGAAGCCAGGATCTAGATTAATTATCGTGATTATCCTCCAACTCAGGAGTCAGTCAGTCCTCAGGAACAGATTTCTTTTTGAAGCCTTACACAATTGCTGAAGGGAGCTCGCAGCTTATGCACACAAACCTCCAAATATACACAAAGGCCAATAAATAAAACAAAATCACATTAAAAAAAAAAAAAAAAAGTCCCATTGCCAAAATTATGGGAAAAAAAAAACAAAACCAACCCTGAGCAGTATGTGTTTAACTCTTCCCTGCACACCCAAAGTTGCTAGGGAACGAGGCAGCCTCACAAACTGCCACTACAATTACATTTACAGAGAGCTGACAAGGACTGACCTTTGCCTACTCCTTCCTGTCTGCCTTTTACCAGGCGTGGAGGAGCCTGCTGCCTTGACAAACACGGCTGATGGGCACATTTGCAGGGTGAGCTGGCCCTCTCCTGCCAGCCTGCTCGGAACTGGAGAGGCTTTTTTAGGAGAGGCTGTCAGCGCTGAGCTCCTGCAGGAGAAGGTGGGCTTCCCTTCCCTGAGCTTCCCCCTGAGGCTGTTGTGCACCACAAGGACACAGGCTCCGACTTCAGAAGGTGACAATGACTGTGTTCATGTCCGGGAATTTCTTTTCTTTGGTGCTGTTCTACAGAGAGCAACTCAATGGGTGAAACAAAGACAAAACCCTTCAATCATATTGGTCAAGTCAGAGGGACATCAAGGAGAAGTCCCTCCTAGGGAAAGGAATGCAAACAAAGGTCACAGTTAGAAAAACGTGTCTCTGTTTTACAGAAAACTCTCTGGGAAAAGAGTCTCAGAAAACCAAAACATCTCCAGAACTGCATTCCCCAGCTTGGGAATGACGAAATTTTTTCAAGACTTCAGAGCACGGCGCTCCCAGCCTGATCAAGATGTCCCGTCACCCACCCTGAAAGGAATCACAGCACAATTCTGGGAAAAAAAAATTTAAATCCAGGCTCATCTCGCCAAGATTTGTGGCAAAATTTGCCAAGTGGGGTCTGTGAGTTTTTACAAAGTTACAGGGGCTGTGTGTGGATATTCCTACGTAGAGGTCACACCCCAAATTCCACAAAACCCCTTAAAAATCTGCATTAAAAACCTGTGCATGTTTAATATCATCAGCTAAGGAATTCCGTGCCATTATCTGTGTATTTTAATAATTGCAACCCTCAATGGTAGTGACATAAAAACAATTACTTTTTGAGATTTCTCCCTGTATATGCATTTGGAGCTACACAGCCATTAAAAACAGTCTGTCGAATTAAAGGTTGTGCAATTAATTAAGTGCAAATCCTGTAAAACTGGACCAAGGAGAAAATTCATCAAATGGGTGAAATATGACCTATCTTGTCCAAAAGACAAATATGTTTAAACAAAATATGAAAATTGATGACAAAATTACTGGTAGCAAAATGCACACGGAGCAAATACGAGACAGCTGCGCTGGGATCCGGCACGGGAGGTTCACCCCCGTGGAATTTGTGATTCATTATCTCCACTGCCTTGTAAAACTTCTCCCAGTTCATCTCCAAAGTACAGCCTTTGTACCTCTGACAATAAAAATCTCTCTATAAAATCAGATCTAAATGTTTAGCTGTGATTTACTGGCCCCTGCTACAAGCAGGTGATATCTGTTGTCAGCTGGGTGCGGGTACCCACGGCCAGGTTTGCTCTGCCACCAGGAGTCTCTGCCTTTTCCAGATGCTGCTCCAACCCTCATCCTGGTCTGGGTGGTGTGACCCGTGTGGGGACAACCCCAGGGGCTCTGTCTCTGCCCTGTCCTGGTCCCTGGAGTCCTCAGGGGAGATTTGGGGTTGCAGCAAAATGGGAATCGGGCTCTGCTCCCAGGGAACAGGGACAGGAGGAGAGGGAACGGCCTCAGGCTGGGCCAGGGGAGGGGAAGGGTGGAATTTCTCCATGGAAAGGGTGCTCAGGCCTTGGAAGGAGCTGCCCAGGGAGGTTTGGAATGCCCAGCCCTGGAGATGTCCCCGGAAGGGCTGCAGGTGGCACTCAGTGCTCTGGGTTGAGGACAGATTTGGGATGGGGCACAGGTTGGATTCTGTGACTCTGAGGTTTTTTCCCCACTCAGTGAGCTTGGGATTCTGTGTCTGCTAAGCACTCAAGTATTTTCTGCCACGAAGGAACAGAGTCTGTGCCAGCCATCAGACTGGATTGTCTGGGCCTTGTGGAAGCCACACGGACTTCCCAGACCAAACCCTCAACAAAATGGTCACCACATTCTGGGTAATTGTGTTTTAAAGGGATTTATTATCAAATAAACCCAAACCCAAAATCGAGGCTTTTTCTGCTTTACCCACAGCGACCCGTTGGCAGGGAGAGCTGCACATTCTCTGCCTGACACAACTTTCCATATCCCAAGAAATGGTTCTGGAAATAAGGCATCAGTTGCCTCCCCAAAGTTTTGGGCACAATTCCCCCTACACTTTCTGCTGATGGGCTGCAGTTGGAATCCAGTGGGATACTAGGGAGCAGCATTTCCCCAGTCACATTTAATTTACTGTTTAATATTAATTAGATCAGACAAAAATAAGATACAGAGTGAAGTATGGCTGTCATGGTTGTCTAAGAACATTAAGAGATGAAACTCAAGGAACCCATGGAATATTTATGTTTCATAAAGCAGAAAACCTCACCAAGACGTTTTGGGGGGAGAATGCAGCCAGGATGGGCTCTGCCATGGGGACAGGAACATCTCAAGGGTCCATGGATGTAGCTCTGGTTGGTGCCTGAGGTGTTTGGGTTCTCTGAAACTCTTTTCCCAGAGAGTTTTCTGCCAACAAGAGACACGTTTTCCTGGCTGTGACCTTTGTTTGCATTCCTTTCCCTAGGAGGGACTTCTCCTTGATGTCCCTCCGACTTGACCAATGTGATTGAAGAAGTTTGTCTTTGTTTCACCCACTGGGTGGTTCTTTGTAAAACAGCATAAAGGGAACAAAGTCCTGGGTAATAAAGATTTGGAGTCATTGCCAGCCCTCTGGAAACTCGGAGTCCGTGTCGCTGTGATCTTGAACAGCGTCACACAGATGTCATTTTTAATGAGACAGAACTGTCCTCCCTCACCAAACACAGAGTGAAACACTTTTCCCTTTGCTTCCTTCTCCCTGGTAGGACCCAGCTGTGAAACCAGGCACAGACAGGGAATTCTGCCAGGGAGCAGCAGCTCCAGGCCTCCTCTGAGAGGGAACATCCCTCCAACACAAGCAGAAGGAGCAGAACTTGGATTTCCAGGTGTGTGACCCCCTGATTCCTGGGGAATGCCGGCTGGGTGCTCCTGCACAGGCTGGGATCCCTCTGCCTGACGTTCCAGGCAGGTTTCAAACTCCACAAATCAAAATCCAATTGTGGAGTGGATGCTGGGGAGGGGGCGGGCTGCAGGGAGCGCCAGGAACCCAGCCTGTTATTTTCATATTAAAATGTAATGGTGCCATTAAAGTTAAAACCACTGTTAAACTTGATTGAGTAAATTAGTTAATTAACCATAGCATCTAATGCATTCCTCCAAGGCATACCTCAGCTCCTCCAGACAGAATTCCAGTTGTACATTATCCTAGCTGTGAATTTTGCTATGATTACACTCCTGGAGTGGCTCTCTGTTTGTCAATGAAGAATGCAAGCTGTCTTTAGAATCTGAGATGACAGAAGCAGGGGAAAAATGGATATATTTCCCAGTTATCTATTTCCTTTCAAGAAGCTTCTCACACTTTATAAATTCCTCTTGCTCTTTCTTTGCCCTTTGTTGGAAAAAAAAAAATGAGAGTAAAACAAGTTGAAGGTGGAATGTTTTGGTCATCTCTAGTTAGGACTGAGTATGCAAAAAGCACCAGAGTTTATAAAGAGCTCAAAAGGAAAGTTAACTAAGATAGGCTTTCCCAAATATGACTTCTGTCTTTCATAATGTAAAAGGGAGAGTATCTCAGGTGACCTCAGTGCAGGTGTGACAGATCTCAGCCCCACAAATACCCCACAGCGACCTGGATGACAATAACTCAGATTCCCATGTGTTCTACCCCGCTGCCTCCACTTCCCAGGCAGTGCCCAAACTCAGCATCCATGGATTCTGTATCCCACCCATCAGGAAAATGCTGTTTCTCTATCTAATGCGGTTTTTCCTCTCATTGCCTACTTGATGCAAGCACAGGATTTTGCTGAAGGTCGGGGTATTGATTGGATTCCACCCGAGGGGCTCCTTCCCACCCTGTGACAGATGCAAGGGGCCTGTGGGATACTGCACTCGTGGGAATGGGAAGGACAGTGGGGTGAAAGCTGCTGAAATTGCAGCATTATTGAGTTATTTCTCTTTTCTCCCCTCTGGAGCATAAAAACGAGGAACATTTTTGAAGGAAGAGAGCACAGAAAGGACTTGAGGGTGTGGGGTCTCACCACAAGACACTTAAGGAGCCTTCAATTAATGAAGAAGTGAAAATAGTTGAGCATTTTCTGTGCCATGGGCTCTGCAGGGAAATGGGAAAGTTCTGACCTGCTATCCAAATTCCTCCTAAAATTAGAAACCGTGGAATGACAAGGTTTGGCTGAGCTGAGAGAGGGATTTGCTGGAGAGGAAACTCCTTCTTGAATAATTAACTCACTTTTCTGTCTGCGTCTCTCCTTTCCCCATCAGATTTCTGGGATGTGGAAGGAGGCAACATTCTCCTTCCGCTCCTGATGAGATAATCCTGATGATCTAAGGGAATTTCTTGCTACTCTTCTGTATTTAATAAAGCATCCGAGATTAGTGGTTCAAGTCAGCTAAATTTACCAAATTACAGCAGGTAATTGATTTACTGATAGGTAGGCATGACTCAACTTCTACTCAGATCTTTGACATAATGGAAAAAAATATTAATTTATTCTGTCATTACCGAAAAATTGCATTACATTTTTAACCACTTAAGTAAAAAGTAATAATAACAACACAATAGTGGTGCTGTTACTTGTGTATTTATGGCCACGACTCTTCAGAAACATCTTCCTGGATTTCTGTATCACAAGGTATCACTGAATGTAAGGAAGGTATTGGCATCCAGGAAGGATGGCTGGAGCTGTGATCAGAGAGAATGCAGAGATGTGCATTAAAAATAATAAAAATAAAAAAATTCAACCGCTCCTCATGCTGGTAGATCACTGATAAAATCTGAATAGATTCAACAACACGGATCCAGCGCTCCAGACTTAGAAATAAACGTCTCCGTGTTGATCTCACCAATGCAGGAATGTTTTGTGTTCTATAGTTCCCCCCTCAGCTCAGGTCATGCTCTTTGCTGGACGATTTGGTTTCCTCTTTCTCGGTCCCCAGCCCTCCCAGCACTGCAGGGCAACACAATCAGCCAGATGCCTTCGAGCTGATGGATCCACTGTCCTCCTTTGCTCTGTGCCTGAGCTTTGCCTTTTATTAATTCTTGTTTCTGCCCCAGCCCCTGCCAGCTGCTCTGCTCTCTCTCCTGGAGCACTTGTAGCCCAAACACGGAGTTCATGCTCTTCCCAAGGTGCTTCATCCCTCTTTTATCCCTGTCAGCTCCTCCTCCTCCTCACTTTTTAGAGATTTGGTGTTTCCCACTCCCTTCCCAGTGTGTCCCCTGTGCTGGGGATGCCTTGGGAAGGCTGAGCTGGAGCAGAGACTGGGCAGAGCTGGAGAATGAAGCAGAGATTTATTGAAAGGCCTTTGGGGCACACCTTGGGCAGGACAGGAGCCTGGCCAGGGCTGCACCCAAGGTGGACACAAAATGGGCACAAAATGGGCACAAAATGGACACAAAATGGGCACAAAGTGGTCCCAAAATGGGCACAAAATGGACACAAAATGGACACAAAATGGGCACAAAATGGGCACAAAATGGACACAAAATGGACCCAAAATGGGCACAAAATTGACCCAAAATGGGCACAAAATGGACACAAAATGGACACAAAATGGGCACAAAATGGGCACAAAATGGACCCAAAATGGGCACAAAATGGTCACAAAATGGACACAAAATGGACCCAAAGTGGGCACAAAATGGGCACAAAATGGACCCAAAGTGGGCACAAAATGGACCCAAAATGGTCACAAAATGGGCACAAAATGGACACAAAATGGGCACCAAATGGACACAAAATGGACACAAAATGGGCACAAAATGGGCACAAAATGGACCCAAAATGGACCCAAAATGGACACAAAATGGGCACAAAATGGGCACAAAATGGACCCAAAATGGGCACAAAATGGGCACAAAATGGACAAACGCTCACCAGGTCTCACACTTTGATCAGTTCTGGTCCATTTGCACATTGGGGTTGAATTGTCCCATTCCAGCTCCAGGCTGTGAGGTCCCATCCTTCCTGTCCCTCCCTCCAGCCACCCTTGTTTGTGCTGCTGGGCTGAAAGTTGTCCTTGGTGTGCAGCAGGAGCAGGATTTGTTTTGTGTCCCTGCTCTGTGCAGAGCTGAGTGACCCTGAGTGTGAGCTCAGAGCTGAGTGACCCTGAGTGTGAGCTCAGAGCTGAGTGACCCTGAGTGTGAACTCAGAGCTGCACCCCTGGGCAGCACAGAACCCGAAACACAGCAAAGCTCAAACTCAAAGCATCACTCTGAGTGGTGCCACTCCAGAGGGTGACCTGGCAGAACCCCTGATGCTCCCCTGGCCGCTGCAGAGCTCGGGGAGCTGGGGCTGCTGCCTTCCAGGGTCACGGCAAAGTCAGCGGCCAGGAGGACTCTGCTGATCCATCAAAGCCTTGCAGAGTTCACCACCTGAGAAATTCCACGCTCCGGGGAGAGCTGCTCACCCTGCATTACAGCACCTGACAGCATCCCGGGGAAATACAGCTCTGGAATTCGGCTTTGGGAACTCATCCCTCTGCTCATTTCCCTGCTCCTCCCTGGTGCCAGCGCTCAGCATCCCCTGCAGACCTCGCTTCCCTCTATACCCAAACCCACTTTTGTTGTAATGATACGTCCAAGCTGGCACTGCAGGGATACGGGCTCCATAATCAAGTTTATCCCAAACAAGTTTCGCGGTTTTAACAGATGTTTAACGATAGTTTAAAGGATGATTGTTTTCCAATTTAAATATCTGCCGTGGTTAACTCTGGCTCGGTGAAATGCAAATTTTTTGCAAAATCCAATCCATCAAGCAGAAATTTTCCTACGAAAGGGTTCCGCAGAAATAATAGCTGTCAGCTAACAATTAATGCACCCAACGTGCTTAAGTACTGCGCTGAACTTTAATGAAAGGTTACCGAGTCTGTTAAATTGCTTCATACCTTGTAAGACTAAAGTTAAGCAAAAATTAACATCAGTGTTCTGGGAAAAGAGCATGCAAACAAAATTCACCTTAATGATGGGGGAGTGTAATGTTTTCACTGAATATTTTGAACTATGATTCCATTAGAACGCTGTCAAAAACCGAAAATTTCATGCTCAGAACAAACATGCTCCGGGATTTCATCTGCAGCAACTCCACAGCGGATGAGAAGATACAGAAATGCTGGGAATCACAGGCAGTTCTCCTTGGAAATCAGCACAGAGACAGCCTGGGATTGTGCTTTTCAGGATTCACGTTGCTCCTGGCCCCTGGGTTGTGATGGAGGCTCATTCCAGCAGCTGGGAAAGGTCATTCCCAAGCCAGGTGCTGCCCCATTTTGCCGGTGGCTGCTGCTGTCTCTGGTTCCCCCAGCCCTCTGAGCACCAGGCTCTCTCCTCTGCTGAGCTCTTATAAACATTCCCACACTTTAAGTAATACTTGGCAGCTTTACTGCTGTTGTCAGGAACTAAAAGGTGCAATAACCCCGCACACAATACAAAAGATCAAACCAGCAGATCGTAACTCATCCCCAAAGGGCAGCCCAGTAAAAGTGATAAAGGAAACCACACTCCAAGGACTTCCTCAGGCCACTGCCCTGGATCATTAGGGGCTACTGATACTGCTCATCTCCTGCCAGGAGCCTGCTCCTTCCCTCTCCCTGCTGCCTCTCCCAGCCCTCCCTGCTGTTATCTGCAGGAGCAGAAGGATCCTGCTCACACGGGCAGCTGTTGGAGCACTTTGGTGTCACGCTGCACCCTGGTTATCCAGCTTTTAGTGGGAATGTTTCAGTGCTGGACACCAGAGTGTGGGCTGTGACTGCAGGTGGGGAAGGGTGGAACCAGCCCCTTCCCTTCTGCTCAGTGAGGAGCCCAGGGATGAGTTAGACACGTGTGTAGCCCTGGCTGGTGCCTGAGGTGTTTTGGTTTCTCTGAAACTCTTTTCCCAGAGAGTTTTCTGCCAACAAGAGACACGTTTTCCTGGCTGTGACCTTTGTTTGCATTCCTTTCCCTGGGAGGGACTTCTCCTTGCTGTCCCTCTTCTCTGACCAATGTGACTGAAGGGGTTTGTCTTTGTTTCACCCATTGGGTTGTTCTCTGTAGAACAGGATAAAAGGGAAGAATTTCCCCTAAATTAACACAGTCATTGTCACCTTCTGAAGTCGGAGTCTGTGTCCTTGTGGTCTTTAACAGGGTCACAGGCACACATTGATGTCAGAGGTACTTTAGGGGCTGGAATGCAGACCTGGGCAGGTGCATTCACCACTGCACCCTGTCTGCTGAGCGAACAGAGCTCTCCTTTGTCACACCAGCAGCCAGCAGCTCTCCTGTGCAGGGGCAGGATGGACTCTTACCTGCATCAGGCACAAAGTTTCTTACTCGTGGACATAACTGATCAGCCCACTCAGTTTTCCTGTGAAAACATCTATCAAAGCATGTCTTCAACAGGAAAATATCATTCCCCCCTCACAGCAGCCATGCTGGTGGCAGTGGTGACAAGGGGTCCCAGACTGGATCCTGTGGGAAGGCAGCTGTCACCAGAGCAGCAAGGCAGAAACATTTCGGGGAGTGCCAGTGCTCAGGAACATCCTAATGGGCATTTCCATCTCCTTCCCTATTTATCCATCAGTGGAACAATCAGCAGCCTCTAAAAACAAACAGAAGAGTCAGGAGAAGCACTGAGGTTGGAAAAGGCCTCCGAGCTCAGGCCCAGCCTTGGAGCAATCGCCACCTTGTCAACCAGAGCAGAGCACTGAACAGAAAAAACAGCAAAGGAAAAGAGAAAAACCCCAGACAGACATGGTGAGTGCACGTGACAAGGTCTGGACCCGTCTCCACATCAAGGTGACAGAGCAGTCCCTGATGCCACTTGGCAGTGATGTTTCCTGCTACCTGTGCTGGCTGCCCGTGGATAAACAGGAGCCTTCATAACTCCAGGATGCCCAGTCTGGCATCTTCCACACTCACTAAATTCACTTAATGAAGTCTCCTCTGTTCTCCAGTTCCCATCCCAGTGCTGTGTGTGTGCCCCACCTCCCAGGCACACCAAGGGTTCTCCTCAGTGCAGATGTGGGAGACAG
This sequence comes from Phylloscopus collybita, assembly GCA_027886175.1. NCBI lineage: Eukaryota > Metazoa > Chordata > Aves > Passeriformes > Phylloscopidae > Phylloscopus > Phylloscopus collybita. Next base: position 1,585,041 of record JAJNNQ010000027.1, read on the forward strand.
AAAATGCAACCCATGCAGCCACCCACCCCCACTCACACATTTCCTCGAGGTCCTCTAGACTGTATTCGTGAAAAATGATTTACAAAACACAAATAGATTTTGGCACGAAGCGAGCTTAAATTGACTGCTTTCTATCAGGAATTAATATTAACCAGAGCTTGTCAGTTACTAAATATTTATTTTAGGAATACATACAGCCTCTGCTTTCATGTAGGTTAAGCTGTAATCTTTGGCTTGTCAGTTCCAGGATATAGCAGTGGATAAATCATGCACTCTTGAACTGATAGATGTCAGAGCCGTTGTATACAAATGGAGGGATATGTCAATGAACACCCTAGTTTAGGTTACATTTACTATAAACATTGACATTCCTTTGCAATGAGACCATTTGCTGGCTAAGCAGTCACAGCTCCGCAGGATTTGATGCTTTTGTGCTCAATCAGGTTCTAATGATTTCAGATGTTTGCAATTAATGAACCATTAGATTAATTGGTTGAGTATGGAAGGACTGGTGTAAGAATTGGGTCAGAACCACAGACAAGCTATTACCTGAAGTGACAGCAATCACCAGAGGCAAACCAGTGAGAAATTGAATTAATGATTTTTTCACCCTCTCCTTCCCTTTTGGCAAAAATTAGCACCGGGGCAGGGTTTGAAGAGAGAGAGAGAACACTGCAAGTGTTGGGGGCAAGGGGTGAGAAAGAAACATTCTCATCTCTCCTCATCTTTCAGGCCGGAGCAGCTCAGCCCTCACCACGCAGACCCAAGCCCAGCTCTGGCTGTAGAATATAAAGGAGGTGCCATATTTCTTTTGGATCATCCAGATCCCCTCCAAAGCTTTCTCCCCAAGTCAAGGTACAATATTAATTATGGACCACACAGGGCACCTTAGTGAGGTGATTAATTGTGCTTTCAGAAGCAGGGGAAGGAACGAGCCCGGCGTCGATATATGGTGGTGGAGGCTTGGTGGAAACCCCAGGGTGCCCATCCTTTAAGCACTGTGCAGGAGGATGTTTGCTCCCCAGTGCATCACTGGTGCTTAAATTCCAGCAGCCTGACAAGTCATCCCAACGAGGTGATGGCAGTTTAGCTGAATCTGGGATTTCACAGAGTAAAAATTAACCCTGGCTGCTCCATAAAGAGGTTTTCTTGGACCTTTTTGTTCTTTCTAAGGCAGGTTTTGTTCTAATGAGGTTCTCTGGCTTCCTAATGCAGTAGCTCAGAAATCAAGCTGATTTTTTTGCCTTTTAATGATTCACATTTATATCCTTTGTTCTTCCTGGAAGGGATAAGGCTCTATCTCTGGGTGCTTTGTGTTTCTCCCTTCCTAACCTTCCTCCTGAACTGAGTGTTACACTTCAGGTGGAAGAGAGGAGCTCTCATCCAGCCAGGTGATCCCCACCCTGAAAGGTCTTTAATACCTGAGGAATCTGGCTGCTGTTAATTGGGAATCATTTCTCCACCTCAGGTGAGGTTGTTCACCTGCTTTTAGGGAAAAAGGAGCAGGATGCAGCAGTGCTGTGGGGCAGCCCACACACCCCCAGCTCAGAGGAGCACCAACACGTGGCACATCACAACCAAAGGGCACTCTTGGGTTCTCAATCCCCACCTGGGTGGATTCACATGACAGCTCCTGGCTGGAATGTGAGTTAGTTAAATACTGGGAGTGAACATCTTCCTTCCCTTCCACTGACTCTCCCCAGGCTTGAGCCATTTCATTGGTTCCTGTTCCTTTGGGATCTGGCTTTAAATTCCCTTGGATAAGTCACGGATCCTCTCGTGGTGCACTTTTATTCTTGTTGTAGTGAAGCAGTCAACAGGCACATCCTGAGATAAAATAAACACGTTTTTAGCTTTGGCATTATTCTGCAAGGAAATGCAATTATTCTGGAGCTTCTTGTCCTTTTGCTTTTGGGTTTTTGGTTTGTTTTTTTTTTGCATCCTAATTTTTTTTTTTGCAGCTAAACTGAAATGCTCTGTGTGATTTTAGGTTTTTACAGCAAGGGACTTGCTTGCTGCTGAAGGAAAAAAAAATAAATTTTGCATTTAAGGCATTTTAACTGTGGGTTTATATAAATTTCAAGTGTTCAGCGCAGTTGTGCTTTTGAACATGAAAGGAATCCCGGAACTTGCAATTTTTTTTACAAATGAAACATCCCACGGATTTCTAAATAATAGCTTGGGTTAGAGCCATACTTTTAATGTCACATATTAACCCCAATTTCCATCTTTTTGCCTGTGCACTATTTATGTGATTAAAGCTGGGTGCATAAAACTTTTGCATCTTTCTTACCTGAATTTGGAATTGAACCTGCTGTAAATAAACCTGGCAAAACAAGGAGACAAAAAGAGCTTTAAAGGTTTCAAAGGAGCTGAGCCCACTGGGGCAATGGGAGACCTTTAACTCGTGGTTGCAGACTTTGAGTCACCAGGCAAACAAAGATTATTTTGTATTTTCACCTGCCTGACCCTTGTGATCTCTAAATAAAGGGTTTTGCTTCCAGAGTAAGTCTTGTAGCACCATCTTTATTCCAGCTCCCTATTCCCCAAGGACTTGGCTGTATCTGTTCCCAGTAACTGCCCCAAATCTCTTTTCCTCTTTTCCCCCTCCACACCAGGAATCCTCCACTGAGAGCTGCAGAAACTGCTGAAATCAGAATGTTTTGGTGGAAAAGTGGGCAACAGTCGAGAATGGGAGTAATAAATGTGACAACGATGTGACCAACCTTAACAACTCCCAGTTATGAGATATTTAAGGCCTGCAGAGCAGCTCTTCCCTTCCACTGTTTTCTGTTAATAAATCACATTTATGAGACAGACAAGGCCAGAGAGAGTCGATGAGACTCCCTCCATTGACTTGAGCAGGGGAGGGGGGGAATCACCCGGGAGAAATGCACAAATAATCCCATTTACTGAGCATTCCCAATTAACAGCAGCCAGATTCCTCAGGTATTAAAAGACCTTTCAGGGTGGGGATCACCTGGCTGGATGAGAGCTCCTCTCTTCCACCTGAAGTGTAACACTCAGTTCAGGGGGAAGGTTAGGAAGGGAGAAACACAAAGCACCCAGAGATAGAGCCTTATCCCTTCCAGGAAGAACAAAGGATATAAATGTGAATCATTAAAAGGCAAAAAAAAAAACCACAACAAACCAAACCCTCTAAAGGCACTGTAAATAAACCCCTGTAATTACGCATCACCAAAAAAAAAAAAAAAAAAAAGAAAAAAAGAAAAGTCAACTGCAAATGGTTCAGTAATCTCATTACCAGGCTTACTAATAATCATTGCAATATTCTCCATCTCCCCTAAGATAATGAGCAGCAGGGTGGATGTTGGCAAAATAAATAAATAAACAGCCAGGCGACGATTTCTCATCTAAATATTTAACAAAATGGATGGGCTTGCCTAAAGGTTTGAGATTGAACCCCAGTGTAAGAAGTTTTTAATTTGCAATATTTTCCTACTTTTAAAGGGGGAGGGAGCTCAGCTCAGTCTGAGAGTGGTTTCTGAAGCCAACCAACGCTTCCGTGACGAGCCAAAAAATAAAGAAATAAAACATTTTAAAATATTTCAATACTGCAAAATTAGCCCGAGTTAAAGGCAACAATTAGTAAACAACTTTGTCATATTCAGAACAGTATCTTCCCCATTAACATTTCTATAGTTCCCCAATTACATTATAAATCAAAAGTAATACAAACAGACAATGTAATAATGAGAACACATAGACTGCATCAAAAATTAAGACCCCAGCTTTTCCTTTCCTCTTGGCTCATCACTCTGTTCACTTGTCCTACTTTTACTTCCCTGGCAGCAGGAGCACAGGCAGAGAAAGGGAATTCACACCTGAAATTGGAGCTGGAAAGAGTCGGAAAAGCAAACAAATTGTCTCCTCAAGTGCAGGGCATGGAGTTTTCCTTGCCCAAAGGCTGTCTCCTGCTCTGCAGAGGGAATCAGCAGGGAATTAGGGTGAGCTGGAGCACCCAGGCACTGCAGCTCCTCAGGGATCCCCAGTCCCTGCTGGGATCTCCTCCCTCTCTGCCAGGGTGGGACTGGCAGGTGAAACTGTCCTGGCTCTGAAAAGAACTGCAGCCAGCCCAAATATCCCAGATAGAATAAGATCATTTGATATCGTTGTTATCCAGGTATAATTTGGGATTCCAGCATCCCAAATATCCCCTCAGAGGGAGCCAGGCTGTCCCTGAGTGCGGTGGAGGCACAGGGCAGGACAGGAGCTGCTCGCTCTGTGCTGCACCCCTCAGTTTGATGTCCTGGCACCCCAGCTCAGCTCCCTGCTCAGGAGCTCTCAGCTCAAGTGCTCTGGCATTTTTTGAGTTTGTTTTTCCTTTTTTTTTCCTTTTTTTTTTTCCTTTTTTTTCCCTTTTTTTTTCCTTTTTTTTTATTTTTTTTTTTTTATTTTTCTTTTTCTTTTTGCTTATCTGCTACATTTCTGTCATCTCTGTTTACTACTCTGGTGTCCTCTGACAAGGAAGAATTCAAAGAAATGCCCAGAAATGGTTCTGGCAGTTGTGAGCACAAGTGATACTACAAGAGAGGAAAGCAACTCACTTCGGGAACAGAGGAGCACAGCAGGGAAAGAATTAGAGGGCTGGGATCAAGATTAGGGATAAAAATACGGCCTCAGAGCTTTTCCAAGCACTCCAGCTCCTTCAGAAACAGGCTGAAAGCACAAGGGGGTGGATGGAGAAGCACGGGGATGTTAAAATAAATGCAATTAACCATCAGTGTTTATCTTACTGCACTCCTTACATCACCACTGCTGCTAAAACAGAGGTGAGCTGGACAGGGGAGAGCAGGAGATTAAATTATGTATTGTTCCTTTAACACTTTCTTCAGTTAAATAACATAATATTTTCAAGGTTACTGTTAAAATAACAGGGTTGTCCAGTGGAATTTATTCCCACTGGTGTTTGTGTACTGTATATATTTATACCACATGAGCAGCCCATAAATCCTCCTCATAAATGCTGTTATCTGCACCACCAGCAGTTTCTCATTTTTATGGGGGTATAACTTCAAGGTGTGGTTTACATCCCGTTCCACCTCATTGCTTACAGCTCCTGCTGCCCCATTAGGCTCTGGTCCTGAGCTCCTTGTCCTCCCTGATGTCACCTGGTCCTGCTCCTGTCCCCTTCATTGAGGGGACCTGGCACAGAACCACAGCCCCACCACCCCGAATTTGTCTGACCCCCACCGAGCACCCTCGGGCATCCCAATCAATCCCCACCCGGGTTAGGAGCTGCTCCTTCCCAGCAGGAAAAGCCTTCCAGGGGGAAGAGCATCACCATCCCATCCTTTTCCAGGTGGCCTTGATTACCGGGAATCATTTAAAACAGGAGATAAAGAGAGATTACCCAAGAGTCCTTCCAAAGGTCACCCGAGCTGGGAATTGCTTGGGGTGTAGGACAAAGCTCAGATAACTTCACGGGAGAAAAAAAGCCCATTCACACTCTTGCAATAAACTCTTTGTACATCACAACAGCCTTAAAAGCAGCCAAAGCCCATCCGTGCATCACTGTCAGTGCCTCCCAAAATGATTGGTATCGGTGGGACACTGAATCCGCTGCCTGCTCACATCCATCTGTCCCGAAGTTCACTGCTGCTAACTCCAGACTTCGGGAGCTGAACTCCAATGTTGTTTTCTCCAATTTTCTTCCCTTTTTATGACCTTTTTCTGTTGCTATCTTGATTTATGGTCATTTGTGTGATTGCATTGCTTTGCTTTATGGCAGTTTATGTCATTCTGGTCCTGTCATAAATGACTACCATAAAGTGAGGTAAAATATCATAAAACATTAGTGAGTCACTGATATTCAAGGTTCTGGAGTACAAGCCTGACAGGTAGCAGGCACAGAAGAACTGTGCCATCCGAGGGATGGATCATTATGGATACATGTGTGTGCGCTGGGATCTGCAGGAACAAATGCCACCCTGACTCCAGTTGTCAGTGGAAACAATTTAAAAGGGCAACGCTGAGTTATTTTTGTGAGTTTAAAAGTCTCGTGTTCCTACAGCGATTTCTTTAACAGCACAAAAAAAAAAAAAAAAAAAAAAAAAAAAAAAAAAAAAAAAAAAAAGAACTCTTGGGGAATGGAAGTGGAGCTGCACCCCTGCAAAAGCTCTCAGTGCTTTTCATGTGTGTCTAAAAGGGCTGTTTGGGGGTTGGGCAGGACTGCTGAGAACCCCCTATAAAAATCAGATTACTCTGTGAGGTGATCACTCTTGGTTGTTTGTCCATCTCTGGTTGTTGGCACAGAGCTCTGAGCGATGCTCTGGCCTTGCTGCACTGGGAGGAACGTGAATATCCTTGAATGATGATGCTCAGAAAGCCCAAACTGATTCCTTGGATGCATTCCACTCAAAGAAAACCCCACTTTATCCACAATCTAAGCACTTATTACCTTTGTGGCTGGGAGTATTCTGAAGCATTTTATACTTTCTCTCATTTTAGTAAAACAAGCCACTGCAGCTACAGACTCTCCAAATAAATATAAAAATAAAATGCAAAAATATTTTGCCACCGATGTTTGCCTTATGAATCCTCCATACATTAAGAATCAATAATCTCTATATTCACTCTAAATTCCTCCTATCAGCTGCTGTTACTTTAGAGGATAACTTCATTCTGGAAGGAAAATGGGTATTTGCTGGAGTTAGGACTGGGAATGCATTACCATTAGAGAAATATGGAGATAACCACTTGGAAATTTATATTTGTTATTTGAACATAAAAAACGTTGTTCCGATTTTAAACGGGCTTCTTTTATTTGCTGCTATTATTGCGAAAATAAAAGACTTATCATCTCCAAACCTATTTAGCCTGTAGTGACATTATTTACTGGGCTGCTTCTCTGGATACTTTGGGGGGGGAAATATTTTTAAGGCAGGTTAGGGTTTTTTGTTTTTTTTTTTTTTTGTTTTTTTTTTTCTTTTTGTGAAATATTGCACTTTCGTGGCATTTTCATAATGGAGATTATTGCATTCAACCTCCAACACCAAGAGTTTTATTGAGCTTGCCCTCAAAAGGAACAGATTAAAAAATAAACCCCAGATTTCCCCCAAAGATGCCAGCCTCAGTGGTTTTTAATGCCAGACCTCTCCCATTTTGGAGGCTTGAGGTGGTTTCCTTGCTGCTTTTTAATGCAGTAACTTCAGACAGAACCCCTTGGTATCTTTGGTACCCCAAAATCTGATTTCACCCTCCACCATCGATTGTATTCCACTTTTAATGGTCTTGGCTTTTTGCTCAGAGCCACAGCTCCATCCAGCCCCTCTGTGCTGCCCAGGTGAGGGAGTCAATGTGTCCAGCTGGAAATGTACATATATGTAATAATGTATGTAATATATATAATTTATGTATATATGTAATATATATGTAATAATGAAGGAGCTGAAAGAGAGGGTGAATGTAGTCACTGCCTGTCATGTTTGGGTTTTCTGAAGTTCTTTCCCAGGGACAAAAACTGGTAAACAAGGATCATGTTTTCCAAACTCTCTTGTTTTTCACATTTCTCTCCTAAGGAGGGACTTTGCTTGTTGACCCTTGGTGTGACCAATGGTTCAAAGGATCCCACCTCTTAGGTGGGCACGTTGTAAAAAGGTATAAAAATAGGTTCTGAGAATAAACCAGCCCCTTTTTTAGAGCATCAGCCTTCTGAATCACTGGTCTCTGTCTTTCCTTCGTGTCCAGCAGCGACAGGTGAACCCTTTGCTATGAACTAAAAGCAGAGAGGAGGAGGGCTGAGCACCAAGAACAAAGCACCATCTTCACCTGTGCAGTGATCTAGACCCAGCAGGAAAAGAATAAATTGGAAAAGCCTCTGCTCCTCTGCCCTGGGTGCAGTGGGAGAGCAAATCCCAGCTCAGCCAAGCAGAGAGGAGGCAGTGATCAGGACACTGTGCACGGTCTGTTCCAGCTTTGCCACCAAAGGCTGAGAAACCCAGCCCAGCTCAGACTGAAGCGATAAATAACGCTCCAGCATTTCTGCTTCTTGCATTAAGGAGACAGACTAAAGAGTTAATAATGCCTCTGATCAGCTTTTAATAGCCTCTAGATGCTTTCACACAATAAATAGATCTGTTGTGAAAATACTGGGGAAGGCGGTGAAATACCACACGCGTGGTGCCCTTTAAAGTGCTTTAAATAGCACAATTATAGATTTAAAGATCATAATTGATTTAAATTGGTGGTGGAATGTAAAATTTTATATGATGCATGAAACCTCTTAAGGCTTTCAAACTGTAATTATCTTTGTCACTCCCATATTGCACCCCAAAGCTTTTCTTCGAAGGATTTAGACGCCACAGGAAATAAAAAGGGAACGTTCCTGTGGGTTGCCAAAGGAAATGCCAAGGGCAGAACCCCACAGGGCTGCACCTTTGGGAAGAGGGGACAGGGCTTGGCTGGGCCCTGAATTGCCCCAAAGCTGAGTAGGGAATGATGATGAAGCCCTGGGCTGGGGGTGTTCACACTGGTTTAGGGGGTTTTCTCCACACAGACCAGGCTGAAACCTCAGCAGACCCTCCCTGCCCACAACCACCAGCCTTGCCCGCAGCAGAGAAGGGCTGTGGGCTTCTAAATACAGGAATTTTGAGAGAAACAAAATAATTCCTAATTATTTCTCAACTGGCAAAGGCTGCATGGCAGACTCCAAGCCCCTCTCCCTGTGTTTCTCCATGAAGCACCCCATGGAAATCTCACACATCAGACTGGCAAAACAGATCCTGTCTCTTGTCCCTGCTCCCTGTTTACTTCATTGTTTGGGCACTGGTATCAGCATCGACATCTGGAGGAATACAAACAGATTTGAAAGACTTTTCCTTGCTCACCAACTGAAGGGAGCTTTGCTATGTTAAATTGATTTAACTTTCCAGCTCTGGCCCAGCTGGGGGTATTTGAGCTTGGGGTACCCTGATTTGCACACAGCTCTGCCTCTCCTCTTTGAAAGCATCCCACAAAATTTTTGAATTTGGGAAATTCAAAAATTCAGCCACAGGAGGAAAGAGGCTGTGGTGGCAGTAACAGCAATTCCAAGATTTCGTGCAGAGTGGAGTAAAAACCAAGCCTTTGCTGTAGGGTGAACCACTGATCCCCATGATATCAGAATCTGATGATGTTTGAAGCCTCCAGACATTATTTAATACCCAAAAACCCCGACATATAAGTAGCCAGAAAGAACAACATTAACTCAGGAAAGATTATTTCATTTCATCTGACCCATATTTGGAAAGTTAAATCAATTTAACATAGCAAAGCTCCCTTCAGTTGGTGAGCAAGGAAAAGTCTTTCAAATCTGTTTATATTCCTCCAGATGTCGATGCTGATACCAGTGCCCAAACAATGAAGTAAACAATTACGAATTTCTTTTAACTTCTCCTGCTTTAGAAATCCAGGGAAGAAAGAAAAAAAAAAAAAAAAACAAAAGCAACAACCCAGTGAATCAGTGAACTAAAAATGGATAGAGGAGCTAGGAAAAGAGATTGTATTCAAGCTAAGAGGATATTGCCAACAATAGGTGGTTAAAAATGGAATTAACAACTAATAAAAGTGGTGAGGCATATCCTTTTAAAGAGCAATTTGAAAGGCTTTTCATTAAAACAACAAACTTCAGCCACAAACCTCTAGGTAAGACAATTAAAAGTCATATTTGGGGAGCAGGGAGGGGGCAATTAGCTCTGACTCTGTTGATGAGTTCCCATTGCCAACGGGACAGGCTCCAGGGATTGTTTTGGTGACAGTTCTGCATCAAAGCAAAGCCTTGATTTACAACCTGAATGCTTTCCCCCAGACCAAGAGGGGCAATGTGGCACGTTGGGCACTGGTGGTGACCTCAGAGAAGGGACAGACACTCTCTGGCTGTGGGGAGCCAGCAGCAGAAGGATCAATTAACGACCTCAATTAACGTGAGGTGGGAATGGTTTGCTGGAGAAATGCTGGCTGAATGTTTCAGGTGTTAGAAGAAAACTCTGATATTCTTCTTTGTAACACATGGCTGGAACAAATCAGGCCAAGTGGGAGATTCCAAGGGATTTTTAGAAGACCTATGGAAAATAAAAATGCTGTGTTTTCACACACAGAGTGATGCTGCCTGCACTTCAACAGGAAGCAGCCAGTAACTGAGGAAGTGAAATGATTCTGACCATATGAGACAAACCCCAAATGAATGCCATCGACATTGACCAGATTGCAAAGTGCATTTATTGATTATTCCCATTTTCTCCCACATTGGAACTCCTGCTGGCTGAGGTTCCAAGGCAGGCTAAAGCCTCCACTAATGCTGTGGTGCCTCCACAGCACATGGGGAACAGAGAAATAACCCCCCAGGGCCAAATTCCAGCAGGGTGAGGGTGCAAATTCACAGCTAACCTGATTGCCCTGACCCAAACCCATTCAGATCCACACCGCTTTGCAAGAGACAAAGTTTGCCCCCCCAGGTAGAATTTCTACACTTGAATATCTTCATTTTCTGCAGGGTGTCTCACATATTTATGTGTCTCTGGCCCAGCTTAAGCTGTAGTAGCTGAAATGCCACAATCAGTTTGGAATAAGGGATTTCCTGCTCATGATCTTTATCTGGAGGGGGGAAAAAAAAAAATCAGTTCATGATGTGCATAAACAGAGCAAGGAATCCTGTGGGGTGAGGGAAACTAATTCAGTGAGCAGTCAGCAGCAGAGCACACCTTTTCCATCTCATTGGCCTCCCCTAAGCTTTTGCATCATTTTCTGCTAACTTATATTTCCATCCCTGTTATTTTTAATTTAACACAACCTTTTCTCCAGTGGCAAACATATAATCAGTGAGAAATGCCATGGTTTTCTCTTTTAATTTGTATCCCTTGCCTTGCTCCTCTTCTTCCCTGAACACAGGGTTGCTTTTGCTGTTTCATGTGCTCGTGTGTGTGCAGGTTTGTGCTCCCTCTGCACTGTCCCTCACACCCTCACCAGCCTTAGAATCTCTGGTTTTATCCCCTAGTAGAAATCTTTTTACAGGATTTCTTTTTGCTGTTAAAAAGGGGGAAAAAAAAAGGAAAGGAAAGGAAAGGAAAGGAAAGGAAAGGAAAGGAAAGGAAAGGAAAGGAAAGGAAAGGAAAGGAAAGGAAAGGAAAGGAAAGGAAAGGAAAGGAAAGGAAAGGAAAGGAAAGGAAAGGAAAGGAAAGGAAAGGAAAGGAAAGGAAAGGAAAGGAAAGGGAAAAGAAAGGGAAAAGAAAAGAAAAGAAAGGGAAAAGAAAAGAAAAGAAAAGAAAAGAAAAGAAAAGAAAAGAAAAGAAAAGAAAAGAAAAGAAAAGAAAAGAAAAGAAAAGAAAAGAAAAGAAAAAAGAAAAGAAAAGAAAAGAAAAGAAATTAATACAAATTTCAGCCTCTTTTGGGTTTAAGCATTCAGGCAAGGCTTCCAGAGCCAGCCTCCTGCAGCAGTTGCTGCTGTTTCCTTTACCCCCCAGCACACTGTCACCCTGCCCTGAGTGCTGCAGATGATTTACCAGGGCCTACCTGTCTGAATGATGAAAATGAGAAAGCTTTTACCCAGTATGTATATCACAGAAATGTAACCGTTCCATGCACGGCCCTGAATGGTTTTTATCCAGCCCAACACAGCCAGGCCATTAACAGCACTGCTCAGTGCAAGGGTCTGCTCAAAAAAATCCACCAGATGGGTAACAAATCATAATCCTGGCAAAGCAAAAAAAAAAAAAAACAACCCAAAACCAAACCCTGTAAACCATTCTTTTTTTTTTTTTTTTTTTTTTTTTTTTTTTTTTTTTTTTCAGAGGCCTTTGAAGATACCTGTGGGCATTTGCTGGTTGATTTAAAGTCCAGAGTGAACAAAAATCTATGTGGGGCTGTGGAATAAATGTGTTTTGGACAGCAAAGGAAAGCCCCACTGCTTAGAAGGAAATGAAATAAATAAATAAAATAAACTCCAGAAAATCTGTGGTAGGGAAACAACCCTGCAGAGGCTCGGTGAGTGCACAGGTAAAACCTGGAATGCCAAGCTCTTTTGCCTGAATAGTTACAGCTGAAATCTTGGCAGCAGTAAAATGAAGGGGAGTTTCACCATTTCTTTAATCCAAGCCAAAGGATTTAATTCTCTAATTTCAGCTGGAAAGAGCTCGGTAACCCAGCTGACTTCAAAGAAGAAACGTGTTTGGTTTTTTTTTTTTTTACAAATTATAACTAATTTTAACTGAAGTATTATTTTAGGGAATGTTTTGAAGGCATTTGCAAGGTGCCTCAGCTGCCACTAACGTCTGCAAAGCACCTGAACTTCCTGGAATTTGCCTTCCAAGTTTTCTGCCTTTTTTTTTGTCAATTCTCTGTGTCAATTCTCAGTGAAGTGAAGGAAAATGCTGTTCAGCCCTTCCAGAGACAGAAACTGTTGAAGTTCCATGTGATCCCAGACTCTGGAGCTGCAGAAACAGACTGGATCAAGCAGCAAAACAAGCTTTTGAAAAGGTGCAGCTTGGGATAATGGAGCAACAAAGGTGTTCCAGAAATCCTGCAGAGCTGGCAGAGATGCACCTCACAACTCAGGAGCAGAAAAATCCAGAAAATTCCACATTATCACCAGGAAATAATGGCAATGCCCTCCTGGAGGATGAGAACAGCTGGTACTTTGCAGGTAGGGAAAACTGTAAGAAAACAGCATCTCAGGCAGAATCCCTGTCTCACCCATTCCCCGGGGGGATGCTGGGCTGCATTCCTGTGCCAGATGAAGGATACAGATGTAGCCTGAATTAGGGAACAGAAAACAAATGTGATTGCAAAAACCTCACCACAAGCAGAGCAAAGCAGCCAAGTGTTGTGTTTGTAAATACAAATCTGGCCAGTGCTGCTGTCTGGGGGTGGGGGTGTTAGAAATGCACTGGTGCAACAGGAGGAGCTTGGGTTGAGCCCTGAGCAAGGGGATCAGTTTGGTGTTTTGAAAGTAGCACAGAAAATAATATATAAAAAAAAAATTAAAATAATGAAAATCTGTCAGTACCTGAACAACAAGGGCAGTGTTGCACAGCTGGGCTGGAATTCCCAGAGCAGCTGTGGCTGCCCCTGGATCCCTGGCAGTGTCCTGGACACTGGGGTTTGGAGCAGCCTGGGATGGTGGGAGGTGTCCCTGCCCTGGCAGGGGAGGGGCTGGGTGAGCTTTAGGGTCCCTCCAAGCCATTCCACAATCCTGGGGTTCTGTGATTCCATGGGCAGGGCCAGAGGCAGAGGCTGTCCCAGGGTTTCTGTGCCCCACCCGGGCCAGCCCCTACCTGCAGGGACAGGCTGAGCCTGCAGATGGTGACACAAGGACTCTGCCCACCTTTATGAAGAACCAAACGAGGTTTGTGCCCTTTTGTCCTAGGTTACAATGTAAAATTGTGCCCAAGGGATGTATTCTGCCAAGGTGGGGCAGTGTTTTCCTTATCTTCTGTTAACAAGCCCAACAATGCCTTCCTGGAAGAAGTTATCTCTGGTTAATGGGCCATCAAGGACCCACTGCATGTCTCATAGGATGAAATCATCCCATTGTGAGATGCCCCGCCCAGGGGGAGGAGCCAAGCATTCCCACCTGGATATAATCCAGGGTTTGAGACCTCACGAGCAGCTTTTTATCCACTGGACTCCCAGAGGAGACAAGAGCTACCAGACGGGATCACTGCTTTGACAAGAACATCTCATCTGGTTCCACTGGATTCCTGGAGGAAGACTGGACCCTTCTCACCATCCCTGGACCCTTCTCATCATCCCTGGACCCATCTCACCATCACTGGACCCTTCTCACCATCACTGGACCCATCTCACCACCCCTGGACCCTTCTCACCATCACTGGACCCTTCTCACCGTCACTGGACCCTTCTCTCTCAGGATCATCTCTACTCCAACAGAACCATATTTGCCACTCCAGAAGGACTCACTTTTGGACTGCTTCAAACACCCTGACCAACAGGGTGTCAGGTTGTATTGTCTCATTTATTTTATTTTACCTTTTTTTTCCCCTCTCTTCTCCTATTAAATTGTATCTCTGACTGGGAGTCTCACTGGTTTTGCTTTCAAACCAGCACACCTTTCCTCCCCCTTTTCAGGAGTCTCTCTGAACAGCTTTGAGTGCCTGCTTTTCCTTGCAGGTGATGGAGCAGGTGGATCAGTGCCTGCTGTGGATTCCTCATCTGACACGAGAGCTCTGTGATCAAACAACTCCCCAACAACCTCTCCCAGCCTGTACAAACCCGGATTATTCTGCTCGGTCTATTATTCAGCCGCTGATCCACACAGGCCAAATTTCCTTTTCAAAAGGGGCTGCTAAAGGATGGGTTTGCTCGTCCCTTTTACAAACCCAGACGTTGAACAAAGGGAACAATTCTAAATGCAGGTATTTATTCAGCACATAATGCCCTCTATCTTCGCTTTCTTTACCTGTTCTTCAGTTCACAAAGGGAACAAGAACTCCCCTAGATTGCAGCCCCCGTGCCCTTCACAGCGAACACTCCTTACCAAATTGTATTTTAAATATATTTATGGCTTCCTCTGTTAAACTTCTTCAAGGGAAGAACAACTGGCCTGAAAGTTTGTGTCTTGCTCTCTGTACAGCACCAGTGACCCCAGCTCATCTATTACACTGCCACGGGAAGAATCAGCCTCCAAACCCATTTGTCTGCTGCAATACTGGGTCTTTTAGGTTGCAAATGGAACAGATTTTTATTTAAACCCCCATCTCAGAGTGTCATTATCCACAAATCTGCTCATAAATGTTTTGGCAACTGACAAAAAAAAATTAACTTCAGAAGAGGAAGCCATTAGGATGAAAACATTTCAAATCATGTCATTCATCAGATCTCTGCTCATCCAACAAAACTTGCTTTTGTTACAGGCAATTGTGGTGCTTAATCTCGGTACTTTTCAGCAACACATTTTTCTGATTAAAAAACCATAATCATACTGGCAGTAGTTAGAGATAGAAAAGATCTATTAGCTCCCTAAGCCCAGCTCCCTTCCCTAGCAGGACATAATCCCTGGCAGGAAGTCTTTCAGATATTAAGTTGATCCAGAGCTTAGTTTTAGCCGAGGGACTGAATATGGAAATCTGGACGGAGGTGTCACAACACTTGGAATTCACAGAACCAAAAAAAAAAAAAAAAAGGGTTGGGTTTTTTGTTGGTGGTGTTGTTTTGGTTTTTTTTTTTCCTTAAATTTCTTTTCCTTCATTTGTCTGTGCAAGCACAGGGCTGGGGTTGAGCAGCTGCAGCTCAGGCAGAGGGAAATGGTGTGGGGCAGGTCTGGGTGTCCCCAGTTTGTCACAGGGGAGCTCCTGGGGGGCAGAGGGGGCAGAGGGGGCTCCTGTGCTGCTTTCGAGTTCAGCTTTTGTGTTTTCCAGCTCCCGTGCTGCATTGGTACTCACCTGATTCCTGGAGGAAGACTGGACCCTTCTCACCACCCCTGGACCCTTCTCACCATCTCTGGACCCTTGTTCTCCAGGATCATCTCTGCTCCACCAGAACCACCTCTGCCACTCCAGGAGGACTCACTGTGGGCTGCTCCCAACCCCCTGACCAACAGGGTGTCAGGTTGGAGCTCTGACTCTGTCAGGGTTCTCCAAAATTGTTGTTTGTTTGTTTGCTGGTTTGGCTGGGTGGTTTTGTTTTTTTCTACTACATTTGTATTGTTGATATTCCTAGTAAAGAACTGTTATTCCCATTCCCAAATCTTTGCCTGAAAGCCCTTGATTGCAAAATTATAATTTGGCAAGGGGGTGAGGGGTTTCCATTCCCCATTCTAAGGGAAACTCCAGCTTTCCCTGGCAGATTCCTGTCTGTCCAAACCAAGACAGATTTGTAACTCTGAACTTCACATGAAGTTTCAGCCAGTTCCATGCTGTTAAAGATCACAGACTCCAACTTCAGAAGGTGACAATGGCTTTGTTTATTTCCCAGTAATTTCTTCCCTTTTATCCTGTTCTACAGAGAACAACCCAATGGGTGAAACAAAGACAAACTTCTTCAATCACGTTGGTCAGAGCAGAGGGACATCAAGGAGAAGTCCCTCCCAGGGAATGGGATGCAAACAAAGGTCACAGCCAGGAAAACGTGTCTCTTGTTGGCAGAAAACTCTCTGGGAAAAGAGTTTCAGAGAAACCAAAACACCTCAGGCACCAACCAGGGCTGCAGCAGTTCTCCTGCAGCTCAGACAGAAAAATCCTTCTCCAGCCCCAGAACCAGGGACACCTCTGCAGCTTCAGGCCCAAAAGTGCAAACAGCAAATTGAGGAGAGCAAACTAGGAGGGTGGGACTGCAAAACCCGAAGCTGTGACTGCACAATGAACCCCAAAATGGAAACGGACCCAAACTTACAAAAGTGTGAAAACTCATCACCCACTGCCCAGCTTGGCTGTAACCATGGCCAGGCTCCTGCACTGCCCAAGGTGTGTCCTTTGCAGCTTTTTAATAAATCCCCACTTCATTTCTTGAGCTCTGTCTAGCCTCTGTTCCAGGCAGTCCCTTAGGGCATCACCTGGGGGATCCCAAATCCTGGGGCAGAGCTCCTGGGGGATCCCAAATCCTGGGGCAGAGCTCCTGGGGGATCTCAAACCCTGGGGCAGAGCTCCTGGGGGATCCCAAACCCTGGATCAGAGCTCCTGGGGGATCCCAACCCCACCTGCCTGGCCAGGAAAGAGGCTGCTGGAAGCCTTGGGGGGTGATGATGATGATGATGATGATGATGATGATGATGATGATGAGGGGGGTGGGGACACACAGGGGAGAGTAAATGGGAAGGGAAAGGCTCGTGGGGAAGGCTTGGCTTGGTCTCAGAGTTCTCCCCCATCCTCAGTGATCCTGGGATAAATTCACTCTCAAGCCTTGTCCTTCTCCTTGCTGTTTTAAAGGTTTGATCTCTGGAGGATTCCTTTTCCCAGCCCTGCCCTGCTCCATGCAAAAACCCTGGATTGTATTAATCACCCAGGGGTGATTCATTCCTCTGTGCCCCCTTCCCTGCTGGTGTCACAGCTGCAGACACAGAACCTGTCCCCTCTGCACCAGGGGAGGCAACAAACACCCTGCTGCTCCCAAAATACCACAGCAGCTCAGCTGAGCCACAGCAGGAGGTGGAGGTGAAACCACCTTTTAATTACATCTAGAAGTGAAAAAAAACCAAAGTGGGAAAAAAAAAAAAAAATAAAGAAAATCCCTTTCACTTGGGAATCCTGATGGCCAAAGAAATTTATCAGGAGGCTGCTCCTCTGCTCCCCTCCATCTCCATCAATCCATCAGCACTGAAGGGCTGCTCCTGACCTCCACTCACCCTTTCTAACTCAGGCATCTTGATGGGGATGTGCTCCTTGAAGCATCTCCAGGAGCTTCCTTGTCCCCTCAGCACCCTTGGAGGATGCTTTCTGTACAGCTGTGGGGTCAGGGAGGCCCTCATGGATCTGTCACTGTTAAATTTCCCAGCCAGATCTAGGGAAAGCATCCAGGACATCCAGCTCTGTTTCATTCTGAGTTCATCCCTGCTTGTGTGGAGCTGGTACAGAAACTGAAATCCTGCTCACAGGTGAGAATATTTTCTTGAAAAAGAGCACAAACCCCAAGAAAATGGAAAAAAAAATTCAAGTAAAAAATTAAAATTGCTGTTTTAAAGTCTTAAAGAGGATTATGGCATGATAATACCCATTTCTGCCAAGGGAAAAGCAGCTAGATTCATTTTAACAGCTGTAAATAAAAAACTGGAACCTGACTCTTCCTCTCTTGATTTCCAAGATTTCCCCCTCCAGCTTTGTTTCTGGGATGGAAACAGAAGACAAAGAATTTAACCTCCAGGAGCCTCCTCACAGGGCATCACTGAATTCAACAAGGCTCCAGAAAGTGGGGCTTTTACCCCTGAATATTGATTTACAGGTTAGAGGAAACAACCTGATTTCTCACCCTCCAAAATCTCCAGAATGTCTCCCACTGGCTTCAGAGTGTGTTGGTTCAGCTCTCAATATCACAGGAAAAATTCAAGGTGCTTTCATGAGCCCAAATGAATTAAATCAACAACAAAAAAAAAAGTTTAAAATTTGGTGCTGTGAAATTCATTACATTTAAAAATGATACAGCAAATAGTTTTCTTTTAGGTCTTAAAACCTGGTTTAAAGCACTTTATAATTCAATAACAGAACAGTTAGAAGAAAAGGTGACATGGAATTGAAATACCCACCTAGCCCTATGCTTTTAATTCGGAAAATTGCAATCAGAAATGGAAAAGATGGAAATTTAACAGCCAAATTGAAGATGATCAGAAGAATTCTTTCCATAAAGGTTAACAACAGATAATTACTTTCTCAGGAAATCACTAAAATGTCATGATTTCTCTGCTTTGTTTTCAGGGAAGTTTTATGATGCTCCCTTCTTGCCACTTGGCAATGAAACAAATGAGGTTAGATGGCAAAGATTATGAAAGAAATTAGCAATAATGAGTCCAGTAACTAAAAACATTAGTAGAGAAAATTGAGTTGACCTCACTTTTATAATTATTCATTTTCTTAATTGTTTTTCTGGGTGGGTTTTTTTTTTTTTCTGGAATAATTGGACTGAAATGAAACACTGGGAGGTGCAAGGCTGAGGTGTGCTGGGGGGGTTTGGCAGAGATTAATGACCTGCCCAGGCCCAGGCTGGGGGTCACCCCTGGGAAATGCCTGCTCTGAGCTGGGACCCAGCTCCTCTGTCCCCTCAGCCTGGAGCCCTGGGCACTGAGGATTTGGGGATTTCTGTGCTGCCAGCACTGACCCCAAGCAAAACCTGCATCCCACCTGAGGCCGTGGGACAGCTCCCAAAATTGAGTGACAGCGCTGGGATTGTGGGGGTGTGGTTTGGACAGAAGTGTGTGATAGCACAGGGTGAAGAGCCCAGAGCTGCCTTCCCAGGAATGAGCATCAGGTTATGGAACCCAAAATGTGTATTCTATTTCATCTGCTGGAAGCAGCTGGGGAGATGTTTTTTCTTTCTCTCTTGTAATTCTGGGAGGAGGGGGGTGGGTGCCTTCTGATAATGGGGCAACTGCTCAAACCAGGTGGGGCAGTGTTTCTTATCTCTTTCACAATGGGCCATTAAGACTCCCCAAGCTGTTCTCCTCCCCAAAGCAGCACATCCACATTCCATCATCCCATTGGGAGATGCTCCACCCGGTGGGGGGGAGCCAACCATTCCTACCTGGATAAAACTGAGCCACAGGGACACAGAAAGGATCCAGCTTCACCCAATTCCTGGAGGAAGACTGGACCCTTCTCACCATCACTGGACCCTTCTCACCATCCCTGGACCCTTCTCACCATCCCTGGACCCTTGTTCTACAGGATCATCTCTGCCCCACCAGAACCACCTCTGCCACTCCAGGAGGACTCACTGTGGGGCTGCTCCCAACCCCCTGACCAACAGGGTGTCAGGTTGGAGCTCTGACTCTGTCAGGGTTCTCCAAAATTGTTGTTTGTTTGTTTGCTGGTTTGGTTGGGTGGTTTTGTTTTTTTCTGCTACATTTGTATTGTTAATATTCCCGGTAAAGAATTGTTATTCCTATTCCCAAATCTTTGCCTGAAAGCCCTTGATTGCAAAATTATAATTTGGCAGGGGGGTGAGGGTTTTACATTCCCCATTCCAAGGGAAACTCCAGCTTTCCCTGGCAGAAACCTGTCTGTCCAAACCAAGACAGCATCAAAATGCTGAATGTGAAACTCAAGGCAGCCTTCCCTTCAGAGCTGTGGGGATCTCTTCCTTCTGCCCTTTGTTCTCACATTTTAGCACTGTACAGATGGGGAACAGTAAGAATTTGGGGTCTCCAAACACTCAGACATCATCACCATCATCATCATCATCATCATTGTCATTATATTCGCCCAACACGTGGTTCCCAATTTCCTCTGCTCCCTGGTGCCTCCCCTTCCTAAACCCAGGTTCTGCTGGCTGACTTCACTTTCTACTGCTCCCACCAGCAGCTCCACCTTCTTTTCTACCCCTTTTTGTTCTGTTCTTCTTTAAAACACAAATCCAAGTCTCATCAATCCACTCTCTCTGCCTCTTCTTGGTATCTCCTGAAATTCCTTTCCCTGCACCATTTCTCACCCCCAGCCCCACCCCTGGGCAGGCTGGTCATTCCTTTCACCACCATTCTCCAAAGTTCTTTCTTTCTGGAGTGGTTTCCTCCTCCCCCCTGCGTTCAGTTTACAACTTTTAACACTCAGTGTTATCAGAAAATCGCTGTAGTCCGGGGGCTGAGGCAGAGGAGAAGAGAATCACAGCTTTTATCCTTGGCAGGCCAGAGCTGCCCTGCAAGCTTTATTACATGGCAGCACCATTAACCCCTTGTTCACCAGCCTTTAGAAAGGACATCTCCTCATTTTCCAAGCCAAGGCAAACGCTTCACTCCGTGCCCAGGAGAGATTTACAGCCTGGAACGCTGTGGACTCAACAATCAGAGACTGCTGACTGCGGAGAACAATGAACTTGTTAGTTAACAGAATTAACAGTGCGTTGTTTAAGTATAATGACAGCAATAAAACAGGAGATGTGAAGTTGATACAGTCACAACTGAATCATAATGGATGAGATATTTACGGCAAAGCTGTTAAAACATTGAATAAAATATGGGAAGAGCAAAAGCAGATGTGATTTTATTCTTCAGGGCTGAAGCCTGTGAAGTACGAGGTAGCATGAGTAATAATCACAGGTTCTGGTTCACAATGCATTAATAAATATTGATACGGTGCCAGTGCTGAAACTTTCCAGATACCAAAATAAAGTGAGAAAGCATGCTCCTGCATTATGGGTTGCTAAGTTTAAATCCTGAGGCACACATGGCAGCGCAGCCATTCTGTTCTCCCACCCCAGCCCTCACACACCTCTTCATTTGGGGCCTGAACAAACCCCCCTCCCTGTGCCAGCCAGCAGTGCCACAGCCCCCAGGGCAGGGCTGCAGGGCTCTGGGGCTGCCTGAGGGCAGCTGCTGCAGCCAGCCCTGCTGCTCAGACCCAGCTGCCTCTCCCAGGGCTCCTCTCAGGGTGGGATTGCAGGGAAAAGGCTGAGGGGCTGCCCTGGGAGGAACATTCCAGCTCAGCCTAAAGCCCCTCCTTCCAGCATCCTCCAGAGCTCCTGCTGACATGCTCCTCTTCCTCTCTTTAGCTGGAAGGATGATCCCAGCCTGGAATAATGATTCCAGGCTGGAATAATGATCTCAGCCTGAGCAGACACTGGCATCTCTGGCTGCACTTTCACCCACGAGGTAAGGTGATGTAAAAAAAAAAAAAAACAACACCAAAAAAACCACACGAAGCTAAATGAGAAATTGTAAAAAAAAAAAAAAAAAAAGTCAGTAAATCTGACTCAGCTCCCCTCCCACCTGCTCAGACACATCTCAACAGGCCAGCTAAGGCGTGTTTGCACACATGCAAACCCTTCACAAGCCTGCACAGCCCTGCTGGGGGTGGTTTTCCTGCAGATCCATTAATTCATCAGCCTGAATGCCTCCTCCCCCTGCACGGCTGAGGGACAGGCACCGACCAAGAGGAGCTTCTTCCCTCTGCTCCCCTCAGAGCTGCTTGCTCAGCCTCCCCTGCAGCCTGGGGCAGCTGGAGGTGCTGCAGCACATCCCTACCCAGGGCATCACCTCTGCACTGCTCCCCCCCAGCCCCCAACCAGCCACCAGGAGCTCTGGAACTCTCTGATGAGTGCATGGCATGCACTCGCTGCTGTCTGTGCCATCATCTGCATGAAATCACATCATTACATATTATTTGATCAATTTTCTAGAGATTTCCAGCCTAAACTCCTGGGGAGAAGGAGATCTATCCATCTATCTGTCTATCTATCTATCTATCTATCTATCTATCTAATCTATATATATCTCTATATATCTCTATATATCTCTATATATCTATATATCTATGCATCTCCATCCATTCTTTCCCAGCATGGATATAATTTCCCTGAGACTCACTACTATACGCTACTTTTCATTAATCATCAATTTGAATCTCAAAAGAAGGAAAGAACCCGTAACACCAAACCTCACTTCCCTGAATTAAAACCTCTCTCAGAGGATGTCATTTTCTAATTTCAGCCATGGAGCAGATTGATGCTGAAAGGACATCATTGTGGCTGGTGAGATGTAGGGAATGCTCTGGTGATAATTCCACGGCCCTGGCAGGGCAGCCTGTGGAATTCAAAAAGTTCCTTTCACCAGGCCTTGGAAAAATTACCTTCAGAGTGGAAATCTCGTCCAAGACTGGGATCCCACAGCTGGAATTCCCTTCCCCACACTGCAATCCATGGCTTTATGAAACCCTGGGGGCTGCACCTGCAGCAGCAGGAGCTGTGGCAGTGCTGGCTGGCACACAGGGGGTTTGTTCAGGCCCTAAATAGAGAGGTGTGTGAGAGATGGGCTGGGGGGACAGGATGGCAGGCTCAGGGGCTGCAGCAGCCCCCTGCCCCAGCTCCTCTGCAGGGGTGGGTCAGGATGGAGCCCTGGGAGCTTTGGTCTCAGCCTGGAGCTCTGCACTGCGCAGGGAGATCAGACCTAAGGCTCAGTGTAGCCATGGTTCGTGCCTGTGATGTTTTGGTTTCTCTGAAACACTTTCCCAGGCACAATCCTGTCAACAGGGATATGTTTTCCTAACACTCTCCTGTTTTTCTGCATTCCTCTCCCTAGGAGGGACTTTGCTTGATGTCCCTCTGACTCGACCAATGTGGTCCAAGGAGTTTGTCTTTCTCCCACCCCTTGGGTGGGTTCTTTGTAAAACAGGATAAAGGGAAGAAGTTCCTGGGCAATAGAGATTGGAGTCATTTCAGCCTTCTGAAAACACGAGTCTGTGTCCTTCTCTCGTGTCCTATTGTGACAGCTCAGGGTCTCTTCCCCTGCACTCAGATGTCCTCCCACCCTCCTCTGAGAGAGAACTCGAGGCCAGAGAACCCGAGGACACTTCTGCTCGTGAGGGAGGAGGC
Source organism: Phylloscopus collybita (assembly GCA_027886175.1). NCBI lineage: Eukaryota > Metazoa > Chordata > Aves > Passeriformes > Phylloscopidae > Phylloscopus > Phylloscopus collybita. Next base: position 1,608,000 of record JAJNNQ010000027.1, read on the forward strand.
TTTGGAGCCAAAACTCTGGAACCTGCCCTGGGAACACCCCAATGGTCTGCCCAAACCCTTCTGCAGGCTGGGCACATCCTTCATGTTCTCATCCCCCAGCCTGAGCCCCCGGGATCAATGCTGTTATTGATATCAAACTGCAGCAGCTGATTTAGGCTCCGGTGACATATGGACTGCTGTCCACTAGGAACTGAACTGCAGCCACCGAACTCATTTCACCGGGATCTCAGCTCCAAATGGGGTATTAGGGATAAACGGGCAGCGCTTTAGTGGTCATTTCACACTTCATCATCAGCTCATCCATCCTCAGCACGTGCCGCTTAAAGTCTTCCATCCCCTTCCCTCCAATGCATCAGAGCAAAAAGGAATGTGACAAAACAAACGCTGGGAAAAAAAGAAAAAAAAAAAAAAAAAAAAAAAAAAAAAAAAAAGGAAAAAAAAAAGCAACCTTTGCTTGTTGTTGGTGGGTGTTTTCCCCCCTCTCACTAAATGGCGAATGGTCCCATTATCCTCATCTCCTGCCAAATGGGGATGGGCAGGACCTTCAGTGCAGCAAAGCAAAGCACTGCCACAGTCAGCCCGTGCGTGGAGTGCTTCTGTTTTACATACTGACACGCATTTTAACATGGAAAAGGTCAGAGATGGAAACAGCACAGCTTGTTGCTGTGACAGCAGACATTTAACAGAAAGACTTCTGGACACACTACAGTTTAAAATAATTTAGTAAAATAATTGCCATGATTGATTTTTTAGGTCCCCGGGTTCATACCACACACTTTTGTGTGACAACTCCCTTCAGTGCTGCTTTTTCTTTCTTCTATTTTTTTATTTTATTTTTTTTTTTCCCCCTCTCTCCAGCAATGACAAGAAATGCATTTCAAGTAAGTTCTGGGATGTTGTCAAAGTTTGCTGAGATTGGCCAACTCCATCATTTGCTGAGCAGGAGCAGTGTGCAGAGCTGCTGCCAGCCCCCCTGCCCAGCAGCATCAGGCTGGCAGGGATCACCTGAATAAATCAAATTTTGATTTCCAGGGCAGGCCCAGCTGGTCAGGACTGCAGCTCCTGCTCTGCTGCAAGCACAGCTGTGGCCACATCAGGGCTGCACTGCACATCTGCCCTGGAAATGATGAGTAATCAATGCAAGTGAAAGCCAGGAGGTGTCTTGTGTTTGGGGGAAAAAAGGGGATTGTGAGACGTCAGAGAAAAAAGCAAAACTGCTGAACTTCAGAGGAGCACAAAGTCCATTCCGTGTAATTCCACAGAGCCCTAGATGCAGCCATTAAAGTGAATTTGGGCACAAGAACAGCCACAACATTAAACACCCGTGGTTTATATCCTGAATTAGCTGCACAGTCAGTGGAGAGAAGCAGAGGGGTCTGGTGAGCAAAGATCTGCTGAGCTTTGTGCAGAGCTTTGGTACGACCCAGAAGGAAACCCCCTAAACCCACATTACAGGATTCATTAAACAGGGAATTAGAAATCCAAACAAGTTTGTTCCCTTCCCAGACACCACCACAGAGCCAATTGGTGATGCCACTGCTGGTGCAAACCATCACTGGGATGAAATGCAATACTTAAAATCCACGCTGCAGCTTTTGACTTCTCCCTCATTCTCAGTGTACTCGATTCTGACAGCTCTAAACAAATGTCAAACTTGCTTTCAATTCCCCTCCCTCCCTCCTCCTCCCCACACTTTGTGCTGGTGCATTGCTAACAGAATTAAAACTTGAAAATAGCCTTAAGGCTTTCCAACCACTTTTTGGGCGGGATCGGAGGCTTTTGTCTATTTCAGAATAAAAAACTCAAAGATAGTAATTTTGCCATATTTTTAAATAATAAGCCAGCAAATGTTCGTAGCTAAAAGGGGCTGCAAAAATGCAAAGAACAGGGGAAAAAAAAAAAAAAAAACCCAACAAAAACCAACAACCCACCAAGAAAAATGGATACCATATTGCAAAGGAAAAAGAGTTAGATTGTCATGAATCTGAAAGGAAATCAATAGGACAACTTTGGAGACCCATTTCAATCTGTTGTTGACATTGTTTTCTGGTAGTAATTTTCTCAAAATGTTAACAGTATTGAGTTTGCTTATTGATTCTATTATTTTTGACCTTGCATTAGTGTGGGCTAATCTTACATGCCATAAAATTTCCTTTCACAGCTAAAATTATAGTAGGGCTCTGGGGGAAAGTTACAATCAGGTCACAGCCCCCTCAGGATTCTGATGAGCAGATAACTGGCAATAATGAGTTATTTTGCCTTTTCTAGACGCCTTTTCTGGTGTCTCTTACAGACTTTAGACAGCATTGCCATACAAGTGATGGGAATATTGGCCCAAATCCCCAAAATCCCAATAAACTCAGGGTCTGCTGTGCCCGGGGATGTGGCTGCAGAGCTCCTGGCATCACCAGCTGCTGCAACACTTCTGATTCAGCAGCAAGAAAGAGCCACTCCACTCCATAACAGCGAGAAACACAGCATAAAGAGGCTGGGATTACCCTCACTATGTAAATTGGTGTCGTGTATTCTTACCCACACACCTGTGAGACCTTATTTTCGCTCCCTCTTCCTGAAGCATTAATTACAGAGCTTTTTTTTTTTTTTTTTTCTTTTTTTTTTCCCTCAGCATTCCTGTATTAAGTGCTCAGAAGGGGCAGTGCTAAATTAACCAGCAGCTGCCCCGTGGTTCAATATTTTAGCAGCGTTCCCAGTGCTTCAACCTTTCTCAGAAGACAAAGCCATTTGTGCCAGGGAGGGTCTTCCGTGGCTCCTGAGTCCCTGCATTCTCCTGAGCACAGAAAGGGAAATTTCAGCTTCCAAACCACGCCTAAAACACTAAACTGGGCCTGTGCTTTTGCTGAAAATCTGATTTTTGTGAGCAAGCTGCCTGCAGTTCTGGGGTTAAACCGTTGTTTTCACAGCACCACAAACAGCCTGACATTTGGAGTTCCTCAGCTGCAGCAGGCACCCAAACAGCCCCCAGCCAGGCTGGGATCAAAAGGAGGTATTTTGGGTTCTGCAGCCTCAGAAAAGGTCTCGGCAGAGGCAGATGTTGCTCATGAAAGGAGTTTGGGAGCACCCAGAGCCAGGCTGAGTGCCCTGCTGGCAGGGGCTCCCCAGGGCATCCATGGTTTGAGGCTCTCAGCCTCCAGCTCCATTCCTGGAGCTGTGGAGTTCCCTGGGAGCAGGGAAAAGTCACAGGTGCCCTGCAGCTCTGCTTAGAGGATCACCTCCAATTTCAGTTAATAGCAGGCTTGAAACTCGAGACAAATTATTTATTACAATGGGCAGTGGTTTTGTCTGTTGTTCCCCCTCGTGGTCCTCTCAGGTGCTAAAAGGGCTCAATAAAAATTAAAAACGATAGCAGCTTCTCCTGTTCTGCTGATGAAGAGTTTTTCTTGGAACCATCCTTAAAGCTGATGTGTGGTTCCAAGCAAGACTTCCATGTAATCCCAAAATAAAACTGGGAGCATTTCATCCCAGTTTATCCCTGGGATTTAATTAATTAATTAGTTGATTAATTTTATGTATTTTAAGTTTATTTTATATATATATTTATTTATTTATTTATTTATTTATTTTATTTGTTTTATTATTTTTACTAGTTAATTATTTAGTTAGTTATTTAGTTAGTTAGTTAATCAATTTTGTTTTATTAGTTTTATTATTTTTACTAGTTGATTATTTTATTATTTATTTATTTATTTTATTTAGTTAATTAATTTTGTTTTATTTGTTTTATTATTTTTACTAGTTAATTATTTTCTTTATTTTTTATTTCTTTTAAATTTTATTTATTTTCATTTATTTATGAATTAATTTTATTTCTTTATTTTTTTATCCCAGCCTCGTGTTTTGTTTTCAGTTTTGGTGTCCAAATCCTGACAGCAGCAATCCCTGTGGGAAGCACAGAGCTGAGTGTGCACAAAAAGGGAGGAATTAGGACCAGACAGACTGAAATTACAGATTTTTTGGTACGGGTGGGGTTTGGAAAGTTCATCAGGAGAGATGGCAAAACCATCTGAGCAGAGAAAGAATTCTCATTTCCTAGCAGACAGTTTGGAAAATTCTGAAAGATTCCCCCTCCTGCTCTGTGTTTTGATCAGGAAAAACACCCCCAAAGTCTTTGTTCCAAAGGGAGTCCTTACAAACAAACACACAAATCAGGTTAAAGGGTAGGGGGCATATTTATGCATCAAAGCTGTAATAAATAAAATAAATATAAAATAAATTTCAAAAGGAGATGAGAACTCTGTTAAAAGAAATCCATAGCAAACCAGAGTTTTCTTAGAAAGGGCTGTGATTCGTTTTCCTCCATAAATGAGATTAGTGGGGCACACACTTGTTGAACATTTGGGGTTTACTGGGTCAGTATTTCCCCATGGAAAATCATTTCATTCTTTTCATAACGTCACAAAATATTTCCTTACTAAATCAGATGGGATAAGTTTAATTTTGCCTTCAAGAAACCTGTGGCCTTTTCCTAGAAACACAAAGAGCTATTAGGACTTTTTGTTCCTTACTTTGAACAACTTGAAAAGACACTTCATTAACTACAAGAGGAGAGCAAGAAGTCACATAATGAAAAAAAAAATTCCTGCCCTGCAAGGTCTCTGTTGTCCCTCGAATTGGAGGAAGCAGCTTTCATCCCTCGAGCTGGAAATGCCATGAACACTCCAGCACAGTCCTTCAACCCACGAGGAGAATTCTTCAGCACTTACTCAAATATTATCCAGGTTGTCTAATCTGTGTTGTCTACTTCTGCTGTTATTACATTTTTGTGGTATTGGAGAAAGAACAAAGGAAGGAAAAGTTGGAGAAGATTTAAAGAAGCATGAAGCCAAAATAACTTACAAGACTGGATTGATTTTTTTGTTTTGTTTTGTTTTGGTTTTTTGACCTCAAGGGGGAAAAGCATTTTCCAAGACCTAATTTGATAAACAATCAAGTTTTGTTTCTCTGCAGCCCAGTTGAAAGGAATTCAAGAAATCAAAATACAGAGAGATTTTCTCTCTTGGAATGACACAGGCATGAGCATCTTTTGATTTTTGATTGCAGGAACCCCTCAAAGTCAGACACAAAGATGAGACAAGCCCAAGCCAGTCCTCACACCACCCATCAACAGGAACTTCCAGGAGCTCTTACATGCAAGAATAATCCTCAGCTGTGGGTTCCTGGCAGGGGAATTGCAGGGAACTCGAGCTGCTCAGCAGTTTTACAGGCCCCATTAAGTCTGAGTGCAGGCTGACAGAATTTAGGGGACGAGTCTCCCTTGAGCTATGACAATCCTGCTCATCCCTGGCAGTGCAAAATGCACCTTAAAGAGAGCACAAATCACATCCAGGAAGGGCTACAGAGTTCCCCAAAACATCAATGGCCAGCCCTGAGCTTCAAAGTGACTTTGGTGCTGATGGAAACCTTTGGGGAAATCCTTCCAAGTGCCCCAAAAGGAGAAGGCACGAGCCAGGGCTGCACTCCCCTCCTGCCAGAGCACCCAGCTCACCCCAGCCTGGCCTGGGTGCTTCTCCTGGGAGCAAAACCCCCAGCCCAGGGCAATGTGCAGGTGCAGCCTCCATCCCCCTGCTGCCCCTGGGGGCTGGGAGCTCTGCTCAGCACCTTCTGCAGGAGGAATCCCCAGCCTGGCAATTCCACAGCCAGAGATGAAATAACCTGCTCCTTTCCTGCCTGTGCTTCCACATCCAGCCCTGCCCGGTTCTGGGGGTGTGTCTTGGGTTATGGAACCAAAAATGTGTATTCTATTTCATCTGCTGAAAGCAGCTGGAGAAATCTTCTTCTTTATCTCTTGTAACTCTGGGGGGAGGGAGGCAGACGCCTTTTGATAATGGGGCAGCTGTTCAAACCAGGTGGGGCAGTGTTTGTTATCTCTTTCACCTCCCAGGGAATATTTTCTGCTAATGGACCGTTAAGACACCCCTAATAGCACACATCCCCAAAATAGACCATCCACATTCCATCATCCCAGTGTGAGATGCTCCACCCAGTGGGAGGAGCCAACCATTCCTACCTGGATAAAACTGAGCCACAGGAACACAGAAAGGATCCAGCTTCACCTGATTCCTGGAGGAAGACTGGACCCTTCTCACCATCACTGGACCCTTCTCACCATCCCTGGACCCTGGTTCTACAGGATCATCTCTGCCCCACCAGAACCACATCTGCCACTCCAGGAGGACTCACTTTTGGGCTGCTCCCAACCCCCTGACCAACAGGGTGTCAGGTTGTAGCTCTGACTCTGTCAGGGTTCTCCAAAATTGTTGTTTGTTTGCTGGTTTGGTTGGGTGGTTTTGTTTTCTACTACATTTGCACTGTTAACATTCCTAGCAAAGAACTGTTGTTCCTATTCCCAAATCTTTGCCTGAAAGCCCTGAATTGCAAAATTATAATTTGGCTGTGGGGTGAGGGGTTTACATTCTCCATTCTAAGGGAAACTCCAGCTTTCCCTGGCAGAAACCTGTCTGTCCAAACCAAGACAGGGTGTCACAGGCACCCCCAGCCCCCAGCACACCTTCCTTTGCCTGCACACACAGCCCCTGCTGTGGCTGGGAACAGCCCCTAACTCATTATTAACCTGACATTCCTCCCCGTGTTCCCCCAGCCCCGTTATTATCAAACAGCTCTGCCGTGCTAGACTGCTGATCCTCATCTTCATATTGATTAATCTCATTTTCACATGCATCACCCTGATTTCCCAGCCTCTTCAGCCCAGGCTTTTCACAGTGACTCATTTGCCAGACAGATTTTCCTTGCTGGAACCGTCCCCAGCGTGGGAATGTGCTGGAGCAGTTTCAGGTACGGGGCCGTGCTTTGTGCAGCTAGAGCAGGAGAAGGCAGAAATGCACCTTCAGAGCTCAGCAGAATCACTCAGAGCCCCCCAGGCGTGTGGGGAATAAACTGAATTCTGTCCCACAGTGTTTGCTTCCCTCTGTCTCGGGGAAGGAACATGCCAATCATGCTTGGGCTTGATCGTTATCGATGTAATTAAAATGCAATTTATATTTTTGGATTAATTTGTAGATTAAACAGAGCCATTTTATTACGTTTATCTCGGACATCTAAAATATTTAAGCATTTAACATTACCGAGTTAGCTAAATAAATCTTCAATTTAGCATAATTAGGTTTGTTTAAATTAAGGAACGCATTGATATTGCAAAATAGTTTCATATTCCTTCGGAACACTAAATTGGAACTTAAAATAACTCGCAGTTTTCCCTTGCTTTCCCAGCGTCCAGGTCATGAAATGCATTTATCTAGCAGAGCAGATGCTCTTCCCTACACGTTAATCCAGACCTTACAACTTTTTCTGCAGGGCTGCAGCAGCCCTGTGAGTCTCTCACAAGGGGAGAGGGCAGCTCTCCTTTTTGTGTTTCTGCAGGCAGAGGAGAGCACGAGGCAGGTTTATCCATGGAGCTCACACACAGTGACAGGGGAATGGAGAGAGTCAGGGAATTATGGAATGGTTTGGATCAAAGAACCCTAAAAGATCATCTTGTTCCAACCCCTCCAACCTCCCACCATCCCAGGGTGATCCAAGCCCTGTCCAGCCCGGCCTTGGACATCTCCAAGGTTCCAGGGGCAGCCACAGCTTTCTGTGGTCATTTTGCACTTGTCCAGCAGGGAAAGCTTGGCAGGAGATTCTTTGGGATCCTTACTTTGGGATTGTGGGAGATGCTTTAAGGTGATTATTCTCCTGTCCCAACACTGTGGCCGAACCTCTCTCCTTCACCCTCAGACCTGAACTCCAGCTGCATTTCCAGCTGAGCCTGCACCCACAGTTCCCAGTTCCCTCTGGAATTCCTTTCACTCCTCAGCCCCTAATTTTAGGAAACTCTCCTCATCTGACGACCCAGCTCTTAAAAACCTCACTTTGAAACCCCAGTTCCATCAGCGCCTGCATTTTTCATGAACTTTGGCTGCCCCTGGATCCCTGGAGATGTCCAAGGCCGGGCTGGACAGGGCTTGGATCACCCTGGGACGGTGGGAGGTTGGAGGGGTTGGAACAAGATGATCTTTTAGGGTTCTTTGATCCAAACCATTCCATAATTCCCTGACTCTCTCCATTACCCTGTCACTGTGTGTGAGCTCCATGGATAAACCTGCCTCGTGCTCTCCTCTGCCTGCAGAAACACAAAAAGGAGAGCTGCCCTCTCCCCTTGTGAGAGCATTTGGGCTCAAGGACAGCCGATTCTTTATCTCAACGCCAGGAAACAAAGCCCAACCTCCCGGTCCCTGTGCCATTAACAGCTCCTTCCCTTCAGCAGGTGGAAGAGCGGGGTCAAAAGCAGCGTTTTCACCTCCATCCCTGATTGTCTCTGCAGCTTCCAGGCTCTCTGGGACACTGCCTGGCATTGCTGGGCAGGACAAGTTAATTTGGGTAACATCCTTGGCATTGCAGTGAAGATGCCTTAAAATATAGTGGGGGTTTGTTTGGTGGTGTTTTGTTTTTGTTTTTGGTTTTGGTTTTGGTTTTTTTTTTTTTTTGTGGGTATTTTTGGGTTGGTTTTTGTGGTTTTTGGTGTTTTTTTGGGGGGTGTTTGTTTGGTTTGGTTTTTTTTTGGTTTTTTTTTTTTGTTTGTTTTTTGGTTTTTTGGTTTTTTTTGGTTGGTCGGGTTTGGGGGTTTTTTTTTGGTTTTGGTTTTGTTTGGTGTTTTTTTTTTCCTTTTTTCCTAAAAAGTGTTGGTATTTCTGAGGAGCAGGAGGGAGCAGTGACCAAGCAGCTCCAGCTTCTGTACAGCCAGTTATTCACAAAAAAAAAAAAAAAAAACCCACCACTGAACTGCCTCCTACAGCACTTTTAGCCTAACAGGGTCTCAGGACAGGGGCAGGTATCCCAAGAGGAGGAATCCCACATTTCTGATAGCCCAGAAAAGGGGTCTGTCCCAAACTCACCCAGCTCCTTCTGCCACAGAAACACAGGGCAGCATCACCAGGGCTGGCCACAATCCCCGTCCCTGTATCAAATAAATGCACTTTTCAGAGCACTGGAACAGCAGCTGAGCCTCTCTTCCCCCTCGGTTTTCTCTGGGTGATATAAAATTCAGCACTCAAGGTGCTCTTTTAAAAGTAGGTTACCTCCCGATGAAAATGCGAGTTCCTATTTGTGCTGACAATAGTGGATGATGTTAGTGCTGTGCTGCCTGGATTAAAAAAAAACAAAACCCACAGAACACCGAGAACAAAAGAAGCCTTCCCTTCCTCACTAAAATTCCCTCTGTCTGACTCAAGGACACCTTTCACCACTTGCAAGAAAACCCCCTCACACCCGACTGAATTGTGAACTGCAGAGCAGCACACTCATTTTCACAACAAGGCAGGGGAACTTCTTAAAGGGCAAAGACTTTGAGCGATTTTAAACCTTTTTCTTTTTCCCTTTTTTTCTTTTTCTTTTTCTTTTTCTTCTTCTTCTTCTCTTTTTCTTTTTCTTTTTCTTTTTCTTTTTCTTTTTCTTTTTCTTTTTCTTTTTCTTTTTCTTTTTCTTTTTCTTTTTCTTTTTCTATTTCTTCTTTTTTTCTTCTTTTTCTTTTTCTTTTTCTTTTTCTTTTTCTTTTTCTTTTTCTTTTTCTTTTTCTTTTTCTTTTTCTTTTTCTTTTTCTATTTCTATTTCTTCTTTTTTTCTTCTTTTTCTTCTTCTTCTTTTTCTTCTTCTTCTCTTTCTTCTTCTTCTTTTTCTTCTTCTTCTTTTTCTTCTTCTTTTTCTTCTTCTTCTTCTTCTTCTTCTTCTTCTTCTTCTTCTTCTTCTTCTTCTTCTTCTTTTCCTTCTTTTCCTCCTTCTCCTTCTCCTCCTCCTTCTCCTTCTTTTAGTTTTCCTTTTTCTTTTCCTTTCTTTTTTCTTTTTTTGGACACTTTTCCCCCTGCCCCCAAATAAACCAAGCTGATATATTTATTTTTTTCCCCAGCCAAGCTCCATCTCCCGTGCCTGCCCCCAGAGCTGTAATTCCTCCCGTCCTCCCCTGTAAGATCTCCAATCTCTCCAGTCAAGCTCCAAAGCTGTTAATATAAATATTTGCAATCCCATCATGTGCTGGAGAGCCCTGAGTGATGAACTGTGCTGCAATTTGCAGCCCGCTGGCCCTGGCTGCTGGTTCCAGTCTGCAGCAGGAATGTGGTGGCCTTGACAGGGAGCATTAAACAACCTGGGGATTTTACACAGGGCTAACTACAGGCTCGGGACACTTCCCAGCAGGATACTACAGGGTGGTGCTGCTCCTCCTCTTCAGGCTGTGAAAAACGAGCTTCACTTTTTTTTTTTTTTTTTTTTTTTTTGGTAAAATGTAGAAAGTTTAATAGAGAGACAAAATAAAGGGTTAAAAAGGCTGGGTGCTTGGTATTTAGCCAAGAGTACACTTTTTATTTTTGGAGGTGCTTTTTAAATGTTTTTTTAAAATATAATATAATATAATATAATATAATATAATAATATAATATAATATAATATAATATAATATAATATAATATAATATAAATAATATAATCTATATAATCTATATTATATAATATTATTATTTTTATATATTTTATATAATAATATAGTACACAATAATTTATATAATAGTTCAATAATTATTTATATAATAATATTTATAAATTATATAATACTATTTAATATTATTTAATAATATTATTTATATTATATTACATTATATATTATATTATATTATATTATATTATATCATATTATATTATATATATTACATTACATTATATTACATTATATTATATTACATTATATTATATCACATTATATTATATTATATTACATTATAATATATTACATTATATTATCTTGTTGTATATTTATTGACTATTATGCATATTTATATATTTTTAGGAATTGTTCTATAGCCACTCTTTGGGTTTCCTTTTTTAAAGTAAGTGTGTTTTTTGGTCGTGGTTTTATTCTCGCTTTTACTTTGGGCCTTGGTTTACATTTTTTTTTCAGATGGCAGATGCTGATAGCTAACATATCAAGAGCAGGCTCTTTATCATATGTTCCCTGGGTTTTATTTTGACTGGACAGTTCACTCCCAACTATGTCAGCTACCATCAGTACTGTGCCTGAGTTTTTGTTAGCAGCAGAAATAACAGCAGAGCTATTTTAGTATCACACACACGTAGCATTTATTTTAACATTAGCAAAAAAGCCAGCTTTATAACACGTGTTTTTAACAAGGCTGAGTAAATCAGGGGCACCAGGTGAGTTATGAGAGGCACAGGATTTGCAGTTTGTGCCCTTCAGCGAAACCAGAGATTTGCTGCAGTTGTTTTGGCCTTATTAAAGTGTAACACCGAGGTCCACGTGAGGAAATCTGTTATTCCAGAGACACCTCTGCACCACAGCCCGCTGTATTTAGAGCCAGGAAGGACCCTGCATCCATAGGGGACTGGTGGGGCATTATTCACTCAGGACAGAAAAGCTCCTGCCTGCTTTTCCTGGGGTGGTAAAGATCTCCTGAGAGCAAAATAAAGGGAGTGTGCTGCAAGTTTAGGGGGTTGGCTTTGTGGTTGGGTTTGTTTATTTGATGGGAATTGCTCTCAAAGTTCTTTTAATCAAAATTATTCTGTTTCTGTCTTTGTGACTCTTCCTGCTGGTGTGGTAGGGGGTTAAATTCTATCAAACCTTAAAAACAATAATAAATTAAATGAAAGCACCAGGTCAGCACTGAAATTCTAGCTCCTGTGGCCTGCTCCTCTTGGATGCCCTGCAGAAGTTTGGCAAACTCAGGGTGAGGGCATGGGGCACCTGTGAGGCAGAAATCATTGTTTGTAAGCACAGAATGGATTTAAGCTCCTGCTTCTTCAGTGAGGCTGAGATTTCACAGCTATTCCAGGACTGGGCTGGTTTGGGGCTGTAACACACTATAAATCAGCTGTCCTTGGCAAACCAAACAAGTGTCTTCTGTTCAGGAGGTTTTGGCAAGTGGAGTGTGATCCTTAGGTGCCATTCTTAGAAGAATAAAACTGATTAAAGAGCAGAAGCTAAAAATTTAGGGGGGAAAAAATGATATTAAACCAACAAGCTGTATTTACACTTAGATTACCTGAGTCCCTGGTGAGAAAAAATAAAGTCTGGCTATTTTCTGTGAACTTTCCAGAAGTGTCATCTTGTGATTTGTCCCCTCTCTGTGGCAGACTCAGCCCTTGCCACACTTGCCAGAGTGGATCTGATTGCCTGGGTTCTGTTCCCTGTCCCAGTTAAAGGCAGTTTGGTCAGTTTGATGACTTTTCCTTGTTTTTTTCAGGAGAACAGTGCTTTGGAATTGGCCCTGAGCAACCAAGAGCTTTGCCATCCCGTGGCCTGTCCCACGCCAGCTTTTCCTTTATCAATCCTCTGTTGGGGTAAATCAATTTGATCCCACGGCCTCAGCTCAAGTGCAGGGTTTGCCTGAGGGTCAGTGAGTGCCTTTTAGCAGAGAAATCCTGGAATCCTCAGCCCCCAGGGCTCCAGCACAGCCCAGGTGAGATCTGAGTGCCAGCACTGCAGGTGGGGCACGGGAGAAGCCCCCAGCCCGCCCTGGTGCCACCACAGCTGGGAGGGCTCAGGGTGGCTCAGCACAGCCTGGCCAGGCACAGAGAGCTGCCACAGCCCCTGGCAGGTGGCTGCAGGCAGAGTTCATTTCCCTCAGCACTAAAAATTCCTGTTTTGAGCAGGCACCGCCGTTGAAATCTGCTCCAAGAGCCCTGTCTTGGTTTGGACAGACAGGTATCTGCCAGGGAAAGCTGGAGTTTCCCTTGGAATGGGGAATGTAAACCCCTCTCCCCCCCTGCCAAATTATAATTTTGCAATTCAGGGCTTTCAGGCAAAGATTTGGGAATAGGAATAACAGTTCTTTACTGGGAATATTAACAATACAAATGTAGTAGAAAAACAAACCCACCCAACCAAACCAGCAAACAAACAAACAACAGTTTTGGAGAACCCTGACAGAGTCAGAGCTACAACCTGACACCCTGTTGGTCAGGGGGTTGGGAGCAGCCCCAAAGTGAGTCCTCCTGGAGTGGCAGATGTGGGTCTGGTGGAGCAGAGATGATCCTGTAGAACAAGGGTCCAGTGATGGTGAGAAGGGTCCAGGGGTGGTGAGAAGGGTCCAGGGGTGGTGAGAAGGGCCCAGGGATGGTGAGAAGGGTCCAGGGATGGTGAGAAGGGTCCAGGGGTGGTGAGAAGGGCCCAGGGATGGTGAGAAGGGTCCAGGGGTGGTGAGAAGGGTCCAGTGATGGTGAGAAGGGTCCAGGGATGGTGAGATGGGTCCAGTGGTGGTGAGAAGGGTCCAGGGATGGTGAGAAGGGTCCAGTGATGGTGAGAAGGGTCCAGTGGTGGTGAGAAGGGTCCAGTGATGGTGAGAAGGGTCCAGTCTTCCTCCCAGAAATCGGGTGAAAAGTGGATCTTCTCCTGTTCCTGTGTCTCAGTTTTATCCAGGTAAAAACTGCCTGCTCCTGCTCTAGGAAGGCTACAGCCTGGGGAGGTGTTCGTGGCCCATTATCAGAATGAGTTACAAGAAATAAAGAAAAACATCCCCTCAACTGCTTTTAGCAACTGAAAATAGAATGCACACCCCTGGCTCCACAACCCAGGACAGGCCCAAAATACGATTCCAAAAAATTTGATGCCTATTGGCAGCCAGGCAGTCTCTACAAGGCATGGTTTTCCACTCAGGTCATGATGCCATCCGAAACTCCCAGTCAATTTTTTTGCAGCTAAGTTCTAAACCCCTGAAAGCAGCATTTTACAATGGAAATGCTGATCCAAGCATCCAAGAAGAGTGCCACACACTATAAAAATAAAAGTGAATCATAAAGCAGTTAAGGTTTGATTACTATAAAATACCTGGGCTTGAAATTTTGATTCAGACTTGGGGTTTGTTTTTTGTTTTTTTTTTTTTTCTTAATTACATCTCATGACCTAGAGATACTTTTTGGACAGATAACGTCTGGGGAATTAGATCAAAGATCCTTTTTGTAACTTCAGAATACAGCACTAATGTGTTCCACGGTCTCCTTGAAGCACAAAACACAGGACTTTGAAAGTTATTTGGTCTACTTGTAAATAACAGTGGGAAGTGGAGCTTGCAATTAAAGAGAAACTCCTCCTCTCAACTCCAGCCAACTAAAATTGAGATTTCTAGGGGTAAATCAAAAAAAGGCAAAAAAAAAAAAAAAAAAAAGGCAAAAAAAAAAAAAAAAGAAAAAAGGAAAAGCCTCCCAAGATTTCAAAGATGCCTGGTAGGAATATTTCTTAATTGAGCCGTGCTTTAGAGCTGCATGGAATTGTTCTTATTAAAAATTGAATAAGAACAGAGGAGAAGAACATGGGAGCTTTGGAGAGATTAGAGCTTTGTAAGAGTTACTTAAAAGGTTTCTATTAGACTTCAGGGCTTCTCTCACCTCCTAAAAGCTCACCTCTCCACAAAATAATCTGGAAATTCGGGGTTCCAGCCACCAAGCCCTGCAATCAGTAGTTTGGAAAGAGGGAAAAGCCTTTCGTTGCAGGACAGTGGCTGTGCTGATGCTGGCTCCACGTGTTTGCTCTGCCTGCCAAATAATCACCACGTTGCTTCTCAGCTTGACAGGTTCCTTCTCAACCCACACTTCTCCCTGAAATTTCTGATTTAACTCCTTGAGAGCTGTCCCAGCCCCCTGTTTCCTCCCCATTTTCCAGTGGGTTGGATATTCCAGAGCACACCAGACCACATCCCATGAATCTCAGCATCCAGAGGGACCAGAGGGATTCCCATCTCTGTTTAAACCCCTGCCATTGCATGGGCAGGGTATAAAACCTGCCTTGGAGTCACCCTCTGGAGTTCCAGCACCTTTCTGCACTAAAATTGCAGGTTTGCCATGAAATCCTTGAAACCAGCCCCTGCTCTCCTGCTTTGGAGCCCGGGCAGGGGTCAGAGGGAGGGGACAAATCCCCTCTCCCAGCCCCTGGGCTCCCCCTGTGCCAGCCCAGCCCTGCCCAGCTCCCAGCACTGGCACATTTGGGGGATTTCACAAATGAACATTATTTCAATAATGGGCAACCTGGGCAATAGGAAAAAGCTTTTCTTTGAGGGACAGTGGCAGCTCTGCTGATCTTTGCTGCTCTTGCCTTTCCAGCTCCCCCAAGCTGGCTCACAGAACAATTTCCCTTTTTTTTTTTTTTTTTTTTTTTTTTAACCAAAATCTCCAATGCCACATTCCCACCCTGTTCCCCTCTTTGCAGGGCTGTTGCATCTTTTGAAAGGGGTTAACTCTGCCTCTCCAGAGCTGCCAGTGGACAGGGGAAGCTTCAAAAAATAAATATTAAATATAAATAAATAAACACATAAATAAATAAAACAAACAAAAAAATTAAATTAAAATTAAATTAAATTAAATTAAATTAAATTAAATTAAATTAAATTAAATTAAATAAATTAAATAAAATTAAATAAAATTAAATAAAATAAACCAACAATAAAATAAAATAAAATAAAATAAAATAAAATAAAATAAAATACCCCCCCAAAAAATTAAAAATAAAAATAAACATAAATTAAATAAATAAACCCCAAAATTAAATAAAAATAAAATAAAATAAAATAAAATAAATAAAATAAAAAAAAAATAAAAAATAAATAAAAAATGAAAATAAAATAATAAATATTTTATTAATACTAATAATAACAACCTGCTCCTGAGTGTGGCTTGGGCTGATCTGACAGATATGTGGGATTGAAAATGCTGCTAATAGACTCGGTCTGTACTAACAGCAATTAGAGATTTACTGCTTTGCTTCAGTTTGAGCAGCCTTTATGATCAATCAGAAACCTCTGGATTGCCAGGAAAAAAAAAAAAAAGAAACAAAACCAGAGGAAAAGCCAGAACGACGGGCTCTGTCTGGAAATTGGGAGCAGCCCAGGATTCTGTGTCCCTGACCCACAGCATCCCTCCCCAGCTGACATTTGCCATTAAATTGAAACCCAGCCTCTCTCACAGCCCCCACCGAGGGAGGCTGGAGCCTCCCCTGCCCCAGAGGTGGAGAGAGGGGCAGGAGGAGCTTCTGCCACCCCAGGAACACAGCAAGTACCTGCTGAGGGCACAGCCAGCCCTGGTGTTCTCAGCCCAGCCAGGATTTACTGCTTGATCCTCAGCACCCCCAGCCCTAAAAGGCAGAAAATGATTCAAAGCAACTAAGTGGGAATAAAAGGATGTTCCTGCCGTGCCCAGTTCTTCTGGGAACTGCCTCGCTGCTGCAGTCAGTCCTTCTGGGAACAGCCTCAGAGCTGCTGCTGTGACTGAACTTGCTGGAGATGGAGCCAAGCAAGGAGTTGGAATGAATAATTTAATCTGGAAGTTCAAGCTTTTTTTTTATTTTTTGCTACGTTTGTCAGTAAACTATGGTTTGGTCTCGTCTTCTTTTCATTCATTCATTCATCAATAAATGCCCTGAATTTTAAATTAGGGGAAAAAAAAAAAAAGAAGAAGAGTAAGATATAAAATAATTCAAGAATAGGATATGGTTAATGAGAAGAGGGAGATAAATTTAAACAAGTTAGAAAAGAAATCTTATGGGATAATTCACCAAAGAAAAGACACCAGGATGAGCTGCACGAAGAGAAATAAAAGCAGAGCCCCACCAGCTGTACAAAAATCACTTTAAAGCAGTCTGAACAACCTTTCCTCAAATGTGAATGAAATCTAAACTTCTGTGCAATCAAGTTGATGGTGTTTGCTTTTAAAAAAAAATAAAAAATCCTTAACCTGCTAAAAATCTGATTGTTCATTTTCTTTCCAATTTAGGCATTTCTAAAAGTCTCCCTAGGAATATTCTTAAAACCTGAACATCCCTTCTTAAAACAACACCACGGCAAAGGAAACCCGATTTTTGTGAAGTGTTAAACATCTCCTTAAAAGAACTGGGAGGCATTTTCAGGTGCTCAGCAGGGCAGGCTGCCTTGTAGCCGCAGAATATTCAGCTGTGATTTCAACAGGAGAGCTCTGCTCCTCAGTGCCAGCTCACACAAACCACCCCAAGGCTCTCACATTTCCCTGCACAGAACCAGGAGAACTGGGAGAACTCAGGCACGGCTTCGTTGTCTCTTCCTTTAACTGCAGATGACAAAATTATCGAGAATTTGCTGATACTGCTCTGAAGAGCCCCCCTAAAAATCCCAGATGTGCTACAAGGTACAATTAGAAAAAGCATCAAAAATAATTTTGAGGTAAATCTCATACAACCCATATCATTAGAGAAATTTCTCTCTCCTTTTTTTTTTTTTTTTTTTTTTTTTTTTTTTTTTTTTTGCCAATTAATTAAATTTTAAGCATTGGCTAACGAAGAAAACCGATGATAGAAACGGCAGGCAGTGAAAACTGTCAGTGATTCACATAGCAACCCCCTGTCAGCTTCAGTGTGGCTCAGCACTTATTTATTGTGGGGGCTCTGCTGACACAAACCCTCTCCCTGAACCCTGTGCTCCCTGTTCAGGGCCATCCCCAGCCCAGGCCGTGCTATTTAATTTAACTAATTTACTGAATTAACAGCAAAACCCCTCCCACCCCAAACCTGCTCCAGAGCAGAGAAGGAATCAACATTTTGTCTGCAACAGATAAAAAGTCTGACGGGCAAAGTCTCCAACTGCTGCTGCCATTCATTTTGATAAAACACTAGCCATGAATAATTAGTATTCATTTGCTCTAATTAAGGAACCTAGCTAATGGGAGCTGGATTTAGACTGGGCTGGGGCGGATTCCTGGGGCCCAGCAGGCTCAGATCCCAGCCCAGGTGGGCACGGGGCTGCTCCCCAGGGCAGGGGAGCAGTGGGAGAGGATTTCCAGCAGCAGCAGCAGGGGCTGCAGCCCTTCTCAGGTCCTGCAGCTCCTGTGGATTGTGCCTAAAGCAGAGCTGCAGTTCTGGGACTACCAGTCAGCAGAGCAGGTGCACAGATGCTTTTCTTTTCTCTGTTATTGTCATGATGCAGTAAACTCGTGTAAGAGTGAGCAGGCAGGGGGGTTTTACAGCTCTGCTGGGAGCTGGGGAGCTTTGCCCAAGGGCTGGAGCTGCCCAGAGAGGAGATGGAGATCTGCTCTCCTGTTACCACATCATCAATATCATCATCATCCCCAAAATCCCACCCTGTGCCTGTGGGCATCATCCTGACGCTCCTGGAGCTGCCCAGCTTGGTGCTGTGGCCAGTTCTCAGCTGCTCCATCCTCCTGGGGCTCCAGACAGGACAAAGATTCCTTTTAACCCCTGGGAGGTCACACACACACTGCTCCGGGTTCTGGCTCCTGCTCCCCACAGCTCCAGCACTGCCTGGGCCATCCCCTGGCTCAGCTCCCTCAGGTTTCAGCTCTTGGTCTCAGGCACTGCTGGAGCACTGCTGCTTGCTTCAGGGAAGTGGCAGCGCTGCTTCCATGGCAGGTGCAGCCTCAAACCTGGAAATTCCTCCTGCCTGCTGCCTCACCCTGCTCCTGTCTGGGCAGGGTGCTGGGAATTGGGGCTCCCAGCCCCAAAGCAGAAGAAAATCCCTCGTCCTGCTTGATGCTGTTCAAGATCACGACGACACGGACTCCGAGGTCAGAAGGCTGAAATGACTCCAATCTTTATTACCCAGGAATTTCCCTTTATGCTGTTTTACAAAGAACCCACCCAAGGGGTGGAAGAAAGACAAACTTCTTCGACTACATTGGTCAGAGCAGAGGGACAACAAGAAGAAGTCCCTCCTAGGGAAAGGAATGCAAACAAAGGTCACAGTCAGGAAAACAAACGTGTCTCTTGTTGACAGAACAGTGTCTGGGAAAGAGATTCAGAGAAATCAAAACATCACAGCACGAACCATGGCTACAACTGCTGGTGCCCAGCTCAGCTGAGGGGTGACACTGCTTGGAGCTGCTCCAAAGCTCATCCTGAGTAGCCCTGGTTGGTGCCTGAGGTGTTTTAGTTTCTCTGAAACTCTTTTGGGGGGAGAATGCAGCCAGGATGGGCTTTGCCATGGGGACAGGAACATCTCAAGGGTCCATGGATGTAGCCCTGGTTCATGCTGTGATGTTTTGGTTTCTCTGAAACTCTTTCCCCAGAGAGTTTTCTGCCAACAAGAGACACGTTTTCCTGACTGTGACCTTTGTTTGCATTCCTTTCCCTAGGAGGGACTTCTCCTTGATGTCCCTCTGCTCTGACCAATGTGATTGAAGAAATCTGTCTTTGTTTCACCCATTGGGTTGTTCTCTGTACAACGGCATAAAAAGGAAGAAATTCCCAGAAATAAATGGAGTCATTGTCAGCCCTCTGAGTCAGAGCTGTTGTGGTCTTTAACAGGGTCAATCCTGCACCAGTGTCCCTGTGCTGCTCCTCTCTCTCCCAGCAGACAGTTCCTTTCCTTCAGGGACAGGCTGGGGAGCCTGGCCAGCCCTGCACAGGGGATGCTGCAGCCACGGCTGGGGAAGGGGGAAGAGAAACCAGGAATCAAATCCCAAGTCGGAGCTGGAAAAACAACCAGAGCCTGTGCTTGTCTCGTTCCCTCTAGAGGGGAACTCAGTGTTCTAGGGGATGTGGAGGTCTCTCTTACAGAGGGGAAAACGCAGCTGGAATTTAAGATCAGGATATGCCAGGTTAGCCATCTGAACTGGGGCACCTGAAGCAAGCTTGATAATTTTATATGTCAATAGTTGTGGGCAGCGTGCAGGCATTGGTAACTGGAGTTGTGCAGGGAATAAGCAAATGATGCTTCATCTATTGAATTAGCATTTGGGGCTTTCTGTCCTTTGAAAATGCAAAAAACTGCTGGCACTTTAAAAAAATAATTCCTGCTTAGATTCCCCTTAAATGCCACCCCTTCACTTAATTCCTTTATGTTTTCAGTTAATTAAAAGAAAACAATTACACTCGTTAAGTCACTGGAATTTACAGTTCAATGCCTCTGCCTTTAAAATAGTAAAAAAAAAAAAAAAAAATCGAAATTTTTAAAAGAAAAACCCTAGAAAATTTATTACTATTTACCCCAAATCATATATTTTTTTTTGTTCCCCTCTCTAAAATGCCATCTGGGAGGAGGCCAAATTACACGTGAATGCCTTCTAAAGGGCTCAATAACACAATCGGATTTGCTGTGGGAATGGTTATGGATTCTGCTCTACAGCAGTGCTAGTTGGCTCAGCTATAAAATATCCATATCTCTGTATCAGTGATAGATGACCCGGGATAATAAAAGATCTTGACTTGCGTGTATGTTAACAATTAATGGGATGTATAATGTATCACATACTGTGTGTGGAAGGTAATAAAGAGGTGTAAATGAGAATTACACTGGTTAATTGGTGTCATTAATGGTTCTTTTGTTCTGCTGGAAAAGCGGTGTCTTATTCTGAGGGTGATGTTGGAGGGCTGAGTGCAGAGCACGGAGTTGAGAGGAGTTAAAAATGCCAGCTCGGCCGGGAAGTGGCTCCTGCAGGGTTTGTCCTGACCGGGATGCAGCTGGAAAATCCAGATTTCTTCCTTTCAGCTGGGGGCTGCAGGCTCAGCCCTGCCTGGCCAAGCAGATCCCCTCTGGTCCCCCTCTTTCCCTGGCTTGGCCTCCTCCTGCTCCCTCCTGCCCATCCCATCTCCATCCATGCAGCACAACCAGCACTGAGGATGCTGGATGGGGACAGGGACAGGGATGGGGTCAGGGATTGGGGATGGGGATGGGGATGCGGACAGGGATGGAGACAGGGACTGGGGATGGGCAAAGGGATTGGGGATGGGGACAGGGATAGGCACAGGGATGGGGACAGGGACTGGGACAGAGATTGGGACAGGGATGGGCACAGGGACTGGCACAGGGAAGGGCACAGGGATTGGCACAGGGACTGGTACAGGAATGGGCACAGGTGGATGGGCACAGGAATGGGCACAGGGAAGGGCACAGGGATTTGCACAGGGATTGGCACAAGGACTGGCACAGTGAAGGGCACAGGAATGGGCACAGGGATTTGCACAGGGAAGGACATGGATTGGCACAGGGACTGGTACAGGAATGGGCACAGGTGGATGGGCACAGGAATGGGCACAGGGAAGGGCACAGGGAAGGGCACAGGGATTTGCACAGGGATTTGCACAGGGAAGGGCACAGGGATTTGCACAGGGATGGCACAGGGATTTGCACAGGGATGGGCACAGGGATTTGCACAGGGATGGCACAGGGATTTGCACAGGGAAGGGCACAGGGATTTGCACAGGGATGGGCACAGGGATTTGCACAGGGATGGCACAGGGATTTGCACAGGGATGGGGACAGGGCCAGGCACAGGGCCATGTCCTGCCCCAGCTGCAGCAGGTCCAGCAGCAGCCACCCTGGTTAATCCCCGTGGCTGTGCTGCAGTGACAGCTCCAGACAAGAGCAGAGGTCAAACACACACAGAGCTGAGACTGAAAGCTTCCTGCCTGAGCTCAGAGCCTCCCAGCCTAACAAGATCCCCACCCGAGCCTCAGTGTCCTGGCACTGGGGGACTCTGCAGCCTGGGCTCTCCCAGCACAGGGATGTGCTGTGGGCTGAGGCCACGCCAGCATCACCACCCCAGACCCTCAAGGACAACATTTCACCCCAGAACCAAGGGCTGGATTCCCCAAAGCTGCTCTGGCTTCTGTTGCTAAACCCAGGTTTAGCAGAGGGTTAATTGGCTTTTTACAAAGTGGCCTGTGCACACTGGAAACTTCGTTTCAATTGCCATATTTAATAAATTAACTTAATAATGGGACAAAAAAAAATGTCTGACTGGAGGCTGCATTCATCTCTAGCTTAATCCACTCCTGTTGAAATGGGATGCCTGAAGATCACCATAACCCCACACAATAACACTCCCCCCAGCCCCTGCTCCTGCCCTGTTTTACCTCTACCCAGAACCAGCTTTAGGCCCCAAATCAGAGCATTTCCCCACCTGGGTAAAAAGTATTAATTTTGTTCTCAGCATTCCCTCACACTTACAGACATCTGTAGGGTTTAAAAATTTTAGAGCA
The DNA here is from genome assembly GCA_027886175.1 of Phylloscopus collybita. Taxonomy (NCBI): domain Eukaryota; kingdom Metazoa; phylum Chordata; class Aves; order Passeriformes; family Phylloscopidae; genus Phylloscopus; species Phylloscopus collybita. The sequence continues at coordinate 1,629,969 of JAJNNQ010000027.1, forward strand.
TTTTGAGTACATCATTTCTCTTGGAGGAATTTGCATAACTAAAAGCAAACAGGCGATATAAAAATGCATTTGTGTGATCATCATTTTAAGGGGTTGACTAAAACCTTTTTAGGGAGACAATTAGAAATGCAGAGGGAGTGTGGCTGATTTATGTCTGTGACAGATTCCCTGACTGCTCTGTCTTAGTGTATTCTGAGCTCCCCATTCCCATCACCAGCTGGTAAACACCTCCATTAAATATTTCTCTTTTGACCTGGACACTTTTATTTCATTAGAGTGCATTACACACGGGCCAATATCAGAGTAATTTACCCAAACTCTTGGTGCAGTTGGTTTTGAGAGTGGAAAGTTGCAGAGAGACAGACAAATAAAAGAACCTTAAACTGCCCAGAACACAGTTGTGGTTTCTAAAAAAAATTCAGAGTTGATTTAACCTTAAAGCATTTACCTAAATTTTTTTTGCACATTTTCTATTTGGAAGGTACAATAAAAAGAAAGCACAAAGCTCTGATAACTGTGTAGGAGCCATCACAGCCCAGGAATTTTAAGTCCTGCACTTTGCCTGCCCTTCCCTGAGATGGACTCTCTTTCTCCAGCTCTCTTTCCTCCTTTAAATGATTCCAACAAACAACTTAATTTTCCCCATTTACCTTCCTCCCACAGCTGTCCTCTTCAGGGAAGCACAAAATGAATTGGCTGCGTGTTTATGAGTTATTTGGGCCCTTTTTCCCTGTCTCAAGATGTCTCATGATGAGATTTCTCACCCATAACTAATTACTCCACAGACCAAGGCACTCCTTCCCAACACTAACAGTGATGCAATTTTTAACTCCACACCTTTTATTTTCGGAGAAAAAAGAAACTTAAAAAGGTTTCCTGAAAGGCTCTGAAGGCATCCCTGGGCCCTGAAATGTGTGCTGACCTCTGCCTGAGGCTGAGCACTCATCCTGGGTGCTGAGGCTCTCTGAACTGGCCCTTCCCTTTGAAGCAGTGGGGAGAAAACAACAGCAGGGTGGTGATGCTGGTAAAGACCACAACCACACCGGCTCCGACTTCAGAAGGTGACAATGACTGTGTTAATTTCCCGGTAATTTCTCCCCTTTTATCCTGTTCTACAGAGAACAACCCAATGGGTGAAACAAAGACAAACCCCTTCACTCACATTGGTCAGAGCAGAGGGACAGAGGAGAAGTCTCTCCTAGGGAAAGGAATGCAAACAAAGGTTACAGTCAGGAAAACGTGTCTCTTGTTGGCAGAAAAGAGTTTCAGAGAGCCCAAAACACCTCAGGAACCAGCCAGGGCTACAGCAGGGCACTTTCTGAGGGAGTCACAGATTTTTTCTGAGGGTGAGGAGCAGGCTGCCAAGGCAAAGCCAGCCTTTGGCACCAGAGCTGTGCCATGCAGGGCTGGGGTTGTCTCTCCCTGCCCAGGGTCAGAAGAGGGTGGCAGCAAGGAGAGCTTTGAGTGTCCCACCAGCCAGAGCCCCTCCTGTGCTGGCTGGGGGTCACACACAAAGTGGGAGAAGGAAAGGCAGTTGGATGTCAGGTTTAGCCAGTGCAAGGATTTTTATTTCAGTTGCTCTACCCCCATCTCAATCCAGGTTAGCTTTAAAAGCTAATGATCAACAATAAATCAGGTTTATTTCAAATTAGAAATCCGCCTGCTCTCAGTGTGCGGCATTTCTTAAGGAAAAGAGGCTTCCAGAGAAAACCTGATTTATTTTATTTTTTTTTTTTCCTTTCCTGAACACATCAACTTAACACGGAGCACACAAAATTCCAGTTTCCTTTGGTTGTCATTGACTCCTTCAGGGAGCTCAGAGCTGAAAAGCACCCATGACACTGCCCCAGAAATCAGGGAGACATTTAAAAATAAAGCTAAAAAGGTGCTTGCTAGAGGTTCACAAATGGTGGGGCTGTTACCAGGTGTTTTGATCTCTGTGCAAAGGAATATCCCCACTGATACCAGTGAGAGCTGGATGCACACACCCAGAGGCAGAGGCACACATTTTGTTTGCTGATAAATAAATTTTTAAGCTCAGGAAATGAATTGCTCAGTATTGTTTTCCCAGACCCTAGATTCAGGAGACTTTATGAAGATGAGAGTGCTCTGACTGGGAAATAATTTCTGTTTCAGGAAGCTCATTTCTTTCAGGCAAAGAACCTGAAAGTTTATAATGCTCACCAGAAATGAGTAATAATTTATTACTTATGGATATGTCTGTGCTGTGAAGTATATGGGACATGGAATGAAATCCTGGACCCATTCAAGTTAATAACAGAACTGCCACACTTTAAAAAGGGTGTTAGCCTCTATAATTTACAGCCTAAGAGCAGATATTGGACCCTGGAAAAGTTTAATTTGAACTTCAGGGAAGAATCAGACTGTATCAGACTGGAAAAAAAAAAACCTCTCACTGATTTTAGGAACCACTCGACTGAGTTGAAGCAAAACTGTGTTACAGCACATCTCCAGAGATGTCAGGGAATAATATTTATCTAAATAGTGGATGAAAGATAATTGAAAAAGCAAAAAAAAAACCCCACAAAAAACCCCCCAAAACCAAAAAACCCACAAAAAAAAAAAAAAAAACCAAAAAACCCCCCAAAAAACCCAACAAACAAACAAACAACCCCAAAACAAAAAAAACCAAAAAACAAAACAAAACAAACAAAAAAACCCAAAAAAAACCCCAAAAAACCAAACAAAAACCAAAACAAAACCAACCAACCAAAAACAAAAAAACCCCCAAACCACAAAAAAAAAAAAAAAACAAACCCAAAAAGCTGTGGCAAAAGCAGACACTGTGGACAAACAGCACAAAAGAAAAAAAAAAAAAAAAAAAAAAAAAAAAAAAAAAAAAAAAAGAGTAAACTAATTGAAAATCTTCAGGGAAAGAGAAATCAGATCCTCACTTCTAGGAGCTCATGATAAAAAAAAAAAAAAAAAAGAGAGAAAAGCCCCCTGCCAGTGCCCTTTTAAGTGTACAAGCTTGCTGCACCGAGGATCCAGCCTGCTGGAAATTAGTATAAATCTCCCAGTGTATTAAAGCAGCAGCAGATGAGGGTAGCTATGGTAATTCTAGCACTTTATTAAACAGCAGACAAATTGAAGAGTACATTTCCTGCTTTTGGAAAGAAATGACTGATCTCTCCTGGCTGGGGAAGGCTGAGGGCAAGGGGAGCTGCCTGCAGTGGCTTCACCCAGCGCTGCAGTACATCCATCAGGACATTTGCTGGGGCTCTCTCCATGGGAAGGAGAAGTGGGGGACTGGCTTCTTGGAGCTGAAATTAATTTTATTGCTGTGCTAACTAACTCTTTCCCCCCCCTGGAATGGCACACAAATAAAGAAAAATGGTTGGGGAGGCTGGTCCCTCTGCTCAGCCCTGGTGTGCCTGCAGCAGGGCTGAGCTCTGCACCATCCCCAAACTCAGGAAACAGATCCAGAAAGGAGCACAGATCTGATTGGGGGTAAAAAAAAAAAAAAAAAAAAAAAAAATTTGTATTTTGACCGTGTTTTATTTTTAACATAAACCATCTTGAAAAAAAGTTTTATGATTTAGCATTTATGAATGACTAGATTTTAAGAGAATTGTAATATTTTTTTTAGGGTATTTCAGCTCTATGAGTTATTTCTTGTAGATTCAGATAATGACATTATAAATCTTTCTGGGGAGGCAATTACTAAGGCAGAAATGGCCTATTCCCCATTGGCTTTTAGGCTCAGCTTACTGACATATTACAAGCAGGCTTACCATGGTCATTAAAAACTGATCTGGGATTTATTGTACCTCTTTAAACTCTCGGTACTTTGAGAAGTATTGAACAGAAAGGAATACAAGGTGAAGTTACAAAAGGATCCAACGAAGCAATCAGGGGAAAAATAGGCTTAATTTATCCCAGCCAGGCCCACCAGAAGCGCCACAAAAATATTTGAAATTGAGCTTTGAGTCCTTAATAGAGATCACTCCCGTGAGCTATTAATCATATCAAATGGAAACACTTTTAACCAGAGAGTTTGGGAACAGGAGGGCCAGCACCACGAGATTACAGGGCAGAAAACAAAGCCAAGGTTTTAAGTCTGCCAATAATAACAGAATAGCTGCCCGGTGTAGCAGACAAGAATGGAAAAAAAAAAAAAAAAAAACCAAAAAAACTTCAGCTGCAGCAACTTTTCTAGATCCCAGTCACCTGCAGTGCCAGCAGGAATTTTCTCAGTGCCTGCTGCCCACCCTGCAGCTCAGTGCAGGCAGCCAGGATCTGGGCAGTCCCTGGGGAGCAGCAGCACCTGGGCAGGGGAGCCCAAACCCTGCCCTGAGCTCACAGCAAGGCCAGGAGGAGAGGAACCCAGGGGATGTGAGCAGCACTGGCACAGGCAAAGGTCAGTGACAGCGTTTCTGTTCCTCACCTGCACCCAACCCTCAGCCCTGACCTGCTGCTGGCCCTGGGTTGGGTTTGGGGCATTGGGACATCTCTCCTCTCCTCTCCTCTCCTCTCCTCTCCTCTCCTCTCCTCTCCTCTCCTCTCCTCTCCTCTCCTCTCCTCTCCTCTCCTCTCCTCTCCTCTCCTCTCCTCTCCTCTCCTCTCCTCTCCTCTCCTCTCCTCTCCTCTCCTCTCCTCTCCTCTCCTCTCCCCTCCCCATGGGATGAGTGGCTGCTCAGGGAGCTGGGGTGGGTTTTGTTTCTCCTCTTTTTGTTTCTCCCCTGGGAACCCCGCTTTGGTTTAGGCTCAAAGTCCCCCAAGGGTCAGAGGTGCCTCAGGGGGTTCCACACTTTCCAAAATAGAGGGAGGAAAGCACCAATCTCCAGTTTTATCATCAATTCTCTACTGGCAGACCATAATTACCTAGAAAACAAGGCCATATTTTTGGTTTTAACTCTGGAAACCATGTGGCAGTTTGGTTGTCTTCCAATCTGTGAATGGGCACCAGGTTTGTAATGAATGGTGGCTCAGAGCCCCCCTGAAAGCCTCACTAGAGGGGTTTGAGGGCTGTTGATCTAAGAACTAAATGTCATTTCAGCTTTGGAAGGCACCAGAAGCTTCCTCCAGATGATTCTGACAGACACAACAAATCTGGATGTTGTACAAGGTGCTGGGTTGGCCAACACTCATTTTAAAGGATGTGTTTTAACATAATATTCATTTCCAACCTGAAACCATATTATTACAGGTATTCTGAAAGCACAGCCTTTTTGTCGAGTTTGCATTTTCCAGAGAGATTTGTCACTCTAAAATTCTCTTTACTTTTCCCCAGGAATAAACTGAACTGTATTTGAAAATAATGGCTTTAATTATAATTGGCATATCTGAGCCTACAGCTAGTGCCAGTCACTTTGCTAAGTGACATTACTTATGACACTGGCAAGATCAGAGTCTTTTATCACTTTTTTTTTTAAATTATTAATAGGAGACAAATCTCCAACCTTCTCTAATATCTGATTATCTCTGGATAACTGGAGACGGGTGAAGATAGAAGATCACATCCAGAACTGGGGCCCCACCAGCAATCCCTAAAAATCCATGGTATTCAGAGAGCAGGAACTTCTCCAGATGAGCAGAAATCCAAAGATTTGCACCCCCCTGGACTAAAGTGGCTGTCACAGGATTGCTGTGTCTAAATCAGGGCTGAGAAAACTCTGCCCTGGTACTGGGCACAGCCCACGACCTCAACTCGCATTTTTGGGGTCTGTTGGCATCCAGTGCAGCAAAAGTGCCTGATGGATCCATCCATCCATCCATCCATTGATCTCTCCACCCATCCATCCATCCATTGATCTCTCCACCCATCCATCCATCCCATCCATCCCATCCATCCCATCCATCCATCCCTCCATCCATCCATCCCATCCATCCATCCATCCATCCATCCCTCCATCCCTCCATCCCATCCATCCATCCATCCCATCCATCCCATCCCATCCATCCATCCATCCATCCATCCATCCATCCCTCCATCCATCCATCCCTCCATTCATCCTTTATCCATCCCTCCACCCATCCCTCCATACTAAAATGAGGAGAGATTGCTGGGGCAGATGGGCTGAGGGGAAGGGATGAAGGGCAGGGAGTAAAGCTCCGAACACACGGGGTAAGTCAGAGAAAGAAAACACCTTTAATTCATGTTTTCCTTTGCTTTGTCCACCCATGCAGCCAGCAACATCTTCCCTCACAGAAAGCTGACCTCAAGGCTCAGCTGAAACATTTCCAGGATCATTCCTTAGTGCAGGCAAGCAGATTTCCAAAACTGTGGAAAATGATTAACAATTTGGGATTTGGGAATTTCAGTGTGAAAATTCTCGAAATAGACTTCCTTTGCCCACAGAGTGAGCTGAAGCATCCATGGGTTTTTACTGCAAACTCCCACTGATTTCCATGCCATGCCCAAAGCGTCCTGGCACTGAGGCAGGTTCCCAACCTAATGGGAATGAAATTAAATTCCCAATTACAGTTTCTGAGGTGTCAGCTGCCACCTCCTCCAGGCGAAGCAGGTGACCTCCAGGAGCCCCCTCCCAGCTGAGCTATTCCATGGAAAGCTGCTTTTCCGTGCTGTGGCACTGGTGCTGAGGATGCCACTTAGCATGCTCAGGGATGAGCTCTGCAGCAGGCAGGATGGAGCTGGAGGAATGCAATTTAAAACACATTTTCCTCGCAGAGAACGCGATGTGTGGTTTTCCCAGGAGGAGCTCTCACGACCTATTCCAGTCACAACCCTCATTTATAGGTGGTGCTGGGATGAAGGAAACCTGCTGCTCCGTAGTGAGGAGTTTTTGTGATGCAATCACTGGAGCAGCCATCACAGAAAATTAGGTCCCTGTATGATTCTGCATGGAAACAACTTGAGGATTCTGTCTGAACTAAGTGATTTACAGCAGAGAAATATTTCTCCCTGCTACCCAGAGGGCCCAAATTGAATCTTGGATGGAACAGCTGCAGTTCTGAAGGACTGCTCTGTGTCAATCCAGCACCTGACAGCAGCTGAGCTGGGAGAAGGAACAATTCTGATTTTGCCCTTTTCCTGCAGATTGGCAAAAGCATTTCTGAGTCCAGTTCTGAGCCTAGAACCAATCTTCAACGTTCATGCCAGAAACTCAGGGGGATCGTGGAGGGAAGAGCAGATTGTGAATCCCCTGGGGAGAATTCCCTGGGAAGAGCTCATTTATGTGAAAATACGAGCCTGGCACTGTTGCCAAGGTCAGTAAGGCCTCCAGGGATCTGCTCTGCACGAGGGGTACCTGGAGTCCACACAGCAATCCCCTGAATCCTACCAGCAGTGACCTCAGCCTGGAATCCGCTCCTGTCTGCAGCAGTACCCTGACTATTCCTGCATTTGCATCTCTCAGGCATCTTTGGCATGGTTACAATTCCATTTAGGTGCTGGTCCAAGGGTCTGACACAGATTTCAGACCAGGGGAGTTCACCAGCACAGCTCACTGCTGCGGGGCAAGGAAACTCCTCGTCCCCTCTGGGGGTGGTGTCTGCCTTTACCTTCTCTTTTTTGTTCATTTTGCTGCTGCCCACACCAGGTTTGGGACAGGCACCTTCCCCCAGTCTGCACCCAAACGACAACCAGAAGCTCATCTCTCTTCATGTTCAGGCACACCACTTCCCAAACGGGCATCCACAATTAAAACCCTGAAAAAACTCCTTTAACCCCAGCTGAAAACACTGAGGAGGAGGATGTAGGGCATAAGCAGCATCCAGATGAGGCTGTTGCATGGAGCATTTTCTCTGTGACCCCAGTTCATTAGAGGGAAAGCAGTGATTTAAACTACCTAGCTAACCTCTTCCAGAGCTGTAGTTTATAATCATAAATCAGGCATGTGACTACCTGGAGGCGCTGGGAGTTTGCTGTTACACTGCCTCACAGAGCTGGGAGGGAAGGAAAGTTCCTATTATTGGATCATGCAGTAGACATTGGTGCTTGAAATTTCCACTTACACTACATTAGCTCCAGGCAGTTCATTTGCTAAAATAAAAGAAACAAAGTGTAAAATATTCACTGACTTGCTCAACAAAGCAATCAACGAAAGGGAGAAAGGGGGAGAGAGAGGGGAGGGAGTGTGTGATTCCCCCTCCCTGCTATCACACTGTTGATAAATACCATTAATGTTTAAAATCATCTCCCCCATTCGGTTTAAATTTGGAAGTATTAGTGGCATTATCAGCCTGTCTATCCATCTCCCTCTTTTTTTTGTCTGTCCCCTACTTCTATTTTGTGTGAAATTTCGAGAGATGAATCCCATTTTCTATTAATTCAATGGCTGTCACCTTGCATTGCATCATGCAACCCGGATCACAACAATGGAATCTAAGGGCTTAAATTAATAATATTGCAACACATCACTTTGTGAAGCTGGTCCTGCTCGTCCCCCCTCCAGCCAGCCCAGGTGCTTTGCCCTCCAGACTCTGCTTTCCCTGGCAGCTCTGGGTGGGATTGCACCTGTACAGGTACAAACAATCCCTAACTGGTGACTGGATCCTCTGGCTGGGTGCTGGATGGCGTTGCTTTAATGGGGTGTTGAGGTTTTAACAAGATGTTTTTGCTTAAAAAAAAAAATGAAATAGTTGGGGAAAAAAAAGCTTGGGGGAAGGCGAGATCTGTGTTCTGTGAGTGGCGTTTTCCACACCTACAAATATATGCTGACAGGTAACTCTATTGCATTACAATTGCCTCACATACAATGTCAGCTAAAGCTACATGGAAAGTCAGCATCTTGGAGCACCTCTGCAACATGAAACAGCTGAGAGATCTGCTTAACTGTTACGGGTTCAGCTGTAATTTCATTAGAGCCGCTAATTCTCAAATAGGAAAGGCAAAAAAAAAAGGAAAAAAAGTCAAGATTATGTGCAAGTAAATCATCAGAACCACTACAAATTCAGGAAGGAATAAAACATTCTGCCTAGAGGAAAACGCACGAGATCAAAAATACATCCTCCCCAACATTTACTGCTGTTATTCAGGCATGTCTCCTATTATGTTTTGTCATGTAGAAACAAATCCACTAGTAGGGTTCGAGACACTTTTAGTTCTTATTTCCTAAAAGAAAGGATTAAAAAAAGAAAAAAAAAAAAAAAAAGAAAAAAGAAAAAAAAAAAGAAATATGACCAGGAGTTCTCCGGCGGCCGAGCTGAAGTATCAGAAACAGATGTTCAGCTGGGAGTGCCCACCTTGTTCTCCCCTTCCCTCCGAGCCTGGAGGAGCTGCAGGAATATTCATCAGGCTGACAAACAGATGAAGGCAGGCCTTGGTGAGCTGCTAGGCACAGGATGAGAGGGGATTCATTAGGTAGCTGCTAATCGGCAAATAAGTTCCAGCCCAACCTGCTGAGTGTAAATGCAAATTTACCACCTTTGGAGCTGCCTCGCTGTACAGCTATTGATTTATGTTGGAATGGGAGTTCAAAAAAAAAAAAAAAAAAAAGGAAAAAAAAAAAGAAAGAAAGTTGTCTTTTGAAGCCTGGCTGTCTGAGCACTGCTCCTTTGTCCAGGTGTCTTGGGGGATCTCTCGCTGCAATTTTGATCTTTGTGTTCCCAAAGCCTTGGAGAGTCAATTCAGGTAACTTAAAAGTGAGATATCATCAGAAAGGATTTGGAAATAAAGTCTTTGCCTTGTCACATTAATGCGGCCCTATCAAGTGGCAGTTTATCAAGAGGCAGCTCACAAGGTTTTAATGAGCATGCTGCCTGTTCTTGTACAATACTAATTAATCCCATTTTTTCACACTGGTGTGATTGCTTCATGAAACCCGCATTGTTTTATGCTCAGCAGCAGAGCGGGCTCTCACTGATTAAATCTCCTTCCCAGAGCTGGAGCCTGACAACTGAATTATACCTTGCTCAAAATAATAATGGGTATCAGCTAATAAATACGGTTTAACACACACAAAACTATGCAGCCAAAATCACACCACAAAATAGGAGTTTGACTTATAGGCACAGCAGTGTTTCATTAAACATCTGTATTATAATTCACTGGTTTTCCAACTGATGTAATAACTTAATTGATGAGAACAAAGACAAGCTTATTTATTCACCCAATTGCTTGCCTCTTGACTAACGTTTTTCCTTGGCGTTATTGTGGAAATAAATATGCAATATTCTTTTTATAGAAGTCTAATTTAGGCCCCCCCCCTTTTTTTTTTTTTTTCCCCCTTATTGAGAAGTCAACATCACAATCTGTTTCTGACAAGTTCTTGCTGCAGCGAGGCAAGCGGCGTTATGATAAGACAGCGGCGTGTTGTTTACCCTAATGCTCAGACATTCCAGCAAAGGTGAGAGAGGTGTGATGCTTCAGGCAGTTAATAATGAATAATTGTCTGCAAATTTACATTGCAGGGTTCAAAAAAAAAAAAGCTCGTTTTCTCTCTTTTCTCTCTTTTCCCTTCCCCGCGTGATTTAAAGCTGCTTCCACCTCAGCCAGGGAAGGGAGAGCTGCAAAGTGCTAATGAGGAGGGCAGCACTGCTCCCTGCAAGACCAAATCAAATTAGGGATGTTGCAGGGATGAAATAATCTGGGAGAAATAAAAAAAAAAATATTTCTTTTCCCAGCTGACAAATAGAACAAATTATGATTTTTTTCCCCCCCCCCTGTCTCTTTTACGAGTGGCAGAGTGAGACGGTCAAAACTTAAAGTCTCACTTTGCTTAGGAACCAAGAGACTTTTAAAAGTCTTTTTAAAAGAGATTTCTGCACTTAGAAGTTCCTTCAAGAAGTGCTCCCCACTGTCAATAAAGCAGAAAAGCCATCATTAACCTTGGGTTTAATGCAGATTTAGATATGGAGCTTTGGACGCTCTGGGAGAAACTGTTTATTATTTATCTCTCATTTGTAAGAGTGCCAGCAAAGTGTGAGGGATTTCACAGCTGGATCTAAGGAAATAAAGGGGAGGATTTTCAGGGGAGTCCCATCTCCTGCCCCTCCAGTGCCATCAACTGAACCTTGCAGCTGCATTCAATGGGAGAAAAAGGAGTAGAAGTTTCAAAAATACATAATGTTTATCCCTACCATCACCTTCTGAAATATTTACAGTCTGGGGAGTCTCTGTCAAGAGTTAGACCAATAGAAAAAAAAACGCCTCCAGAATAAAAATATTTTCCATTAATTGCTGTCATGTAAGTTTTTGCACTGGGCTTCGTTGCTGTTAAAAGTCTTGGTAAAATTAGAGTTTCCATCGCTTTAGGAATTACTAAATTACTACTCTGGGCCCTTCTGAAAAGAAAGCTCAAGCAATAAATTAGAAGGGGCCATTCAGTTAAGACAGGATACACAAGAAGGTGCTATCAGATAAGCCCTGGACTAAGATAAAAATAAAATAGTTTTAAAGTTGTGCTGCTGTTTGACAGAATCACCAAAGCAAGCAACAAGGCAGCTTAGGAAATACGAGGGGAGAAAAAAAAAAAAATTCCTTGTATGTTCACTTATTCCAATTTCACTGCGGTTGCTAAAATGTCAGCTTTTAACTCCAGCTCCCTTCCAAACCTCCAGCTGATGCAAAGCAGCAGAATCCCACGGGGATCTGCTCCAGATCTTCCCTCCAGAAAGGATCAGCATTCCCAGAGGGTTGGGAATGTGACTGGGAGTGGATCAGCATTCCCAGAGGGCTGGGAATTGACTGGGAGGGTTGGGAATGTGACTGGGAGAGGATTAGCATTTCCAGAGGGCTGGGAATTGGCTGGGAGGGTTGGGAATGTGACTGGGAGTGGATCAGCATTCCCAGAGGGTTGGGAATGTGACTGGGAGGGTTGGGAATGTGACTGGAAGGGTTGGGAATGTGACTGGGAGGGTTGGGAATTGACTGGGAGGGTTGGGACTCGACTGGGAGTGGATCAGCATTCCCAGAGGGTTGGGAATGTGACTGGGAGGGTTGGGAATGTGACTGGGAGGGTTGGGAATGTGACTGGGAGATGATCAGCATTTCCAGAGGGTTGGGAATGTGACTGGGAGGGTTGGGACTTGACTGGGAGTGGATCAGCATTTCCAGAGGGTTGGGAATGTGACTGGGAGGGTTGGGAATTGACTGGGAGGGTTGGGAATGTGACTGGGAGTGGATTTAGCACTTCCAGGGGCTTGGGAATTGACTGGGAGAGGATCAGCATTCCCAGAGGGATTGGGAATTGACTGGGAGGGTTGGGAATGTGACTGGGAGTGGATCAGCATTCCCAGAGGGTTGGGAATGTGACTGGATCAGCATTCCCAGAGGGCTGGGAATTGACTGGGAGGGTTGGGAACGTGACTGGGAGTGGATCAGCATTCCCAGAGGGTTGGGAACTGACTGGGAGGGTTGGGAATGTGACTGGGAATGGATTTAGCACTTCCAGGGGCTTGGGAATTGACTGGGAGTGGATCAGCATTCCCAGAGGGCTGGGAATTGACTGGGAGAGTTGGGAATGTGACTGGGAGATGATCAGCATTTCCAGAGGGTTGGGAATGTGACTGGGAGGGTTGGGAATTGACTGGGAGTGGATTTAACACTTCCAGGGGCTTGGGAATTGACTGGAAGAGGATCAGCATTCCTAGAGGGATTGGGAACTGACTGGGAGGGTTGGGAATGTGACTGGGAGAGGATCAGCATTCCCAGAGGGTTGGGAATGTGACTGGATCAGCATTTCCAGAGGGTTGGGAATGTGACTGGGAGGGTTGGGAATTGACTTGGAGAGTTGGGAATGTGACTGGGAGGGGTTCTCCAGGGCCAGGACTCCTGCCCTGCCTCTCCTGGCCATGTTATTCCAGCAGGGAATCACAGAGGGCTGGGAGGGACGAGGCCAGCAAGGCAGAGCAGCTCCCTTCAGCTCTCCCCAGCTCAGGGGGGGAAAAGCAGAACTTGGCAGAAGCAGAAGTTCCTGGGGAATCAGGCACTAAATCTATCCCACAAATATCGTAACTCCCTGACAGATCCAGCTATAATTAGATCATGACCTATGTCTGATATTAGAACTCAATTTGTAGAATTGATGTGCCACGCGAAATAAAAAGAATTAAAGAGAATAATTAATTCCTATTAGGAAAAACAATATTAAACCATCTGCAACGATGGCTTCTCCATGTGCAAGTACCACACATATTGGCATAAAAAAGCCCAAACAACTTATTTATACTTTTATACATAAAAATACACGAAAGACACTTTCGGGGCCCAGATGCAAACTATTTTTAAAAATTTGCTTGTAGGAGCAGAATAAATTGAGTCTATCCCTATATAAAACAGCTACTACATTATTTTCTAATAATCCTGTTCAGAAAAAAAAAAACCAACAAAAACCCAACAAAAAAAAAAAACCTTTCTCTTCTTCTAGAGAATCTAATTATTCAGTGACAGCAGTTGGCTGACTTGGGCACAACACAACATGTCAATTTTCAGTTGCTTACACAGTATCACAGAAACTGTTAGAAATTGTTTTGAAATCTGGCATACTTTGCAGTCATCCTAATTCCTCCAAGTGAGCCAAACCTGATTACATTTGGCTCACCCACAAAAGATCTGCAAGATGAGGAGAAGAACTCAAAAGATGAGGAAAGAGACTCAAAAAAACAAAAAAAACAAAAAAAAAAATCAACAAGATTTCTTCCTCCCCGCTGCCTTCAGCTCTGCTTGGTGCAGCAGCAATTCCCCATCTGTGTGAAATGGGATGGGTTGAAGTTTGCTGAACTGACCTCAAACTCCTAAACTTTTTTTTTATTTTATTTAATTTTAGGACTATTGATGTGGCACCTACAGGAGGAGATTCTAATGCCCTGGAGGAATTTAAGAGACTGAGGAGAGCTCATCACATCACTCCTGGTGAGGGGCAGCTCTGAATTCTGCTCTGGTGGTGCAGGGACAGGAGCCAGGGAGTGCCTGGAGCTGTGTCAGGAGGGATTTTGGTGGATGTGAGAGGGTGCTGGGCACTGCCCAGGGAATGGGAACGGCCCCAAGGCTGCCAGTGATGCCTGAGGTTTGAGCTTTGCTGTTTTTCGGGTTCTGTGCTGCCCAGGGGTGCAGCTCTGAGCTCACACTCAGGGTCATTCAGCTCTGAGCTCACACTCAGGGTCACTCAGCTCTGCACAGAGCAGGGACACAAAACAAATCCTGCTCCTGCTGCACACCAAGGACAACTTTCAGCCCAGCAGCACAAACAAGGGTGGCTGGAGGGAGGGACAGGAAGGATGGGACCTGACAGCCTGGAGCTGGAATGGGACAATTCAACCCCAATGTGCAAATGGACCAGAACTGATCAAAGTGTGAGACCTGGTGAGCGTTTGTCCATCTTGTGTCCATTTTGTGCCCATTTTGTGTCCATTTTGTGCCCATTTTGGGTCCATTTTGTGCCCATTTTGTGCCCATTTTGGGTCCATTTTGGGTCCATTTTGTGCCCATTTTGGGTCCATTTTTTGCCCATTTTGTGCCCATTTTGTGACCATTTTGTGCCCATTTTGTGTCCACCTTGGGTGCAGCCCTGGCCAGGCTCTTGTCCTGCCCAAGGTGTGCCCCAAAGACCTTTCAATAAATCTCTGCTTTACTCTCCAGCTCTGCCCAGTCTCTGCTCCAGCTCAGCCTCCCCAAGGCATCCCCAGAGCTCCAGGAGTGTTTGGACAGCGCTGCCAGGGATGCCCAGGGTGGGATTTTGGGGTCTCTGTTGCACTTGGATGATCCCTGTGGGTCCCTCCCAGCTCAGGGTATTTATGGTGGGATAACCCCCCTCTTTCAGGGGGCAGTTGTTAATTACACACTCATTAACTCTGCTGAAGGTCCCACCTGCAGCTCCCACGTACAGCACCAGACCAAGCCCAGCACCCTCACTCTCCCCAGCTCTGGGATATACTTGGGATAAACCAGCTTTGGAATGTGGCAAAGAGGGCAGGTAAAGCATTGCAGGGGTGAGCAGGAATTCCACGGCACAGGGAGCTGAATTCCAGCAGCATTCAGGTGAATTCCAGCAGAATTCAGGTGAATTCCAGCTGCATTCAGGTGAATTCCAGCAGAATTCAGGTGAATTTCAGCAGCATTCAGGTGAATTTCAGCAGAATTCAGATCAATTCTAGCAGCATTCAGGTGGATTCCGGCAGAATTCAGATGAATTCCAGCAGAATTCAGAAGAATTCCAGCAGCATTCAGATGAATTCCAGCAGCATTCAGATGAATTCCAGCAGCATTCAGGTGGATTCCAGCAGAATCCAGGTGAATTCCAGCAGCATTCAGGTGAATTCCAGCAGCATTCAGATGAATTCCAGCAGAATCCAGGTGAATTCCATCATGATCCAGATGAATTCCAGCAGAATTCAGGTGAATTCCAGCAGAATTCAGGTGAATTCCAGCAGAATCCAGGTGAATTCCAGCAGCATTCAGATGAATTCCATCATGATCCAGATGAATTCCAGCAGAATTCAGATGAATTCAGAGCTCAGGAGAGCCCTGCCTCTCTCCACAGGGGCTGCCCTGCTGCTCCAGCCCTCAGCACTGCTCACTGCAAGGCCTTGCTCCCTTCAGCTCTGCCTCTGATACCAAATCAATCTGATGGCTTTCCTCCTGGATTGAAGCAGGAGGCATTTGTGTTTATGACAAAACACTCGCACTTTTTTCAGCTGCCAAAAATACACAGCTCCAAGTGCAGAAGCAGAGACCAAACCTCCCCTTTCTAATACGAGAGAAAAAAGAAAAAAAGCTTTCTTATCCATAGTGCAAGGACATTTAATTCAGTCTCCTTAAATTGTAACTCCAAGATTCTAAGAGGTTTTTTTTTAATTATTATTGGATTCTCTGTTTGATAGACCAATGGAAAAAATGTGAAGGCCATTATTCAAATGTTTGTGAGCCCTTTTAGCTAATGGGCTCCAATCTATAATTCTGCACTTGTCAACAAGATAGTTCTTCAATCATATTAAGACTGCATAACTCAGTTCTGTCCAAATCTTCCAGGACTCCACTCTGCAAAGCAAATAACATTTCCCCAGGCAGGAGAACACATCCTCACAGCATCCAGCTCTCAGGTTCTCTCCACCTTTGCCTGATTTTTTTTTTTTTTTGGAATGGAGACAGATTTCTTGTAGGTGTGGCCCCATTTCCAGAAAGCCAAGCCCCCCTCCACAGACACACACAGAGTGAAATATTCCAAACAGTGAAACTTCAGGGCAATTGTCTGTGTTCTATGAAATAAGACAAGGGTTTGGTTTTTTTTTACATGAGGCTTTCAGAGCAAAGTCTGTGCCTCATAAGCAGCTTATAAGGTAAATAGTTGAAAAGTTGACTCACATTTCCATCCCTACAAAAGCTTGCCTCTCCCTTCCCCTGTTGCATTATCAGAAGTAGAGCTGAGCCAGCCAGAAGGGCTTTGCCTGAATTAGAAAAGGAGCATTTCTAAAGGAGGCTGAGGGGTGTGCTCGGTGTGAGGGCCCAGCTGGGGGAAGGATCAGCTGAGTTTGGGGTTCCTGGCACAGCCCTGAGGGACTCTGAGTGGGACCAGAGCGTGGTGAGCTCCAGGGAGGTGTGTGAGGTGTGAGGGCTGCCAGCAGCCCCAGAAATGACTGAAATAAAAAAAAAAAATGTCCAGACAGCATCAAAGGGAGCATTTGGGAAAGCATAGAGGTTTTAATAGAGATGAAAATAGCAAATGATCCCCAACAAATGAGGAAAAAACTGTGCAAGGTGCAGGGAGGGATCCCAGAGCACCCACGTGTCTGGTGTCTGTGGGAGCTCTTCCAGGAGCCAGGAATTGTTCATTGTTTTTCACATTGGAGCCCCTCTGGAGCATTGGGGGCTCAGTGAAAACACTTCCCAAAGTTTCTCTGTGCTCTGCCCCACGGATGTGCAAGGACAACCAATTTCCAGAGGTGTCAGTGCTCTGTTAGCCACTGAGATAAATACAGGATAATAAGGTAGGGGACAGAGCTTAATCCATCACACAGAGCCCCAGCCACAGGGAATTCCTACTGATTACACCCTGAAAATGCCCTGAGAATCCCTGTGCTCTCCCTTAAGTGCTCAGTGATCAGGGAGGGGTTTTTGGCAAGCTGCCCAACAGAAAATAGCTGCATTTCCTGAGGTCCAGCTCCAGCATCCAACAGGTGCCCCTGTGCTGGAGCCAGGCCAGTTGTGGTGAGAGGAGCACCACAGTGTCTGGTTCTGTGCTGTTGGGGAGGATGAAGTAGCTGGGCCCTGCAGAGATGATTTATTGGTAAAAGATTCTAAAAGTATGAAACCCACAAGAGGAATAGAATTAAAAGCAAAGTTTGAACTGTAAGTTGCTGGACAGGAAGAAGGTGATTAGACAGCTGAAAAGGACTTGGCTGGGTGATTCAGTGACACCCCTGCCAAGACAAAAGGATGAATAAGAGGTTGGACCTTCTCAGGTATCAGGGATAAGGTGGGTTTCACAGGTTTTGGTATGTACAGTAGTATTGTAATGCTGTAGTTCCCATAGGCTGCATGTAGATTCTGTAGGTTTTGCATCTTGAGGTGATTGGTTGATGCTCATTAGAATATTCACGATAGAAAGGGTTAAAATGGAATGTAACGAGGAGCTCAGCCTCTCTTTGTGCGCCTTCCCTTGGACCCTCTTGCCTCTTGCCCTCCTGGACTCTTTGCACTGGATCCCTGGACTCTCCCCAGTCAGGCTGCCTCCCCACCACCAATAAAGCACGTGTTCCAAAGAGTATCCTGATCTTCAGATCATCTCTCTCGCCGGACAGCCAGCGTGCTTTCTAATACTGTGCCTCAGAAGTGAAACAAAGAATGAAACCCCAACCCTTCCCTCATCTGGGAGCAGGTGCTGCTGAGGGGTTCAGCCCTGCACAGCCCCACCAGGCTCACAGCACCGCTGGGGGCACATCCTGCAGCTCCCACGGGAGTTACCATGCACTTCCCCACCTTTTCCACCATGGAAAGGAGCGTTTAGCATTTGAAATTTGAAATTTGAAAGCATTTAGCATTGAAATTTAGCATTTAGCATTCAAATTTGAAATTTGAAATATCTCCAGGCTTTCTGCAATGTCTTTTGATCCATCCCTCCTCTGGTCCCCTGTACCTCTGACAGGGATCAAACTGTGCTGATTAAA
The DNA here is from genome assembly GCA_027886175.1 of Phylloscopus collybita. Taxonomy (NCBI): domain Eukaryota; kingdom Metazoa; phylum Chordata; class Aves; order Passeriformes; family Phylloscopidae; genus Phylloscopus; species Phylloscopus collybita. The sequence continues at coordinate 1,647,996 of JAJNNQ010000027.1, forward strand.
TCAGGTGCTTGTTATAATTACATTTCTAGATAATTATCCTCCTAGAACATGACATACAAAGTTGGTGTGTGCTTTACCTGACTTTTTTTTTTATTATTTTTTTACTGGTATATAAAGAACATTCTTATTTTTTTTTACATTATTCCTTAAACCACTTACTAAAATAAGCTCAAAGGAGCCAACAAGCCTCTCAGAATTAAATGGCACATGTGATGTAAAGCTGGATTTAATTTATTTGGGCATCACAATCCAGCCCAGGTGAGCAACAAGTTCTGGATGCCACTCTTAGCCATAGTTTAGTTATAGGTGGTCCTATGAGGAGCAGGGAACTGGAGTCAATCGTCCAGTTTGAGATATTCTGTGATTCTAAATAATTGCAAAAAACAGGTTGTGAGCTTTTTCTAATCAAATGTGGGTTTTAATAAATATTAAATTAAATATTTTTAATATTGCACCTTAAATATGTCAATAAAATATATCCATATATGTATTCATTTATATATGTATATATTTGTATATATATATTTATATATAGTATATAGTATATAGTATATAGTATATAGTATATAGTATATACTATATACTAAAAATATAAATATAATATATAATATATAATATATAATATATAATATATAATATATAATATATAATATATAATATAATATATAATATATAATATATAATATATTAAATATAATATATAATATATAATATATAATATATAATATATAATATATAATATATAATATATAATATATAATATATAATATATATTTATATTTATTTATATAAAAATATAAAATATATAAATACAAAGAAATATAAAATATACATATATACATATTTAAATATATATATAAATATCTTTTTCTATTTTTGCATATTTATATTTATATATACTTTTCTTTATACATTTTACACATTTATGTATTTATTAGATGAACAAATAATTCAAATCTGAGCAGAGCTCACATTCCAGCACCACACGTTCCTTTTCACAGCGGTCAAAAAAAAAAAAAGATGAAATATTTCCCTGTGGAGCTCTTTAGAACAAGGCCCAGCCACTGCAAGCAGGTGAATTCCTGCACCTTCATCAGCTCCTGCTCACCACCCAGGGGTGGGAAGGTGCCTTGGACCAACCTTCCAGCCTCAAAAACCCCACGGGGGGGATTTTTCCAACACTTCCTGCAGTCATGGTTCGTGCCTGTGATGTTTTGATTTCTCTGAAACGCTTTCCCAGGCACTGTTCTGTTAACAAGGGACACGTTTTTCTGACAGTATCCTGTGCTCTGCATTCCTTTCCCTAGGAGGGACTTCTCTTGATGTCCCTCTGACTCGACCAATGTAGTTGAAGGAGTTTGTCTTTCTCCCACCCCTTGGGTGGGCTCGTTGTAAAACAGGATAAAGGGAAGAAGTCTTGGGCAATAAAGGGAGATTGGAGTCATTTTTCAGCCTTCTGATCACGAGTCTGTGTCCTTCTTTCGTGTCCCATTGTGACAACTTCCCTGGCTGCTGGAGCTGGAAGGAGAAGCAGGAGATGGAGCAACTCTGAGGTTCCTGCAGCAGGAGGCTCTGCTGGCAGGCACCTCCTGAGGATTCCCGGGGTGGTTCCCAGTGCTCCCCACAGAGGAGAGCAGACAGCCCTGGTGCTCTGAAATCAACCCCCTGCCTGTGCTGACCCCTCTGAAATCAACCCCCCTGTGTTGCCAAGCTTCGTGCCTACCATGTTTTGGTTTTGGGAAATTCTGTTCCCAGGCACATTTTTAGTACACAAGGTCACATATTGTAAACTACCTTGTTTTGTACAAATTTCCCAGAGGAGGGATTTTCACGTGGTGGTCTCTGGAACTGACCAATGGTTCCCAAAGGTCCCACCTCTAAGGTGGGCACATCTGAAAAAGCATAAAAGAAACCTGAGGAATAAACCGGGGGCCCTTCCCTGTGAGGGGTCCATGCAGCCTTCCTGAATCACTCCCTGCCTCCATTATTGTGTCCCACAGTGACACCCCTGCCTGTGCTGACCCCACTGAAATCAAACCCCTGCCTGTGCTGACCCCACTGAAATCAAACCCCCTGCCCGTGCTGACCCCACTGAAATCAAACCCCTGCCTGTGCTGACCCCACTGAAATCAAACCCCCCTGCCTGTGCTGACCCCTGTGAAATCAAACCCCTGCCTGTGCTGACCCCTCTGAAATCAAACCCCCCTGCCTGTGCTGACCCCTGTGAAATCAAACCCCTGCCTGTGCTGACCCCTCCAAAATCAAACCCCCCTGCCTGTGCTGACCCCACTGAAATCAAACCCCCTGCCTGTGCTGACCCCTGTGAAATCAAACCCCTGCCTGTGCTGACCCCACTGAAATCAAAGCCCCTGCCTGTGCTGACCCCACTGAAATCAAACCCCCTGCCCGTGCTGACCCCTGTGAAATCAAACCCCTGCCCGTGCTGACCCCTGTGAAATCAAACCCCAGCCTGTGCTGACCCCTGTGAAATCAAACCCCTGCCCGTGCTGACCCCACTGAAATCAAACCCCAGCCTGTGCTGACCCCTGTGAAATCAAACCCCTGCCTGTGCTGACCCCACTGAAATCAAACCCCCTGCCTGTGCTGACCCCACTGAAATCAAACCCCTGCCTGTGCTGACCCCACTGAAATCAAAGCCCCTGCCTGTGCTGACCCCTGTGAAATCAAACCCCAGCCTGTGCTGACCCCTGTGAAATCAAACCCCTGCCTGTGCTGACCCCACTGAAATCAAACCCCCTGCCTGTGCTGACCCTTCTGAAATCAAACCCCAGCCTGTGCTGACCCCTGTGAAATCAAACCCCCTGCCTGTGCTGACCCCACTGAAATCAAACCCCCTGCCTGTGCTGACCCCTGTGAAATCAACTTCCCTGCCTGTGCTGACCCTTCTGAAATCAAACCCCCTGCCTGTGCTGACCCCTGTGAAATCAAACCCCTGCCTGTGCTGACCCCACTGAAATCAAACCCCCTGCCTGTGCTGACCCCTGTGAAATCAAACCCCCCTGCCTGTGCTGACCCCACTGAAATCAAACCCCAGCCTGTGCTGACCCCTCTGAAATCAACTTCCCTGCCTGTGCTGACCCCTGTGAAATCAAACCCCTGCCTGTGCTGACCCCTCTGAAATCAAACCCCCTGCCCGTGCTGACCCCACTGAAATCAAACCCCCTGCCTGTGCTGACCCCTCTGAAATCAAACCCCCAGCCTGTGCTGACCCCTGTGAAATCAAACCCCCTGCCTGTGCTGACCCCACTGAAATCAAACCCCCTGCCCGTGCTGACCCCTGTGAAATCAAACCCCAGCCTGTGCTGACCCCTGTGAAATCAAACCCCTGCCCGTGCTGACCCCACTGAAATCAAACCCCAGCCTGTGCTGACCCCTGTGAAATCAAACCCCCTGCCTGTGCTGACCCCTCCAAAATCAAACCCCTGCCTGTGCTGACCCCACTGAAATCAAACCCCCTGCCTGTGCTGACCCCACTGAAATCAAACCCCCTGCCTGTGCTGACCCCTCTGAAATCAAACCCCTGCCTGTGCTGACCCCTGTGAAATCAAACCCCCTGCCTGTGCTGACCCCTGTGAAATCAAACCCCTGCCCGTGCTGACCCCACTGAAATCAAACCCCAGCCTGTGCTGACCCCTGTGAAATCAAAGCCCTGCCTGTGCTGACCCCACTGAAATCAAACCCCCTGCCTGTGCTGACCCCACTGAAATCAAACCCCCTGCCTGTGCTGACCCCTCCTTCCCTCCCTGCCCTGTGCCTCACAACCGGAGGGGGCAGCAGCCCCCATCCTACCTGGAAAAATATTAGCATAAGTGCGAGGAGAGGAGAGACAAAAACTCGCCTTAATACAGGTTGATATGTGACTTTGCATAGCACTTTGAATGTTATTAAGTGTTTGAATTTCTTCCTGTGTCTTTTTAGCCTAGATGACTGTCTTTCTCTTTCACTGACAGCCTCTGCAGGACCAAATTGACAGCTCTTTAAAGCAGTCTGACAAAAAGCAGCATTAATTAAGTCATTGCCGGACTGTAATTGTGTTAAGAAGTAAAAATCTAATATGAGAAAAGGTTAGTGAGTCCTCTCTTGTGTCAGATTTTCTACTCTCTATGAATATTAATGTCCTTAATGAAGACAATCTTTGCCTCATCAAGCCGTTGTTCTGCATTCAGGTGCCAAATCCCTGCGCCATTGATTTGTTTTTAAAGAACAAATATGTCAGGGGAGAGTGACTGTCCTGTTTCTTATCAACATCATAGAGGATGCTTTTGTATTCCTGGAAAGAGTTTATAGATTTTTGTGTGCCACGTACAAGCAGTGCCTGTGATGGCACGGGAGCAGTGGGAGGGAGGGACTCGGGGTGAGGTAAACTGGCCCCAGCAATTCAATAGAAGCCTCACATTCCATCACCTAAGCTGCTTTGTGTGTGTGTGTGTGCTGGCAATACCCATCTATTAACGAGGTTACCATCAGCACTTTTTAATGATAAAATATGAATTATCTCTCCCGAAAGAATCCCGCGGTTTAAGCACCAAAATGAAGGATCTGGGTGATAAGGCGCTGATCATCTCCTGCTGATTATCACCCCCCTCCTCCTCCTCCTCCTCCTCCTCCTCCTCCTCCTGATCCAGCAGATAATGATGATGGTGCTGATGAATGATGATCCTTTTTAAATAGGTTGGAGGCCCTTAGGAGTCTGACTCTGCTGAGGAACGTTCTGGTGCACTTCTCAGCCTTCCTTGCTCAGCCCCCACCTCTCCTGCCATCCCCAGAGCTCCTCTCAGCCACAACCCCACCCCGTGCACCCCCAGCTACTACAGCCTTACTACCGCCTTGGGTTGCACTTGCTGCCTCTACTCCAGTGAGTAGGACAGGCCTTCGACACCCACCAAAAGCTCAGCCTGCACTGAAGCTCAGAGCTTTCATCCTTTTTCCTCTGCCAGTGCTGGAATCTGTGTGAGGATCCTGCTGAGGGCATCAGAAGCCACACGAAATTTCTGCGGAGGGTGTATCTGCAAGGTGCCCGCCCCTCCTGAGAGCTGGCAGATAATGAATGCCCTGTTTCCCGAGCAGAAACCCTCGCAGCAGCTCCATTGTGAGGAAATCGCTGGGGTGTGTTTTACTACAGAAGAAGTAACAAAACTCCTGAGCGGTTCTTTCTCTTTAGAGACAATCTCAGCATATGTCGCACTGACACAACAACACGAGGACTCTTCCAGACAAAATGAAACAGCTGAAGTTTTTTTTTTTTTTTTCTTTGAGATGGATTCTGTCTGCCAGCAGAGATGGATGGAATAAATGTTCGGTGATGATAGCACCAACACTTCCAGGGGGAGTCACATGGCAAAAGGAGCAGGGGAAGTTTCTGGCCCATTGTCTCTTTTACCTTCTTTTTTTCTGTCAGAGTTGGGGTTAAATGCTCAAGTTGGTGTTTCTTGTTCGGACTCGGAACAGAATTTATTAATTCTTATCTACGTTACAGTTTCTCACAAACTGTGAGTTCTACAGCACTTTTAGCAAACAAAGTAAAAATGGAGCTGTCGCTCTCTCTACAAGGCCTTTTAAGGATAAATTGTCCAATTATAAAATGACACTTAAATTATTTTTACTTTTAACCCAATAACTAAACACCCGTGGCCCGCAGTGCGGATTTTTCCATCCAATTACAGAACACCACCCAGAGCCATGGAGAAGAAAGTGAAAGAGAAGAACTCAGCCTCTGCCCTGAAGCCTCCACCCAGCTTTATATATCTATTACTGTATTCTAAACCCTTAAACTCTCAGTTTTGCACCCTGGGATGTCACACACTTCTATCCAAACCACACCCCCACAATCCCAGCGCTGTCACTCAATTTTGGGAGCTGTTCCATGGCCTCAGGTGGAATGCAGGGTTTGCTTGGAGGTCAGTGCTGTCAGCACAGAAATCCTCAGTGCCCAGGGTTCCAACAGCCCAGCAAACTGCAAGGACAAGCTCAGAGCTGGGTCACAGCTCAAGCCAAACATCACCAACACAAAGCATCACTGTGAGAAGAGGCACAGATCTGTCCCCCAGGCAGGGAATGATCCCCAGCAGTGGCACTGCCCCATCCTCTGGCACCGAGGAGCTCTGGAGCTGCAGCTCCAGGTGATGCTCCACCTCTGCCAGGGCTTCTCCTTCCACAGAGCCTGAAAGGAGCACGCAAGGAGCAGAGACAACTGACAGCAGCCTGGAGTGGCAGGAAAAGAGGCAATGGCTTCACACTGACAGAGAGCAGGTTTAGGTGAGCCATGAGGAAAAATTTGTGAGGGTGTTGAGGCCCTGGCAGAGGTTGAATGCTGCTTTTTTGGAGAACTGGGCAGGTGCTGAATTATTTTGGCGTTAATTCAGCCAGTCACACCTTTGCAGCAGAATTTGCACTTGGAGAATGACCTGAGGGCCTTTCTGAGGTATCCCCAGCGCCCTGGAACACCTGACCTGGTACAGAGGACAGCTTCCCTCAGCCTAAAGCCAGACTGGCTCCATGGTGGGAGGAATGACCCCAGATTTGTGCTGCCAGTGCCTCACTGAGCCTCAGGATCTGCGTGAGGGAATTCTAAACACGGTGTAACACCACAGCCTCTGACACACCACCTGGCACTTGTGGTTCCCATACTCATTTCTTCTCCAGATTATTCATTTTCCTCTTTTTTTTTTTTTTTCTTTTCCTTGTCCATCTTGGCTTTTTAACCTAAAAATCTCCTCTTGGGACAGCCTTCCCTGATAGAGCTTCCCCACTGTCCAGCTGCAAAGCAGATGGACAAGAGAAGACATTTAGAAGAAACCAGACAGCAAAACTTGTGAGCTCAAAAAAATCAATCAATTCTATTTCAAATCATTACAGTAAAATCTTTTCCTGCACTATTTTTTTTTTCCTTCCTGCAGCCCTCATTGTCTTTAGCAACACAAAGGCTGCTGTCTCGCTCTTCGTGGTCATGCCCCAAAATTTGCTCCCTGTTTGTCTGACATGCCCCTCCCACCCCTGCCAGCACAGCTGGGGGACAGGGGTGCTAAAAGCACCCAGGCTTAAATATCAACACATCAATTAAAACGGTGTGAACCTTAATTACTTTCCTATCCATCAAAACTCACACACAAATAAAATTCGTGACGTCCCAGGCTGTTCCCTGTCTGTGGTAAAAACTCTGGAGGACTCAAAGCAGGCAGAAGTAATCAGTGCAGCACTAATCATCTTTTTCAGGGGGTTGCCTTGTATTTGGACATTCCTTAACTAAAAAAAACCCAAAACCCAGATGTCTAAGATAGGTCTGCACTTATCCCATCCACACAGGAAATCATAGATGGCAAGGAGAACACTGGGCAAACACCAACCACCCTTTTAATTTAAACCTGTACATTTAGGCTAAGTATCTTAATTTCAATATTTTACTTTAAAATGTGCTCCATCTAGTTAAATATTTCGACACACAGCCAGAATTTCTCCTGTGCTGAGACGCTTTGGAGAGCACCTGCCCAGCTCTGGCTGAAGGGTGCCTGCCCTACTTTCCTCCTCCTCCAAGTCCCCTGTGCACACAGATCTGATATTTGGGGTTTTGTTCTCCACAGTCCCAGCTCTAAGGCAGCCTGGCAGATTAAGTTCAAGCTTTGTGAACAGAAGAGAGATAATTCAGAGGCCTCTTATTACTTCTGATCTCTGAGCTGTGCAGGGATCACAGCTCCCGGATTGCATCTGTTCCCAAAATTCTCCAAACAAAACCAGCTTCTCTGCATAATCTGTTTGCTTGCTGTTATGGAGTCAGACGTGCAAAAACGATATATACATATAAAATAAAATCTCCTAGAAGAACACAACACCCTTCAGGTGATTAAAATAACCACTGACAAGATGAGAATGACAGGATTTTTCCAATCCCCGTTTTTCCCTGCACACAAATGGTGGCCTTTAGTGGAGAATTACCAGAGGAAGAACCATATGGGCCAGGAACAAGCTTAAAATATGGAATTTTTTTTTTTTTTTTCAGATGTAGCAGTTCATCCTGCAGTTGGAGAAGAATTTCTCCATGGAAAAGGTGCTCAGGCCTTGGAACTGGCCAGGGAGGTTTGGAGTGCCCATCCCTGGAGCTGTCCCAGGAATTCCTGGAGGTGACACTGAGTGCTCTGGGCTGGGGATCAGGCACAGCTGGGACTGGATGATCCTGGAGGTTTTTCCATCCCAAATGATCCTGTGAGCCAAGGGAGGAGGTGGGTTTGCACCCCAACAATCTAATTCTGACCTTGAAAGGTCACAAAGAGAAAAACTTCCACTATTTCCTTCCCCACCAGCAGGGCTCAAACATTCACTTCTCTCTCTGGGAACTTCACAATTCCTTCTCTGGGTGTGAGATCTGCTGCAATGCCAGAGCTGCTTCCTCAGATCTTTTAAGTATTTTTTTAAGGGTGACACACTTGTCCAAGAGTTTTGTACCAAGAAAACCTCAGGGCTGGGTGCCTTTAGTGCAACTCCTGTGTCCTGTGTGCAGGAAAAGGGACAAAATCCACCCCAGAGACATTCCTCCAGGTGACAGGAGAGAGCAGCAATTCCAGCCACAAATAGGGCTGGAGACACGAGACCGATGGAATGAGGAGGTGTGCAAATGAACCCTGCTGTGACACTGACCCAGCTCCCTCTCTGCAATTAATTTAATTGAGAGTTTTGGTTTGCTTAGCACTTTTCATCCATAGATCTAAAAGCACTTTATAAAGAAATGTAAATGCCAATATCCTCGTTTTCCAGGGGAGGAGGGAAGGGCACAGGGAGCTTGTGTGAATCACCCCAGGTCAGCAAGGAGGTGGCAAAGCCCAGACTGGAAAGCAGTTTGCTCACTGTGTCTGCTGTGTGCCCCTGGAATCCTCCAGGAGCTGGGGATTCCAGGTCATTAAACAAAGAGCTGCCAACAATCCTCTGTAAAACTGAGAGCTACCCCTTTGACTTACAGGAGTGCAGGTAGAGCTCTTCCATCTTGAGCTGAATGTGAGGGAAAGGAGCTGCATGAAATGCCAAAAAATACTTTGGCATTCGTACTTTTGAAAAAAATAAATTAATAGCATGAATATTTTGCCCAGGTAATATTATGAAAAAATGTTATATTGAACATTTTTTCTTTCTTATCCAGAAAAACTTATGTTTTGCCACACACCCACAGAATTATTTTTCAGGGAGCTCAAAAGACTGCACCAGGGTGCAGTTATTCAAAGAAACCTGATTATGAAATGCCAAAAAATACTTTGGCATTCGTACTTTTAAAAAAAATACATTAATAGCATGAATTTTTTGCCCAGGTAATATTAAGAAAAAGTTATATTGAACTTTTTTTTCTTCTTATCCAGAAAAACTTATGTTTTGCCACACACCCATAGAATTATTTTTCAGGGAGCTCAAAAGACTGCACCAGGGTGCAGTTATTCAAAGAAACCTGATTATGAAATGCCAAAAAATACTTTGGCATTTGTACTTAAAAAAAATTAAATAAATAGCATGAATATTTTGCCCAAATAATATTAAGAAAAAGTTATATTGAACTTTTTTTCTTCTTATCCAGAAAAACTTATGTTTTGCCACACGCCCATAGGATTATTTTTCAGGGAGCTCAAAAGGCTGCACCAGGGTGCAGTTATTCAATGAAACCTGATTATGAAATGCTGAAAAATACTTTGGCATTTGTACTTAAAAAAAATTAAATAAATAGCATGAATATTTTGCCCAGGTAATATTAAGAAAAAGTTATATTGAACATTTTTTCTTTCTTATCCAGAAAAACTTATGTTTTGCCACACGCCCATAGAATTATTTTTCAGGGAGCTCAAAAGACTGCACCAGGGTGTAGTTATTCAAAGAAACCTGATTATGAAATGCTGAAAAATACTTTGGTATTTGTACTTAAAAAAAATATAAATAAATTGCATGAATATTTTGCCCAGGTAATATTATGAAAAAAAGTTATATTGAACTTTTTTTTTTTCTTATCCAGAAAAACTTATGTTTTGCCACACACCCATAGAATTATTTTTCAGGGAGCTCAAAAGACTGCACCAGGGTGTAGTTATTCAAAGAAACCTGATTTCTGCCTCCCTGGAAGCAGATGTTCTCAGGTATTTTCTTCCATGGCAAGCACTCTCGGAGGTGGCCAGCCAGGAAGAACAACCAGAAAGGTTTTTTTAAACTGGGGATCATAATCCATGGAGTGGTTAAATCCCAGAGCACCCACGTGTCTGGTGTCTGTGGGAGCTCTTCCAGGAGCCAGGAATTGTTCATTGTTTTTCACAGACCATTGGAGTCCCTCTGGAGCATTGGGGGCTCAGTGAAAACACTTCCCAAAATTTCTCTGTGCTCTGCCCCACGGATGTGCAAGGACAACCAATTTCCAGAGGTGTCAGTGCTCTGTTAGCCACTGAGATAAATAAAGGATAATAAGGTAGGGGACAGAGCTTAATCCATCACACAGAGCCCCAGCCACAGGGGATTCCAACTGATCCATCTGCAGATTCCCACTTGGGGAGAGCTCCTGTCCCCCTTGCAGGGGCAAACTGCCTTTGCCACAGTGCAAATCCCAGCAGAGCCCAGCTCTGCTCACCCCATCCCCAGCAGCAGAGGACATCTGAGACATCCCCAGCAGTGCTTTGTGTCACCAGGGCTGGGGAGAGGCAAGGGGAGGCCCTGGGATCTGCAGGAACAATCAGCTGATGTCAGGGCAGCTCCTGCAGCAGCCACACTCCGTTTCCTTGGGAAGGGCCCTCTCCAGCTGCCAGCAAGATAAAGCTTGGTAAACTCATCAGAGGCTCCTGGCAGCTTCCTTCTGCCTTTTCCTCCTTCTGCATTCACTCCTGGAGGGCAGGGCTGGGCGAGCAGCTCCCCAAAGCACTGGGATTTGCAATCTGGAGCCTTGAAGGGCAGACTTTGCCATTCTGGTGCCGAGCTCTGAGTGAATAATACCCTGTGATATTTCAGACTCCAGCGTAGTGCATGACTCATGAATTCTGTAGTAAATAGGCCAGACTCACAGCTCCAGGTATTTTTAACCTTCTAAGCAGAAAAAGGGAATATTTAGGATAAGAAACGAAGGTGAATTTAACAACAGAAATAGCAGGACTAACCACTGGGTGTGCAGGGCTTGGGTGACCCTCTGGGACACAGCTATCCAAATTCCCACATGCATTTCCCCCCAAAAACCCCAAACTGTGCTCTATGAAATTCTGCCTGGTGTGATAGCACTGCTGCAGAGCTGCACTAAAAGAAAAATGATGCCTTCCTTGGAGTACTCCAAGGCACTGCCAACCCATCAAATGCTCCAGTCTGAGCAAGAAGAGGGCTGAGAGCTGCCAGGGCTGGCCCAGCAGGGCCCTGGGGGTGCAGCAAACAGCTCTGGCCCTCCTTACTGCTTGTGACTAACAGAGTGAGCAGGTGGGGAGGAAATTTGGGGTTAAACCTGAGCCTGGTGGGTCTCAGCTCCCTCCCTCTGTGCATGGGCAGGACAAGCACCGGCAAGAGGGGTCTGATGGCTCCAGGTGAGCCTCACCACAGCTGTTTGGCAGGAAAACCAGCCCATGGAATTGTGTCTCCCCTCTAGACTGGGGCCTCTGGGGAGGCCAGGGTGTGACTGCAGCACCCAAACCCCATGGAAAGCCTGAGAAGCAAAGGCTCAGCCTCACAAGCTGAAGCAGAGCTGGGACTCTGGGACAAGATGGGAGGGGGTGAAGAGGCATCAAGGTGGTGGCAAAGCTCCTCATGATTGCTCAGGACTGGCTTTCATGGGATCACAGACTGGTTTGGGTTGGGAGGGACCTTGAACCTGATCCCATTCCACCCTGATCCCATTCCACCCTGATCCCATTCCACCCCCAGCCAGGGGCAGGGACACCTTCCCCAACCCCAGCTCGCTCAGAGCTCTAGCCACAGTGGCTGTTTGCACTTTCAGGCCAAAATTCCCAGGTGTCTCCCAGATTTGAACACCTAAAATCCTGGTTTGTTCAAAAATCCCATCCCCACTCGTTCTCCTGTCCTTGTTCTCACTGATGAGCACAGGGCTGCTGCCTGTGGCTCCACAGCACTGCAGAGGGCTCTGCTGGGCATGTGGGGGGTGGGTGAGGGGACTTCTACTGAAATTTGATTCAAAAAAGGAACAAGAAAAACATTTCTATTCACATTAGGTTTTGTAAAACCATTTAGTGTTATGAAAAGCCTAATGTTTAAGCCTAAACTAAGTAGACAGTGATCCTTTAAGTCCCCATCTTCCAGCACATTTTGCCATTCTTCTCTTTCAAGGAAAGTTAGGATTGTTGTTCTTTCACCTTCCAGAGTCCTTGACGGGTTATTTCCAGAGAATATTTAAATCTGGGAAGTATTTTGGTCGGCAAAGACGTCTTTAGAAATTTCCTCAACCTCCATCATGTATTTACCCACTTCTCAGAGATTCTTCTTCCATTTTCTATTAATATTATTTCACTGGGATCAGTCTCTGTTGAGAAATTTAGTTTAAGCTGCCTAGCAGTCTTAAAAGAGGAAGATCTATTAATTTAATCATTTATATGAATCATGTCTAAATGATCTCAGCAGAGAAAATGTGTTAGCCATTTAAATCCCATCATTACATATTATATAATAATTACCACTAATTCTAGTTTGGATGGGCCACAATATTGCTTTACATACCTAATGTATTCAGAACATCCACCTCACCAGGCTCAGTCTTTTTGTGACCTTTGAGTTGGTGTTTGTCTCCTGACTGGGAGCACAGGACAGGGATGCAAAACACATCCAGGGTGCCCCCTCTCTTTGGCATGCACAGCTATCACTCTGGGGTTATTTTTAATATCTCAGGTTCTTCTTTCCTCTGGAAGGTATCGAGAGGTTGCTGATATGGCTGTAATCAAAATTATATTTATTTGTTGAGTGCTCTGGGTGCATCCAGTGCTCATCATGGCAATCCAGTGAGGAGACTCCGGGGTGTGAGTCCCACTGGGTTTCCAGACCCTGGGCTGGGAATGCTGTTGGTGTGAGCAGAGAGCAGCACACCCCAGCTGTGTGCACACCCCAGCTGTGTGCACACCCCAGCTGTGCACGCTGGTGTCTGCAGCTCAGGCTGAGAGAATCTGCAGGGATTTTTTTTTTTTTTTTTTTTTTCCCCATGGAAAAAGGGAAAATATTAATCAGCCACGAGAGGTTCCTGCACAGAGCCGGGCACAGCTTTCACTGTCAGCTGGTACTGAACACCCCAGAGCCAGGGAGGGCACAGAAACTCTGCAGCAGTGGCTGGACAAGCTCCCAAATCACTGCTCCTTTGGGCAACCCAAGGGAAAGCCATCACAGCCAACCCCTCACTGGGAGCTGATCCATTTCTACAGGGGCTGCACAACCCAGTGCTCCCCAGAAAGCCAAAAAGGGCTCCAAACACACTCCAAGCATGGTTGGGGTGAGAGGGGGGTGCTGGCACAACGCTGGAGAGATTCCAGCCCCACAGACCTGCCCGTGGGGACACAAAAGGGGCTTCCAGAGGGTGATTTCCAGGAGAAACCCCCAGTTCTGTGCTCCCAGGTGAGGGGCTGCCCTCGAGGAAGGCGGATCGACGTCCCTGCCCTGCCAGAACAACACCAATAACTTCACCTGCCGCAGACACTCCAAGCTTCTTTCTAAAATTATCATTCTTTATTCTTTTGCACCACCCCTGCATGAATCCATCTGCCAGCAACCTTTCCCCCACTCCATCGAAACCGCAGCACCAGATAAACCCCTGATTAATTACAGAAGAGCAAAACTTCCAACTCTCGTATCCCAAGGGTCAAATCCATCCCTGGTGCAAGCCAGAGCTCAGCACTGAGACAAATTTGGCCCTAGGTGACTTCTTTTTTTTTTTTTTTTTTTTTTTTCCCCTCGACTAACTCATTACACCACCCCTCCTAGAGCTGATGGATTGAGCCCCTTGTGTTCTGTTTGTAACCATAATTAGTATTCATTTTGCAAGCTTGAGGTTCACCCTTGCTCCAGGACTGAGCCCGGTGTTAATCACGGCGGTGTCTGCCCGCCCCTGACTCTGATCTGTCACGTTGGCATTTCTTGTCCCATACCTAATTTTTTTTTGCCCTCACCAGCCAAGTAGCACCTCGACATCACACTGTGTCAGAATTAGAAACTTTTGACAGATCTGTAATCATCTAGTTCTCATCAGCTCCGTGCATGTTAGTCACTTCATTTCCACATTCTAACAGTTAATATGCCTTAATTTCTCACACTTTGTGAATATTTAATTCCTCCCTTTTCAACATCATTTTTAGGTTGTGTGAATCATTTTCAAAGCCTTTGCTATTCTCCCTCCACTATCATCTGCATATTTTATGAAATGGCACAGTTGAATCTCTGAGGGCTCTTGATAAAAATGAACCTGGCAGGCTGCTCATTAGTTGTTTACCTGGAGCTGTGTGAATCCCCCAGAATGGTGGATTCCCATTTGGGTTTGAATTAGGATATTCTGACACATAAGAATTGAAAACCTTTCCAGGCTGAGTGTGATTCTCTCCCTTCCATCCCAATTAATGGCTCTTCCAGGGAGTTTGCACTGCTTTGGCCCATCCTACACCAACACCTGCAGCAACTGGGTCCTTCAGAGGTGAGAGACGGAGGCTGGAGCCAATTAGCAACTCTAATGAGGGGGAAAAGTGTCCCGTCAAGAGCACACAGAGGGCAGCAGGAGGAAAATGGGAACTTTCCAGACTTCCAGAGTCGAAGCAAGTCACCAGGACTGGGGCTGGGTTTGGTTTGAGCACGTGGCTCAAGGGGCAAGTGATAAAAAATGACATTTATTTGTTCCAAAAAAGTCCTTCCCTGTGACCATACCTGGCAGGTCTTAGAGCTCTTACACAGGCAGAACCCTTTCCTCTATTCCCTTGATCTCATTTATGCAATGAAACTCTGCTGCCTCCCCACTGCAGCAAACTGAGGGGCCACACTCAACAATTCACGAGTCCCAAGGCAAAAATCAGGTTATCCTTGAGTTTACCAGAAAATCCTGGATTATTCACCAAAGAACTCACTGGGGTTTCCATTCCAGCCCTCACACAGAACAATTTTTTCCCTACTCCACCTCTGCTTCCCCCACGTGGAAGCTGGGTCCATGCTGAAGGGTTATCTCCACGCAGTTCTCCACATCAATAAATCTCCTCTCCACTTTCCAGGAGTTTTAGTTTTTAGTGCCCAAAGATTTAAATTTAGCCTGATTTATTTTTATGCTGATCTCATGCTCCTTTCACAGACTTTACTTAAAAGCAGTAATGCTATCTCGCTCGCCACTAAATTTTTTATGAATTTTTTGGCCTTTGCTGACTTCATAAGGAAATAGAGAACCGGGGACGTTATAAATAGGGGTCAGAGAAGCTTTCCAGCTGTAGGAGCTGCATCTGCAT
The DNA here is from genome assembly GCA_027886175.1 of Phylloscopus collybita. Classification (NCBI taxonomy): domain Eukaryota; kingdom Metazoa; phylum Chordata; class Aves; order Passeriformes; family Phylloscopidae; genus Phylloscopus; species Phylloscopus collybita. The sequence goes on from JAJNNQ010000027.1 coordinate 1,663,418, forward strand.
TGATGCTTTGGCTGTACAGGTGCTTTGGTGAAAGGAAAAAAAGAGACAGAAGGCTTGGTTTTGATAGGAACCATCTCCTTATTTCATCCTCACGTCCCACCCAATTCATCTTGGCCGGAACACATCTCCTAAAACTCGGTGCATTAAAAATACAAATAACTGAGAGCAGAGCCCGTAATTAAAATTCCACAGAGTCCCTGGCCAGCTGATGTTTCATATTTTATCCCTGAAAATGAACAGCCAGGAGCAATCAGGAGCTCCCATCTCCAGCCCCCAGAACTCCCTCTCCTCGGCAGCAATTGAGAGAACAGGTGAGAGACAATTTACTGACACCTCACATTGTTTGATGCTCGCTCTCAATCTAATCAGGTGTCTCATACAATTTGTTGTATTTGTTAAAATCCCAGCTTTAGGAAGCCCCTGAATATTAAAAAAACCCCTCTAATAATGAAAAGTGATATTTTTATAAAGCCTCGGCTAGAGCGAGGGTGGATTTCAATATGTTTTGCTCATTGTAAAGATTCAGAAATTAAATATATATTAAAAATGATTTTTTATAGTCTCGTGAAGCCTGGTGGCCCGTGTGGCTGGATTTTAATTCTTGGCTTTGACAGTATTCCATTCTTTTGATTTGTTAGATGTGCTTCAGATCTATTACTTTTTAATTGGACATGAACATGCCTGTGAACTGAACTCGGTCTCCAAGGGTTTGCATAAAATTAGCCAGGACGTGGGGAAAGGGGAGTTGTCACTGCAGCTCAGGACCCTCAGATCCTGCAGGAGTTAAAAATAACACCAGCCATGGAGGTGCCCATCCAACACCCTGACTGAGCACAACCAGCAGCAGGCTTGGTAGGGTGAGATTTTAGCTCAGCTATCCAAAAATCTTCCCCTACACCCACAAGTTCACTGTTTAACCATTATCACTTCCTACAACTGAATATTTTCTGATCTCGTTGAGTATTGGTTGGCTTCAGAAATGCTTCCATGCTCCTGACCAGCAGCAGGCATTTTGGGGTGTGTGCATCCTTCCCTCCCAGAAACCTTGGAGACCAACCTACACCCTGCTGATCTTCCAAAAGGAATTCCCATTGTTCCAGCTGCACACAAAACAACTGCAGGAAGTATTTTCTTAGTTGCCAGTGAGTTAAATTAACTTGTGACTTCAGTCCTTGCAATCCCAGCAGTGTCTCCTGGACATGAGGAGCTCCAATGAATTTGCTTTTAGTGAGGTGTTGATCCACCTGAGGACACTTTAAAAAAGTTGCTTTCTGTCTGATGAGGACAATTGTCATCTCTCCGCTATCCCAGTGCACATCCTCAGCAAAGTGAGAAACTTCTCTGGGAAATGGCAATTTCAAAGCCCCAGTTCAATTCCAGGCTGATGGACATCATCCTCACCAACCTCCTGCTGCTTATCTGTGCTGACCAGGGCACTGTGTGAGCAGGCTCACGGCAAACCAACCCAAAGCTGTCCAAATCAGCTGAAATCCTGGTTTTCCTGCAATTAGCTCTTCCTCTCCATGGTGACTGTGCAAGAGTGCTCACAGGGAAGCACAAGGGACAGCAGAAAACCAGAACACACCAGGCAGGGGCTGTGTGTGAAGCTGAGGGTGGAAATAAAGACAGGTAAAGCAGGGCTGCAAACACAGGCAGCAGCAAAGCATTTGATGCAAGAAACAAAAAAGACCTGCCCACAACAGCAATCTCTGCCTGCAGAGATACATCTCCTCTCTGATGTAGTTGTCAACTTTGAATTTCCTTTCAGAGCAAAAGCTCTCCAGCCTGGCTCAGTCCTGCTCTATGCTTCTCTACCCTCCCTCCCCCTCCTCTCCCGCACGTTAAACAGACCAGAGACCTGACATTTTATGTTGTTTGTTTGAAATGATAAACTTAATCATGAGTGAAATGTTAGGAAGTGACAGTGCTGGCCACAGTAAGGTCATTTCTGCTGCAGCCAAGCAAACACTGCTCTCCCCTTAATTGCATCGCCAGCCCTTGCCACAGGAGGACCCAGGCATTTGCAAGTGGGGAGCTGAATCTGTCTTTGTGATAATTAAACCATGGACCTCTGGAAAGACTGCCAAATCTGCCATATGGTAGTTTTATGACCTAGACTGCTGTTATCTCTTGAGAAAGCTAACATCCTAATCTCATTTTCGTTATCTGTGATCAGAACCCACATTTCTGGAGGGCAAAAAATGCAGGAGGGCTGCTCGCTGCCGAGCATCCTACAGCAGTGACATTTTGCCCAGTGGCTCAAATTAATAAAGTGAACAGAGAACTCATTATTGACAGCCTGGAATGAAAGCAGAAATCAAGAAGCCAAACCTCAATAACCCGTGGGTTACTGGCAGGCAGATTGTGACATCTCCCTGTGAAAAATTCCTGGGACCCAGCTTTGGAGGGAACCAGGGCTCTGATGGGTAATTAAAACATCCATTGCAGCAAGGTTGGGAAAAGGCCACCGAGTTTTATTTACAATGCAAACACGTTATTTTAAAGCACAAACACGAGAGGCTGCTGCCTTTGGAGGTCTGGTGTCATTTATCACAGACACAAAGGTGCTCCAAGAGCATCCTTCGAGCTCTCGGAGCTGGGCACATCTCACAGGAGCAGAAATCCAGGCTGGGACACGTCTGATACGAAGAATAAACAGCTCAGAACCAGTGCTGGGTAAGGCTTTACGCCTGGCCATGCTAAAACTTCCACTATTTCAATAAATGAAAGCTAATTTGTCATGAAACGTGCCACACAGCCACGTAAGCGCTTGCCCTGTGGCTGGGGAGCACGCTGCCCTTGGGAGCTGAAACACAAACGCTCCCCCAGCTGTGGTCACCTCGTTAGGCACTGTTTGGGGCTGAATCACTTGGTGAGGGAATGCATCTGTTCCTTTTCAGCAAGGTTATGTCTTCAGAAGGGCCCTGAGAACAGAAGGAACAGGTGGCATATTTTTCATCTCACTGGTAGCAAACACGCAGCCCATGTCCTTTGATGGCTGGGAGAGCCTCGAAAAGGGGGATCTGCAGCCCCAGGAGCTGCCAGTGGAGATGGTCCTTATCAGGATGGGATATTTCTCTGCAAGGAAAAGCCTCATGGCTACTCAGGTCTGCACCAAGTTCTCCAGCCCAGTGACCTTCATCACATTTGTCTGCCAGGCAGACGCTTACTGAGAGATTACGTGGGTCTGTTTTTACAGAAATATTCGGGTTATATGATCTAGATAACACAGCCTGCTATAAATCACCCCGCTTGTCCCTTGATATTTTGAAAACTGATGAGACTGCCGATTCCTGCTCCTTACTTTGTATGCAAATGATAAATTATAGATGGGAAATAGGAAAAAGAAGGTTTTACTCATTTGCTGGATTGAAACAGACTGGATTAGTGAGCGAGCAGTAGTACCCTTGGACTATTTATTGTGACATTGCTTAGAAAAATTCAAACCCCAAAGCCTTCAAATCACTGGGGACATTGTTAGCCTTCTGCAGGAATTATTAAAATGTTCAGAAATGTATGAGCATCACTTTATAATAATTAATCAGGGGCTGTTGATTAATAAAGCTCATTTTTTAGTCCCGATGATTCAGGGTATTATCCAAAGGACAGTGTCCTTGTCATATTGATTAAGAAACCAGACTTTGCCGTGGAAGAAAGTGTAAGAACAGTCGAGCTTCTTCTTCCCCCCCCTCCCCCCCTATAAAATAAATATTGAATGAGAATATTAACTCGTTAACCTTGACAACAATTTGTAATTTTCATAAGGAGGAAAACTCGCGTATTCAGCAAATAAATTGCTGCGGGGATTTCAGGGAAACAAATTGGAGAGAATGAAGAATGCTACCATATGAATTCTGTCGTTTTTATGGGCTGCAATGATAAATTTGTTTGGTTATGTCCCTCAATTAAGGCCACAAATACTGGAAAGCGTCAGGAGCAGGAGCACTGGTGGGGCTGGTGCGGAGGAGCCTGGGTGACAATCTAAGGTCACCCAGCAAGTTCAGGTGGCTTTCCTCTCTCAGATCCAGCTCCAGGTCTGGAGCCAGCATCCCACAGAGCACATCCCCTGTCCGTGAATCCCCCCACAGCCTTTGCTAAAAGATAAATCCATTTATGAGCTATGGCAGGAGTGGAGTTAACAGCACCAGCCGCAGGTTTCACAGGGTTATCTCACCAATCCTGGGCTCAGTTTAACTAGGAATGCATGAAATGTTCCACCATCTGCAGGTAGAACAGATAATCTGGGAGCTGCTCACCACTGCAGTTGGCCAGGGCTGGTTTTTAACCCCCTATAAAAATGTTCTGCTTTGAAACTCGAGCTGGGGAGGGGGGGTGTTTCAGTGATCACAGGGAAAGTGGACACTGGTTACTCCTCCCTGGATTTCCAGCTGCAAACCCTTCCCTGACCACACCATTGGCTCAGCCAGCCCAACACTTTTAGGATGTGCTCAGTTTTAAGCTCGTTTTACCTCAGCTAACATCAAGTAATGCTGTGCACGCTTAAAAGTAAGCACATGCTTAACTGCTTTGTTGGATTACAGCCTAAATTATCTATTAATCCAATTGCATGGTTTCCTCTGATCACTGCAGCCTTCAAACTCTCACTGTACAATAGATTTAATATAAATGCATTATGTTTGTCAGGCATGCCACGAGATTTGCATGCTGTCCTTGTCTGCTTGGCTATATTGTCATCCATAGGAGAATATTAAAGATTTAATATGATTTTTTTAAAAATTAATTTTAGCCATTTTTTGGTGTCTTTTTTTTTTTTTTTTTTTTTTTTTAAGGATATGAATGAAGTGTATCTCGTTCGGGAAAGCAAAAGGAAAAAATTAAATAAAAGTGTTTAATATTTTAAAGGTCCACATAAGGAGGGAAATGAGAAAACCTCCCGCAGCCTTGGAACACAAAGGTGAGAACACACAGGGCATTTGGAATGCTGCTGCTTCCTGCAACAGCAACAAAACCTGGGTCTGCTTGGGGTCTGGTTTTACTGGACTCATCCTGCAAGAGATCATCCAGAGAAAACAGGTTGTTCAAGGCATGGGAGTGAATTCCACTCATCTCAACCCCTGAGCTGCCCAAATATTCCAGCAAAGGGGAGCCCTGAAATGGCAGCACATTAATTTTGCCTTTCCAGCTTGTGCCTTGGGAGGGGTGTTCCGCCTTCTAATGCCCACCAAGAGTCATTCTAAACACACACAAACCCCTCACACCAGCAGCTCTGAGTGATTTATCCCTGATTTCTCAGGAAGCTCCATCAGCCTCCTCCCTGCCCCTGGCAGCCCTGAGCCTTCCTAGGGATATTCTGGCTTTTTTCTGGCAGCTCTGGTGCCAGGCTGAGCACGCAGTTTGCAGCCCTGTCCTTGCTCCCCAGGCCTCAGCTGAAGTGCAGAGCTGAAACCTGGGTAACCCCACGTGATGAATGTGAATCAGTGGGCATCACAGGCCCGTGGGTGCAGTTATTCACTCACTCCCATCGCAGAGAGCAGCAGCCACTTCTGCCAGATCTTCCCTCCCTAAAAGAAAAAAAATAAATAAAATAAAATAATAAAAAAAATTATACAAATAAAAAAATAAAATTATATATATATATATATATATATATATATATATATATATATATATATATATATAAAAAAAAATAAATAACCCCCTGCATTTCTCTTACTGGTGGCCCCGGAATACAATCAGGCAGTACCTGCAGGATAAATCAAAAGATTAAATTAAGCTGGGATTTGAATCCCCCACTAAACCCGAGCCGAGATTGAGCTTTGCTGGGCTGCAGGTTGGGAATTTCAAGGGCCTCCCTCCCAAAGCTAAGATAATATCATCATTTGCTTTGACCACTGGTGCACAAAACACACCCAACACACCCAATCCAGCCCGGGGGGAGCAATCTGGACCAGCAGCATGGAGCCTGCTGATTCTCCTTCCTGGCCTCCTGCCTGCTCCTCCTGAGCTCTGCAGCCCCAGCCTGGGCTCTGGCACCGTGTGCTGCCTTCTGCTGCTGCCCTGGGCCAGGGGACACTGTCCCTCTGTCCCTTCCTGCAGCACAGGGCACCTGCTGGCCCTCCACCCACGCCGCTCCCTCCTGCCCACCCAGGCACAATTGCCAAAAAACTCTTCCTCCTTTGGAAAGATGCTGCTTTACACACGGGAAGAATTTGGGATAAATCACAGAATCCCAACGTTTTGTTTTTTTTTTTTTTAGGGGTATTTGCAGCCCTAAATTCCTCCCCTGGCAGCAGGCACCGGAGGCAGGTTAAACCCTCCAAAGAACCTGCGCGGAATTTCAGCCTCTCTGCCCACAAGATGTCACCCTGAATTTTAACAAAGGTACATTTACCCTTAAACATTAACTTCCCTGCCTCCTCCTCCTCGTGCTCTGTCATTAGAACCAAGTGCATTAACTCTTCAGAACTGCTGATTTACCCACAACCCCCCCCAAAAAATCCCTTTTAAATCTTGCTGCTCCTGACCTCAGCTGCATTTTGGCGACACGTTCCTCCAGTGAAGGCCGAGCTGCCTTTCCTCCAGTTTTTCACAGCACAGGATAAATATAAATGTTTTCCACCTCAGTCCATCCAGTGTGACCCCAAGACTGCTTTGGTGGTGTTCCTCTCCAGTTTGAGAAGGAGCCCCTGGGAGATTTCTTCAATGTGGAGTCTCAAGATGTGTTACCTGATAACAGCAGCCTCGGATTTCAAGTGTGTCACAGCTTTTGGATGATAAAAAAAAAATCCCATTAAAAAATCAGCATTAAAAAAAAAAAAAAAAAAAGGAATAAGAAATATCTGTAAACCTTCTTGAAAGTGGAAGTGACAACAGCCTGACCAGAGTGCATTTGCCAAATCTTTAGGCTTGGAAAAGGGTGCACTGACTTTTTTTTTTTTTTTTAAGGTTTAGTTTGTGCTGCTGTTTTAAAAACTGCTGCAGTTTGATTTGATCCCAACTCCATGTCGACAATGTGCCCGTGTGCACACAACTGCTGCTCTTTTCTTCAAGAAAAACCCTTTTTTTGGGCCGATTTTTTTTTTTTTTTTGGGGCCCTGTTTTGCAGATCCCCCGAGCCCCAGACGTGGTTAGGGAGCGTGTCCGTGACCCATCAGGAGCCTGACGTGACATTTATGTGCACCTTTAGCAGGGTTGCTCTCACAAGCACAGTAATTACACACACAAATGAGCTCTGAAATTGCCCTTTTATCAAAATCCCAACCTTGATATTTAACCAGTTAATAAGAGACCCCCCCCTCTCGCATCTGATTTGCAAATCAGGTGTTTGTGTGCAAGGCTGGGTTGGAGGGGGATGACACTGGGATCTTTTCTCTCTCTCTCTTTCTGTTTTAAGTGTTTCTTCACAGAGCAGCCAGGTATGAATCAGGTTTTATGTGGAAATATTTGTTTCATTCCTGCTTGCAGGTGAACGCCAGGTAACCAATAACTTGGACACAAAAGCAGGCACTGAAATGAACTTTCAGCTTCTGAAACACCCCCAAAACCAGGCCTCCCAAACTGCTCCGTGTGTGAGAGAAACACCTTTGCAGCAGAACACAAAGCCTGTTCCCACAACAAGCAAGTATCCTTAAAAATAAAAAAACCCCCAGCATTTTAAAGTTATCCTTTAAAAATAGTAAACAGACTTTTACCAAAGTTGTGGTATACCAAGGCCAATATTTTATTTTTTAAGAATTTTTTTTTATGTTTAACTCCCACCATTGAGGCCACTTGCAAGAGAAGTTTATTCCCAATTTTATGGGGTCAGAGTTAAACCCTGACTACACCTTGGTAGTTTTCCCTACAGATGATTTCTCTACTCTTCTTATTTTTTTTTTCTCTCTGATTCAAGCCTGCTGCTAGTTTGGGGAGGGAAGAGTCAGATTTGAAAAGGAAAGAAGGAGATTTCTGTTCTTAATCTCTGTCCATCAATAATGCTCAGCAGCTGAGGATCTCCAGGTATTTCAGGAGGCACAAAAATTCCCTCTCCCACTCCCACCCAATCCTCATTTTCCTCAGAAAGAGGGAAGCTCAAACTTCCTAAAACTGAAGTGTTTGTGGAGCAGCTGGGCTGAGACTCTTCCCAAACCATTGAAACAAATATTTTTTTGCCTCAGCATTCACTACAACACCACCTTGGAGATTTCTGCCCTTTCCCCAAGGTATTCTCACCTATCCAGGAGCAGGTTTTGCTCGTGCCAAATGCAATGTTCCTATAAAACCTCCCTGGGCACCTCAAAATATCTTCAAAATCCAAATAAAAAAGCTGAGAAACACCATAAAGAGAACAGCAGCCCCTGGACAAGAGAGAGGTGTGGATTATTTTTTTTGTTTGTTTTGTTTTGGTTGGTTGTTTTTTTGTTGTTGTTGTTGGGTTTTTTTGGTGTGTTTTTGTTTTTGTTTTTTGGGTTGTTTTTTTGTGTGTGTTTTTTTTTCTTTTCCCCATAGGAAAAATAGAGTTTTTTAATAGGAAAAATAGAATTTTATAATAGGAAAAACATTCACACAAAAAAGTTTATTGCTGTTCAGTTGTCACCAGCTCCCAGCTACGACGAGCAAAGGTACCAGAAACACCCTGGGATTAGCCAAGTTTGCTCCTGATTTTCCCAGATTTTTCTCTCTGAGAAGATTTCCAGGCTGAGTTTCACTCCAGCAAAGGCTGCAAATATTTGGATCAGCTCTGCACACTCAGGGTGGCTGCTTCTCAGCAATCTGAACTGGAGCATCGTGGCAGAAGCTGATTTGTTTCACCCACCACCCAGCATCTTCCCTGATGGGTTAATATTAATGAAATATGAACCCATTAAATAAATATAAAGAAATTAAATATTTTCTTTCAAAAAAACACACTCTGCACCCAGAGTACCAGGTCGGTCAGGACATCAGGAGGCTGAAAATAAACAAAAAAAAAAAAATTAATTTCAAGCTGTAAAACACAGTCAGCATGAGCTAAATCCTCTCTGAGGCATCACCACTCACCCCCAGCAATGCCACCCAGGCCCAATTTCCACAGGAAGTTTTTTTCAAGGGCAGCTGCAGCCTGATTTTAATAAATGTCACTCACCTTGGCACCAAATTTGTGTTTCAGCCCTTTCCCCTCCCACTTTTCCCTTTGGTTTTCCTGGGGAGTTTGGTGATAGTTTACAGGCAGTGATCACACACAGACACCCAATAACCACAAACTGACCAACCTCAGCTGAGAGTTCTCCTTTCCAGAGGCTTCCCTGAGTGGTTAATTTTAAATAAAGAGCACATGACATTAAATATCAGCATAGAACCATCATAAATATATCATTAGGATTGAAACATCACATTATATTATAATATTTCAGAGCCAGATTTAGGATTTTATAGGCTGTGGACTATAATCACAGGGAATTTCTGAAGGTGTATAAACTTTTTTTTTTTTTGAGGAAAAAACATACCTAAAATGGACTTAAAGGCTGCATTAGTCATTGCTGTTGGTGCATTACAATAATTTTAAATAATCCTGAAAGCTGGGCGTTGTTCCCTTGTGTTAAGGGTGGCAAAGGCTAAAACAGGAGCACAGATCACACCAGGTTTTGCACAGAAAATCAGAAAATTTTTGGGGTTTTTTTTGTTTGTTTGTTTTGGTAGTTGTTTGTTTGGTTTTTTGTTTGTTTGGTGTTTTTTGGTTTTTTTTTTGTTTGTTTTTGGGTGGTTTTTTTTTGTTTTGGTTTGGTTTTTTTTGGTTTTTTGTTTTGTTTTGTTTTGTTTTGTTTTGTTTTTTTGTTTTTGGTTTTTTTTTTTTTTTTTTTTTTTTTTTTTAATTGGTAAATCCTTTCTGAGTGACCACTCCTCCCCACTGAAAGCAGGAGTGGAAACCCTGGGCAGGCAGCACTTATGTAACTGTCCTGCCTTCCCCAGGAACTGGGGCAATGAACCGTGAGGGCTCCTCCAGAGGCAGGATTTATTTGTTTTGAAAAGGTACACGCACCACACCAACCCCCCCAAACCTGAGAAGAGGGAAAGGCAAAGCATCCATCCATGAGAATTCTCTCACAAGACGGGGGGAAAGGCAGCTCTGATGTTATATTTCTTCAGAGGGAGGAGGGAGATTAAAAAAAAAAATCCAAATATGTAGTGCAAGATCCCTACCTCAGCCAAATTTCATCATCACACCTGGAGGAGGGACAAACCTGGGGTTTGCTGAGACTTCTCAGAGGAGCTGAGTGCCCTCGTGGGGCAGGGCTGGAAACAAACCCCACTCTGAAAAAAAACAAAACACAAGAAAGAAACAAATTTTGGAAATTAGGAAGCTCAGCCTCTCCTCTGCAGCCATAAAAAAAAATATTAAAAAAATCATTTTCTACAGTACAATAAAGAGATATCTGGATTATTGTCCCTGATTAAGCCATGGACAGGCTGGCACCCCTACAATAAGCAGGATTTAGCAGGAAATTGGGCCCTTGGAGTTCTCCAGGCTGGAGTTGTACTGGCTCAGCAATTTCTTCCAATAATTGGATAAAAAAAAAAAAAATGTTTTCAGCATGTTATGCATCCAGGTACACACAGCAATAATTACCATCATATTATAAAACACAAAGGCAGGAAAAGTGCAGTAATTTGCACTGATTATTAAGTAAAAATAGGGAAGTTTAATTATTAATTTTTGAAATCACTGAAAGGAGAAAATAGCACACCTTCCATGTGCAGACACTGAAATTAGATTAGCTTGACAAGCCCGTTTCAGAGGGAGCAGGAATCCTTCAGTGCATTTATTTAATAGACCTTGAACATGTTACGAAGCAACTCCTTATTACAGCATCCTAAAAAAAAAAAAAAAAAATGTGAGTGAAAGGATTTTAAAATCCCACATCTTGGGGCTGCTTTTAGATGAACACAAAACATTGAAAGAATCCAAATTCTGACAGCTCCCCCATTCAAAGCAGCCTCTAACAGGAGCAGGAGCAGGGGAAGTGGGAAGAACTGATGCTCCTGTGGCAAGTGCAGCTCCTCAGGGGAAGAGGAGAAAGGAGGATTTCCCTGTGCACACGTTTTGGGGCAGCAGGTTTCTGCCACACCACGTGTCTTGGGTTATGGAACCAAAAATGTGTATTCTATTTCATCTGCTGAAAGCAGCTGGAGAATTGTTCTTCTTTACTCTGGGAGGAGGTGGGTGGGTGCCTTCTGATAATGGGCCAGCTGTTAAACCAGGTAGGGCAGTGTTCCTTATCTCTTTATTTTCTGCTCATGGACCATTAAGACACCCCTAAAAACACACAAAATAGACCATCCACATTCCATCATCCCAGTGTGAGATGCTCCACCCAGTGGGGGGAGCCAACCATTCCTACCTGGATAAAACTGAGCCACAGGAACAGAAAGTATCTAGCTTTGCCTGATTCCTGGAGGAAGACTGGAACCCTTCTCACCATCCCTGGACCCTTCTCATCATCACTGGGCCCTTCTCACCATCCCTGGACCCTTCTCATCATCTCTGCACCCTTCTCACCACCACTGGACCCTTGTTCTACAGGATCATCTCTGCCCCACCAGAACCACCTCTGCCACTCCAGGAGGACTCACTTTGGGGCTGCTCCCAACTCCCTGACCAACAGGGTGTCAGGGTGTAGCTCTGACTCTGTCAGGGTTCTCCAAAATTGTTGTTTTGTTTGTTTGCTGGTTTGGTTGGGTGGTTTTGTTTTTCTACTCCATTTGTATTGTTAATATTCCCGGTAAAGAACTGTTATTCCTATTCCCAAATCTTTGCCTTAATTGCAAAATCATAATTTGGAGGGGGTGAGGGGTTTACATTCTCCATTCTAAGGGAAATTCCAGCTTTCCCTGGCAGATACCTGTCTGTCCAAACCAAGACACCAGGGTTGTGTTGCCCACATTTATCCCCTTGGATCTGAACTCTGGATTTTGAAGCATCAACAGCGAATGTCTGCTCTTCAAAAATCTCTCTTTCCCCCACCCTGGGAAGCTCACCATGTAATTTTTCTGAAGTGGGAAAGCAGTTTCATGGCATTTAAAGTAAGCACTGGTGGTTTTGTCGAAGGGAAGGGTGGCAGAGAGGAGCCAAAACGTGGAATTAAATGAGTTGTACATGGACCTGAAGAGAAGGGAAGTGCAACAAGGCAAACTGGGAAGCTGCAGTGATGCAGGCTGGAGCTGCCTGGGTCATGGGCAGGGCTGGAAATGAGAAATGAAGCTGTTGTTTTTAAAGAGCAGTCGGAAAAGATGGAAAGGGACTGAAATTTGGCTAATGAAGCAGAAGGACCTGCAGAAGAACTAAAAAGGACAGCGCTCCTTTTGCAGCTTTTCCCCCTTCTTTTTTGCATTGGGCTGAGGAGTTTTCAGAGCATCTATCGTGTTCTGTACCCTCCCTTTTACAGTGGGCTGAGTATGAGTATTTTTCAGAGCAAATACTCTGTTTTATATCCTCCCTTTTGCACTGGGCTGGGGATTTTTTAGAGCATTTATTGTGTTCTATATCCCTTTTGCATTGGGCTGAGTATGAATACTTTTTTTGGAGTCAATATTGTGTTCTATACCTTTCCTTTTGCACAGGGCTGGGGATTTTTCAGAGCAAATCTCATGTTCTGTACCCTCCCTTTTGCACAGGGCTGAGCATGAGTATTTTTCAGAGCAAATCTTTGAGTTCTATACCCTCCTTTTTGCACAGGGCTGGGAATTTTTTAGAGCAAATCTTGTGTTCTATATCCCTTTTGCATTGGGAGGAGTTATGAGTATTTTTCAGAGCAAATCTTATGCTCTGTACCCTCCCTTTTGCACAGGGCTGGGGATTTTTCAGAGCAATTCTTGTGTTCTGTATCCCTTTTGCACAGGGCTGGGTAATTTTTACAGCAAGTCTTGTGTTCTGTACCCTCGTTTTTGCACTGGGCTGAATATAGGTATTTTTTTTAGAGCAAATATTTTGGTTTATAGCCTCCCTTTTGCACAGGGCTGGGTATTTTTTCAGAGCAAATCTCGTGTTCTGTATCCGTGCCTCATTGTCTCCTGCCACTGGAGGAACACCTCCTTCGCTGCTGCCAAAACGGCCACTCCAGAGCTGGGTCAGACCAATTATTTCTTAAATGGTTTGTGCTCACCTGCACTTCAAATGGGCGCCTTTGAGAAGGAAAATAACAGCACCTCGTTCCCAGGCTGCTCCCGAGCTCCATTGTGAGCCCAGCACATCAGTCTGCTCAATTAAAGAGCCAACGACTACAAAGTGACTGTAGATCATTTGTATTGCCTCGCTCCAGCCGACACTTTATTCACAAATATCTGACTCCAAGAGGTCCTTTTCTGCTTAGCTAGGTGCTTTATCCCAGCTTGCATTCATGTTTAAAATAATAAAAAAAATAAAATAAAAAAAAATGAAAAGAGAGAAAAACAATCAGCAATGTGCTTTAAGCAAAGGTTTCTGTGTCCCGAGCAGTTATTTCTTCTCTGCAGAGGGAGTTTTGCCTTTCCTTGCAGCCCACTTCAAACTGATTTGTTAGAGATTTCCCAAGTCCCATGGAATGACAGGCTTGAAGGCTGGCTTTCAAAATATTGGAGGTGCAGCACTGAAACCAACACTGCCTTGCCAATTAACTTAATTCTTGCTCAATCTGGGGCTGTGTGCACGTGGGATCGTTTCAAAGAGAAGGGGAAATGAAATTCACCCTCTGCTGAGGGTTTGAGGGCATGGGCAGGGCTTCCCAGTAACCCACAGCTCCTCCAGGACAGACTTTAGGTTCAGCCTAAGGATCCAAGCAGTCCTGGCTCTGTCCAGCATCCTCTGATCCATCTTCCCTTCCAGCTGGGGATGTTCCCTGGTGATTCCCTGATTCCTGCCCTCCCCCAGCAGCAGCCCCCTGGAGCTGTCAGGTGTCCCTCATGGGGCAGGGCTGGAAACAAACCCCACTTTGAAAAAAAAAAAAAAACCACAAGAAAGAAACAAATTTTGGAAATTAGGAAGCTCAGCCTCTCTGCAGCCATAAAAAAATATATATAAAAAAATTTTCTACAGTACAAAAGAGCTGTCCCTCTCCTGCTGCCCTGGGATGGATCCATCCCAAATATCAGCCACAGGCTGCAGGAGTGGGCTCTGGGATGGATCCATCCCCAAATATCAGCCCTGAGATGCAGGAGGGGGCTCTGGGATGGATCCATCCCCAAATATCAGCCCTGAGCTGCAGGAGGGGGGCTCTGGGATGGATCCATCCCCAAATATCAGCCCTGAGCTGCAGGAGGGGGCTCTGGGATGGATCCATCCCAAATATCAGCCCTGAGCTGCAAAAGGGGGGTTCTGTGCTGGATCCATCCCCAAATATCAGCCCCAGGCTGCAGGAGGAGGGCTCTGGGATGGATCCATCCCCAAATATCAGCCCTGAGCTGCAGGAGGGGGGATCTGGGATGGATCCATCCCAAATATCAGCTCTGAGCTGCAGGAGGGGGCTCTGGGATGGATCCACCCCCAAATATCAGCCCTGAGCTGCAGGAGGGGGCTCTGGGATGGATCCACCCCCAAATATCAGCCCTGAGCTGCAGGAGGGGGCTCTGGGATGGATCCATCCCCAAATATCAGCCCCAGGCTGCAGGAAGGGGGCTCTGGGATGGATCCATCCCCAAATATCAGCTCTGAGCTGCAGGAGGGGGCTCTGGGATGGATCCACCCCCAAATATCAGCCCCAGGCTGCAAGAGGGGGCTCTGGGATGGATCCATCCCCAAATATCAGCCCTGAGCTGCAGGAGGGGGCTCTGGGATGGATCCACCCCCAAATATCAGCTCTGAGCTGCAGGAGGGGGGCTCTGGGATGGATCCATCCCCAAATATCAGCCCTGAGCTGCAGGAGGGGGGCTCTGGGATGGATCCACCCCCAAATATCAGCTCTGAGCTGCAGGAGGGGGCTCTGGGATGGATCCATCCCCAAATATCAGCTCTGAGCTGCTGGAGGGGGGCTCTGGGATGGATCCATCCCCAAATATCAGCCCTGAGCTACAGGAGCGGGGCTCTGGGATGGATCCATCCCCAAATATCAGCCCTGAGCTGCAGGAGGGGGCTCTGGGATGGATCCATCCCCAAATATCAGCCCTGAGCTACAGGAGGGGGGCTCTGGGATGGATCCATCCCCAAATATCAGCCCTGAGCTACAGGAGCGGGGCTCTGGGATGGATCCATCCCCAAATATCAGCCCTGAGCTGCAGGAGGGGGCTCTGGGATGGATCCATCCCCAAATATCAGCTCTGAGCTGCAGGAGGGGGGCTCTGGGATGGATCCATCCCCAAATATCAGCCACAGGCTGCAGAAGGGGGGCTCTGTGCTGGATCCATCCCCAAATATCAGCTCTGAGCTGCAGGAGGGGGCTCTGGGATGGATCCATCCCCAAATATCAGCTCTGAGCTGCTGGAGGGGGGCTCTGGGATGGATCCACCCCCAAATATCAGCTCTGAGCTGCTGGAGGGGGGCTCTGGGATGGATCCATCCCCAAATATCAGCCCCAGGTTGCAGAAGGGGGGCTCTGTGCTGGATCCATCCCCAAATATCAGCCCTGAGGTGCAGGAGGGGGCTCTGGGATGGATCCACCCCCAAATATTCACCTGCACATTCACCTGCTGTCCCCAACAGCTCTGAAATTCGCTTTCCCCTTCTCCCCAAGCTGGGAAAAAGCAGGGTCCACCCTGTGGATAACCCAGGGCACCCCAAACCTTCAGCACAGCACTGCCAAAGCGCCCCAAAGCCTGCAGGACAGCCCAGGTTGACTTCCCAGCATCTCCTGAGGAGGTGAAGCTCATTTCAACAAAGTGTAAATTCTGCCCAGCGCAAAGAAAAATTGCTTTGAATTAACTGGATAGATGTTATGAATAATCCACATTAAATTCTTAATTTTGGGTTACGATAGAAGACTTAATAGTGGTCAGATACCCACTGCTTATGCAATTAATTCTTAGCCAAGAAAATGAATGTGAGATATAAAATATTTTAGAAATAATCTTTTCG
Source organism: Phylloscopus collybita (assembly GCA_027886175.1). NCBI lineage: Eukaryota > Metazoa > Chordata > Aves > Passeriformes > Phylloscopidae > Phylloscopus > Phylloscopus collybita. Next base: position 1,679,376 of record JAJNNQ010000027.1, read on the forward strand.
TACAAAAACAATGGGAAATTTGAAGAAGGATTAAGATTTAGTGTCACAACAGATTATAGTGTGAACAGAATATGTCCTTACAGAAATCTATTTAACCACTGATATCCTAGAGGGAACAAACTATAGGGCTTTTTCCATAGCCAAAAAAAAAAAATAAAATAAAATAAAAAAAGGAATTTGCTCTTTGTGTTTACTGGAGCCCACAACTGGCAGGAAATGAGGCATGAAATGCATTGTCAAACACACAGTGTTCCAGCAGAATGCCTTACTTCCAGCTGAGCATTGATTTTAGGGATGCAAGCCCTCAGACCCCCCCCATGAAAATGGGTATTTTTAAAAAATGGATCGCCCTGGTAATGCTATGTATGCACACAGAGGTGTTGCTGCAAAAAAGCTTCAGCTTTTTTCAACACTTCTCTGAAGAACTTCCTCCCATCTGTTGGTTTTTCCTAAGGTACTCTAATAATTAAGGAATGCTGAAAGGAACCAGGAGAGGATCACTCCTGCCAGACAAACTGACCCCAACTTCAGCTCAGAGTTACTCCTGAGCACAGATCCCAGAGAGAAACGACTGAATTGCAGCTCCAGATTTGCATGGGAGGGCAGCAGGAGCATCACCCTTCTGGAAAAGCTCTGTCCAGGATATTTCCCTTCTAGATCCAGAGAAACCAGGGCCAGGGAATCCCCTGAAAACTCCTTTTTCTCTGTTAATGTCGTGAAGCAGCAGCAGCACACACTGCTGAGGGTTGTCTCTATCCCAAGCAAGTGGGGGATTGCCCAAAAGCTCCAGGTGAAATGAGTTTTGCAGTTATTTTACGGACAAAATTGAGTATGCAAAGCAGCATTACATCAGTCACCCTTTCCCAAAGCATAGCTAATGCACTTAATTAACTAGGCTGCTACCAAATCCTCTTTTTAAACACTTCTTTTTTTTTCCCTCTAAAGATTGTCACAAAACACCCAAACAAACAAAAAAAAAAAACCACCAGGAAAATTAAAAACCCCAAGAAAACGAGAATCAAGAGTGTTGGAACAGAACACATAATTTTTTTTTCTTTTTTTTTGTGCTTTGAGAAGTCAGCTGTGTGGCAATGATTTAATTAAACCATAAATGAAAATGATTGCAGAAGTGTCTTGCTGGGTGAGGGCAGGATGTATGGAATTAAAGAGGCTTTTGCTGGGCTGTTTGGGACAGAGATCTGTGCTCTGTCACAGACAGAACTGTTTTAAATCCCCCCCAGGACATGGACAGCACACCCAGGCCTGCAGGCACGGGCTGATCTTTGCCCTCTGGGGTTTTGCAGTGACACAGCCCCTAAGATGTGGCACCCCGGGAAGGAGAGCAGGGCTTGGTTTGCACAGACAGGTTTCTGCCAGGGAAAGCTGGAGTTTCCCTTGGAATGGGGAATGTAAACCCCTCACCCCCCTGCCAAATTATAATTTTGCAATCAAGGGCTTTCAGGCAAAGATTTGGGAATAGGAATAACAGTTCTTTACTGGGAATATTAACAATACAAATGTAGTAGAAAAAAAAAACCACCCAACCAAACCAGCAAACAAACAAAACAACAATTTTGGAGAACCCTGAGAGAGCCTCTCTCCACCTCTCTTGTAAGAGCGTTTCAGATACTTTGCAATATAAATTTATGGATGTGGATAACTGAGCTTTGGAGATCCTGTGGTTTGGGCCAGGTCAGGATCTGGGCTCCAGAGAAAGTTTTGTACCCTTGAATGACACAGGGGGGAAGAGGCTCAACACCAGCACTTAAATCTGGCTGTGAAATGAAACCGTGGTGTTTGTTTTTCAAACCAACACACAGCATTAATGGCTTTTCTTGTCTTCTTGTGCATCAAACTAAAGAAGGGCTGTGAGAAACCCAGTCCACCACGGGCTGTGATCCATCTCCTGGGGAAATAAACTCAAGGGGAGTCACTCCATGCAATGAGCCCTGTGCTCACCGTGGGATGCCTTCCCAAAATCCCACAGAGCCCTTTGCCTAAGGAGAGCTCCTTGGGAGCTGAAGAGTTGTCCATTGATGAGTCCCACCACACTAAGAATGGGCTTTCTGTATTTCTGCCAAAGTGTTCTAAGTAGAGAAACTTGTGTTCTTGTGCTTTTTCTTCCATAAATATATATATATATATATAAAAAATAAAAATAATGTCAGGCTAAAAACACAGATCCAAACAGTTCCTGGCCACCTTGGCAAACGTGCTGCTATTGTTTACAAACCCTTGCAGTTATTATTGTTTGGGGATTGTTTCTGTTATCTCACTTTGAATAACAGACAAGTGACTTCCAACGTGTCAAGGAAATCTAATAAAATATAAATAAAAACTATTTGCCTGTGTATTTTCCCCTTTTACTTCAAGCACAGATTACATTAACAAAGCAAAATAACACAGACGATCAAGATAGGAGTGTGGAACCAGGCAGAAATGCTTTGTGTTTATTAAGTTTTCATTTCCAAGAGCCTGCATCACCTTATCTGAATTAAGGAAAGCACCAGCCAGGGTGTGCTGGCTGCAGCCCAGGCCCAGCAAAGCACAAACACGTGTGGCTCAGACACACAGACAGCATCATCTGGGACCTGCCTTGGGTCCAGGATCTCCCCTCAGGCACAAGGGAGAGCAGGACCTGGCCCCAGATGTGCCTGCTGCGACACAGGCAGAGGATTCCTGCTGCATTCCTGGTTGATTCCTCCACCAGTGACCCTCCAGCCAGATGTTTTTTTGCTCATCCACTGATTTTAGCTGGGAGCTAAACCAGGAGGGATGTCAGAGTAATTTACCCAGAGACAACCCAAAGGTTCCCATAAAGCTCTGGCCAGACACATGGATATTTCAGATTTGCTAATCTTTGCATTAGAGAACAACCTAGATGGGCTCTTGAGATCTGCCAGGAATTAAAATTAAAAAAAAAAAAAAAAAAAAAAAAGGAAGGAGAAAAGAAATCCCCAAACCCAACATTTGTAATCCCACCTTTACTATTTCAGGTGTTCTGTTACACCCAATCGTATCCACTGTTTTTCTCTAGAGATTTACTGGAAGAATTTTGAATTTCCTCTTTTTAATGCAACCCCCAATTTTTTCATTTTTAAAAATAAAATCCCCAAACACAAAAAAAAAAAAAAAAACCCCAGACCATCTCACTTTGAGCCTTTGGCTGATGTGTCCAGCCCAATCTAATTAACAAAAGGCTTCAGTCCCCCATGGCCAGGAGCAGAGGCTCAGCAGCAGGGAGGGGGTGGCAGGGCAGCCCCACTCTAGAAACTTCCATGCACTTATTTGACTCTGTTAAAAACCACAGTGATACAGACTGATTTCAGAAGGCTAACAATTGATTTTGTTTATTTTTGGTAATTTTTTCCCTTTTATACTATTTTACAGAGAACAGCTTAATTGGTGGAAGAAAGACAAACTCTTTTGATTGCATTGGTTAAACCAAAAAAAAAAAAAAAAATCAAGAAAAAGTCCCTCTTAAAATAAAAAAAAGTAAACAAAAGTTACAATTAAAAAAAACCCAAGATGTCTCTTGTTTTATGCTATTTTACAGAGAACAGCTTAATTGGTGAAAGAAAGACAAAGTTTTTAAATTGCATTGGTTAAAACAAAAAAAAAATCAAGAAAAAGTCCCTCTTAAAACAAAAAAAAAAGTAAACAAAAGTTACAGTTAAAAAAAGTCTTTTGTTAACAAAAAACTCTCTAAAAAAAGAGTTTCAAAACCCCAAAACATCTCAAACACAAACCAAAATGAAACTTATCCACCACCAAATCTTGTTTTCACCTTGGGCGCACCAATTCCACTGCACCCAAGGCCAGCCTCAGGCCCAGCAGCCTTTCCCCAGAGCAGAGGCAGACCTGTTGAATTTCTGTGCCACACTGAGATTCTCTCTAATCCAGGCAGGAGCATTTTCTGAGCACTAACACCGAGAACCAATTCTGAACAACTCAGCTGCTTAACACAGCCCTCCTTAAAGCGGAATAATTCCTGCTCAGGCTGTGCCAGCTCCTCCTGCTTTTGAGATCTGTCAGTGCCTGACAGCAGAGGGATGGCAATCCACCCCTGGCACTGGACATGTGCTCTCGGGGTGGACAGCACTCCCACCAGCCACTGCAAAATGAGAAAAGGGATGGAACCCACCTCTCTCCTCAGCCTGGCAAAGACCATGCAGGAATTAATAATAGCTTTCCCACCCGCCAATAAAAGTGTGCTACTTAAGGTTTTTGGCAGCGAGCTGGCATTTTGTCATTTAATCATTTCACATCATTACACTGCAATATGCAATGTAATGAGATGACACTCCTAAGTGACAAACACTGGGTGCCTCCTGGGCTGCCAGGAATAATGGCATGGCGAGGAAATTGTGCGCTGAGGGTGGCCACAGCTCCACTCCCCCGGGCTGGGATGGAAGCACGGAGGAGCTGCAAGGAGAGCCTCACCTACAGATGGCTGAGCTGACCCTCCAGCACAGCCAGGAATTCCAGTCCTACAGCTCAGATCCAGCAAGGATCCCAAAATCCCTCACCTGGGCTGCTGAGGGGGGCAGTCCCAGCCCTTCCCAGGGTCACAGATGAAGGGCAGCCAGAGCCTCCTTATCTCTGCAGCCCACTTGATTTGGAGGATATATTAACCTTTAAGCATTTTGGAGAAAGGCCTCTGGAGATCTCCTGCCAAAGCCTGATTTGATTGTCTGGGGTGGTGGCAAAGAGGGGAGAAGCAAGGAAAGGTCCAACAAAGCCAACCCTTGGTGCCCACACGTCACAGAGCACTTCAAAGCAGCCCTTAAATATCCAAGGCCCCCCCCAAGGATCACCAAGATCCTCAGAATTATTCTTCCCCACCCTTTCTTCCTGTTCTCAATTGGACTCAGACAAAGGCCGCCGAGGAAGCCATAAATAGCAGCCTGAAATGTCACTGCTGTGCTAACTAACCCCCCTCTCCTGCTGCACAGCCAAGATGCCCCTTGGCTGGAGTCACCCCCCAGACACACCCTGCAGACCCCAAACCTGTGGGGGGGCACTGGGAAAACCCCACAAATGAAGCCCTCAGTGCATCCTTTCCCCTGTGCAAAGGGACCTTCTCTGCCTCCCCCGGGGGTGGCTGTGCCCCTTGGGGGCTCCAGGGGTTCCCCTGGATTCCTGCAGGCTCCAGAGGAGCCAGCAGAGCTGGGGAGCTGGCAGGGCAGCCAGAGAACCTGGCAATGTGTTTGGGACCTGCCTGCTGGGCAAAAATTGGAGTTTTGGCCTCAAATTTATCCCCAAGGTGCCCTGAGGGGGCTGTTCCAGCCCCAGCTGCCCCAGGCCCGGGGGCAAAGCCCTGGTGCCCCCCTCCCCAGCCGCCCCAGCCCCTCCACCACTCCTGTCAGGAGACTCTGGAAGGACCAAGAGAGAGACAATAAAATTCTAAAGTGAAGAGCTCTTTAAATATTAGCTCAGCTGGTATTATCATACATTTTTCCAAGTTCAAACATGATAAAGTGATTTGAGAGTTTGCCAACTCCATATTCAGGGGAAGCATGCAGAGAGAGGAGAAACGCTGATATCTTTGATGTAAGTTCTTTTTCTTCCCTTCCCTTTTGTTGACTTTAAAGAGCAGTCGTCTTAAACCTGATTTCAGAAAGCATCAGAAAACACTGGAAATTACACAACAGCTTTAGGAGCAGAGTTGCAGGTGGCAAGATATTTATTTTCCAAAAGCAGCTCTCCATGAATGGATGAGCCATCCCAAAGAAATGGTTATTTTCTTTGCCATCTTATTCACAGAAAAAGCCCTATTGAATTTCTGCTATTCAGTCATTTATTATTTAGTGGCTGAGAGAGCTGGCTTTTTACATTCTTCCCCCACATCACTGAGGAGAGACAATCCTTAAAAACAAATTCCTAAAGTGACAATGAACTTCTGGCTCCCAGCTCTTAACAAGCAGCCCCGAACATCTCTCTCTCTCTCTCCAGGACACGCTGTCACAGCAAAAGCACTTTAAAAACAGAGGGATCTGGCAATCAGGGCACTGCCAGGGTGCCTTGGCTTTGATGGGAGCTGCCCCACTTTGGGATGAGTTTTTGGGGCTCCAGGATAAGTTTTTTTCCCAGCAGTGAAATCAGCAGAAATCAGACAAAAGCAGCCACGTCCAGCCCTTCCCACCTCACTCCACAGAGGATATTGTGCACAGCAAAACCTTGCAAGGCTGGATAACGGCTCTAATTACAAATGGTTTGAGATTATTTGAATTTCACCACTTTCCTAAGTGTCCAGAAAAGCTTGACCCCCACCCCCCCAAAAAGAACCACTCTAACACTCAGACATTCATTAAAATGTAATGATATAGATGAAGTTTACTTAATCCTGCTGCAGAGTGCCACAGAGAAAAAGCAATATTCATTACACTTGGCAAAAGCAGGAATGGTGAGTGGGAGCCAAAGCAGGCCTGGATGCTTGCTTGTTTCCTCATCTTTTTTTAAAGCCTTTTTTTATTTTCTTCCATCCTTCTGCACTGGCATGCTCCCCAAATGCAGCAAAGACAGAAGGTAATTACATATCGTGACTCATTAGCAGAAAAAAAGGAAAAGTGGGAGCAAAAGCAATAGGTAGGTGGGGGTAAATTTACCACATAATGATTTAAAAGTTTTGGACTCCTGCACACACAGGGAAAGGAGAAAAAAAAAAAAAAAAAAGAAAAAAAGGGAAGGAATTTAGTCATTCAGACTGTGAAATTCTAGGAGACTAAATGTCTACTTAAATTATTTCATCACATATTCATTAGGCCATCCCAGGGAAAGCAGTTATATTATTTGATGGGGTTTTAGTTCTTTCCTGGCACCCTGAAGAAGACAAAGAAGAATGGACAAACTGAACAAAAGATGAACAAAGGAAGCAGCAGGGAAAGGAAGGCAGAGGAGTCTTAGGGAAAAAAAAAAAAAGAAAAAAACAACAAAACAAACAAACAAACAAAAACCTGACAAAAAACCAACCCCACAGACCTATTGAGCCAGGAAATAAAAATCCCAGGTTTAATTCCAGGCCCTGACACCGAGTGCTGGTCCAAGGCCAGGCCTGGTTGCTGCCCCTGCTCCTCCTGCAGCCACCCTGGAATGCCAACGCTGCTCTTTCCTGCTCCTTTGGCTTCCCTGCACCACCAATAAATCAGGAGTTATGCTTGAACATGCTTCCTCCACAGCACCAAGCACATAAAGGAATTTATCCTCTGAGTCCACTAGACTGTTGAACAAATAAATATAAATAATGGTAGAGGAAAAGGAGAAGGGAAAGTGAAACACTGAGGTGGGAAGTCAGGAAATCTTTATTTTACCCAGAGTCATTGCCCACCAGCTTCTCCCCTTAACAACTGCTGCTTTGGTTGAGGTTTCTTTTTAAATGTTTTTAATTATAATTAGAACTCTTAAGCCAGCTTGTTTTAGAAAACATAATATCTCCCTTTTTGGCTGTGCCACAGCAGAGGATCCTCTGCTTACTCCCTTCGAATTTTAAAACGTGGACTTAAAGACCCAGGAGGACAGAATACATTTTCTGCTATTTTAAAGAACGAGGATGTGTTGGGGAAAGACTGTACTTGGCTGGGAGCTGCTTTATTAAAAGGATGTTGCAGCTCGAGAGTGGGGAAAAAATAGGACAAAGCATCCAGTGGGAGCCATTGTTCTCCTTGGGGCAGAGCTGGGGAGGGGATGGCACAGGCAGAGAGCCCAGCCAAGAGCAGGAGATAAAAACTCATCTCTCCATCACGGAGCCAAAGCTCCCTGGCAGCTGCTGGGGCTGGGAACTCCAGCCCAGCCCAGCCCCAAAGTCACCAGCAAGAGAGAAGTCAGCTGCAGCCCCTGGGCAGGGCTGGTGGGGTGCTCAGCACAGCAGCTCCGGGCACAGGGGGCTCCCACTGACAGAAAATTGGGATGGAAACTCCAAACCCCCAGCTGGGAGTGGGAAAACTCAGAACTCCCACCTCCTCAGCCTGGGCCAGACTGCAGCTGGTGGGGTCCCCATCCCTGGAGGTGCCCAAGGAGTCCCTGGGTGTGGCACTCAGTGACAGGGGGGGATTGGGCACAGCTGGCCCTGGATGATCCTGGAGATCTTTTCCATCTAGAGGACCTGCAGCTACAGAACTCCCCTGTTCCATCCCCCTGGAAGGCTCCTTTCTCTGAGGCTCGTGCCCACTCACAAACTACTGCCAGGGTGGGGGGTACCACCTATTAAAGCAAAAGGAAATTCGAACGAAAATGCTGCATTTTGTTACAGCCAGTTATAGATCACCTTAACTATGCCAGACTCCTTCAGGAGCAGCCTGTCTTCTGGTATTTCAACTCAGAAAATTGGCTTTTACCTTGCTAAGTGGCACAGAGCAGCAGGAGGGAGCACTGCACGCACCCTCAGCAGGGTGGGAAACCACAGGCAGCACCAGCAAGACCCAAAAGGGAGCAGAGGCTTGGAGAGCTGATTTTTCTCCTCCAACCACAGCAGGTTTTTGTGCTCTAGTTCTGCTCTTTCTTGAGTGTAACACCAGCCCCTGAATTTAGGATCCGCAAGGTAAGAGCACAGTTCAGAGGGTAGGCCTCAAACAGCCAAAGCGTCCCTGCCATGAGGGAAGGGCCTGGGAGCCTCAGTGCCTGCAGTGATTCAAACCCAGGTTCTGGTGACACCACAGCTTCCAGAATTTAGTTCTTCGTATTATCCCAGAGCTGGCACCTGTCATGTTGCCACGCTTCGTGCCTACCATGTTTTGGTTTTGGGAAATTCTGTTCCCAGGCACTTTCTTTGGTACACAAGGTCACATCATGTAAACTACCTTGTTGTTCCACATTCCTTCCCAGAGGAGGGACTTGGTGTGGTGGTCTCTGGAACTGACCAATGGTTCCCAAAGGTGCCACCTCTAAGGTGGGCACATCTGAAAAAGCATAAAGGTAGCTTGTAGTCACTCTTTCTCATGTTTGCATTTTTCTTAAACTCTTTCCCAGGGATTGAGTCAGTAAACAAGGTCACTCTATGTAAACTCTCTTGTTTTTCACTTTTCCCTCTTCTGAGGAAGGACTTTGCTTGTTGACCCTTGGTGTGGCCAATGGATCCAGGGATCCCACCTCTTAGGTGGGCACATTGTAAAAAGGTATAAAAATAGGTGCTGAGAATAAACCAGCCCCTTTTCAGAGCTTCAGCCTTCTGAACCTGAGTCCGTGTCTCATTGATCGTGTCCCACAGCGACAGTAGCTGGAGAAATAAACCGTGGTCCCTTCCATGCAAGGGTCTACACAGTCCTTCTGAATACTCCCTGCCTCCATTATTGTGTCCCACAGCGACACTGTCACACAGTGTCACAGCAGATAAAACACTCTGACTCCCGTGCCTACCAAAAAAACCCACACAAATATAAATGTTTAACTCTGAGATCTGCTTTAGAAACAAAACCAAAATAACCCCCAGTGAGAGAAAGAGGGGCGAGGAGCCAGCATTAGTGACCCCTCTGCTCCAGCCTCCTTGCTGCTGCAGCAGCCAGCGCAGGAAATGCAGTTTGCAGCTCCATCCATTCCCAGCTTCAGTGCAGCCCAAGCTGCACCAGCTTCCCAGGCACAGCAATTCCCTCCAGCCTAACACCAGTAATCCCACCCAGGAAAGAAATCATAACTCCTGACTCTCATTTGCAATGACATCCTCCTTTTCACTCTAAGCACTGCTCTTTAAACATTTCTAAACTTTTCCTATTCCTTCCCTGTGCCTTGATAGGAATTTGCCTGTCACCGAGGGCTGTACACAAAGAGAGACACAGACACTGAGCACAAAGATATCAGGAAGTGGTTTTCCTAGCAACAGTAATCATCTGAGAGATCCCAGAACATCCTTCCTATTCATGCAGCATTTTGTGTTTTGAATAGTGCTGACAGGTGAAGTGGATTCATAGTATTTAATACAAAAAATGTTGCTGTGGATGGGAATGGCACAAAAGCAAAAATATCCACACTATTCATGAGCAGATGAATTCAGTGTTTTCATAACCTTCCAGATTATTCACCAAGGCGCAGTTTCAAAAGCAGAGACCTTCCCCTTCCCACAGGATGAACAGCCCAGGCTGCTCTGGGGGAGCAGCATCCCCAGGGGTTTGGCCAGCACTGACCTTGCATCTCCCAGCCCCGCTCGCCCAGGGTGGCACCCACCACCCTCAGAGCCCTCCCTGCACCCAGCAGGAGCCTGCTGCTCTGGGATTCCCATCTCCTCCCACCATGAGGACCTCCAGGCTGCTGCACTGAAGCCCCTCCTGCCAGTGGTACTCATGTTTTCCTCTCACAACCCAGAACTTAAGGTCAAAGCTGTTGCTCCAGGAAGCCCTCAGCAAGCTGGGGACCTAAGTTTGGGTGCCTGGAGGGATCTGAGACATGACAGGCATCAGGTGTCAGGCAGGGGATGCAACACAAAGTCTCAAAATCCTTGTTATCCCACAGGGCAGCTCAGATCCCACAAAACTGCTGGGATTGTGAAAGTTCCTGAGCAGAGCCCTAGAGCAACCCAGAGTTCCTCTCCCCCACCCATGGGAGATTAACACCACAGGGGTTTTGTTCCTCCAGCTTTTTGCTCTCCCATTTTTATCAGACTCCACTCCAGATTTCTGTCATCTCGTGGGGAACCCAACAGATCCATTTTCCTTCCTGGGCCCCATCTCAGTTGTTCTCTTGCTGTTTCTCCTTCCTTGCCCACCCAAAGGTGCTTTCCACACGAATTTCCCAACCCCATGGAATCCTCAGCTGCCTCCCAGGCTGCTCCCACGGACTGATGGAGCATTGAGCCACTCTGTAAATCTGTTTTTTTCCTGAAGGCCTCTTCAGTTTGCACGAGTCCAATGGATTAATTATTGCCATTCCCTTAAGGAAATCATCCAATCTCTCCAGAAACCCATCTCACCCTGGCCTTAACCTTCCCTGCACTGATTTTTTTTAGGCTGTCAGGGTATTGAAGTCCTTTCTCCTTCCACCTGCATCCCAGAATATACAATGGGAACACCAACAAATCCTTGGCCACAGGCACGCCAGGGGATGGGACTTATTACCTGAGCAGCTCCTGGTTGGGATTTTTATGCACTGAAAGTAATAATAAATTAAATTGAAAGGGATAAATTCAGAACAGATGTGAACAGGTATAACTAATGGGGGTGTCAGAGGAAATTAAACAGTGACAAACAGTGGGGTAAATTACAGTGCCAGGGTGAGTTGGTTTTAAAGGGACATCAGCAAGGGAGCTGCGTGGAGGTGGCATTTAGAAAGTCCAAGTTTCCTGCAATTGAAGTACACAGGCTATGGATTATAAATATGTTTGAGGAGAGAAACTACTAATATGAGGTTTTGGGATAGCACAAGATTAATCAGCTCCCTTCTGCTCTCGGCAGCCTCTCCTTTGGACCTTTTTTTTTTTCCTCCAGCTTCCCTCTGCCTTTGGCAGGTGACATTCTCTTTGCATCAGTCGAGGCTGTTCCAGTGAAATTTGCACACCTGCTTTGCACCACTGCCAGCCCTGCACTGGGTGTCCTCACGGGGCACAACAAGGCACAGCCCAACTTCCCTCTAGAGAGGATTCTTCCTCACCCTTCAAAAAGAAAAAGAAAAAAAATCTTTATTAAAATCAAAATATTTTGAGAGTGAATCCCATAAAAAGTGATATTAAAGCTCCCAAGTTGAAAGCACTTCATAACCTTCTAGAAATACTCGTATATAAAACCCTCAAATCCTTCATGGCTTCAAAAATGCCAAGGAAAGGAATGCTACATTCCAACCAAATCTGCTCCCTGCATCTCACAAACAGCTTGAGGATCTATAATGAGCTACAATAAATCTTTCAATTGAAGCACTAATTAACTTCGGAGTTGCTTGTCTCATTACGAATCCGAGTTTCATGGCAGTAGCCACCTCCAGGAACTGTCCCGTGGACTTTTTTTTTAACCAAGGCAGCATTAAATGACTTTATTTTCAAGGACAAGGAGGCACATGCAGGCAGCCAAATCCACTCCGTGCTCCTCTCCAGCCTGCCTGGGGAGGGCTTGGCCTTAGAGCACCAAGGGAAAGGTGACTTTGAGCACTCAGACATCTGTGGAGCCAGAGCTCTGCCCAAACTCCAGCACAAGCAAACCCTCCAGTGCTGCTGACTGCAGGAGTTACTCACCCTTTTGTTTACAAGTGGGAAATAACATTATCCTGTACTTTGGGGAGCTTGGAGTCAATTTGGAACAATCCTCCAGCAGTAGCAGCACTGAAAGCTGCTGGCAGTGCCTGTGCCAGCCCCTGTGGCTACTGACACAACAAACCCACAGCCAGAGCCCTGCTAACAGATCCCCCTGGAGCAGGGGGTGCAGAGCAGGGAAAAAGGCACCTGTGCTCAGAACCAGCTAAATCCAAGGTGTGATGCTGCTGATGGCAGCTGGGAAGGGCAGGAAGGGAGATTTTGAACTGACTGAAAATCCACAGTGACAAAAGCTCAAAGAGCTCAGGATGAGAACGCTCATCAGAGACACCCAGCTCGTGGTTTGGACAGAAATCCTTCCCTGGGAGAGTGGGCAGGAATTCCTGGCACAGGAATTCCCAGAGCAGTTGTGGCTGCCCCTGGATGTGTCCCAGGCCAGGCTGGACAGGGCTTGGATCACCCTGGGACAGTGGGAGGTGCCCTGCCCATGGCAGGGGTGGGAAGGGGTTATATTTAAGGTCCTTTCCAACCCAGGCCATCCTGTGATCCCCAAAGGAGCTGCAGCACTCCCAAGAAGCAAATCTGAGCTGCTCTGGCAGGGCTGGGGCTGGGCTGTTGCTGCAGAAGCCCCACATGAGGAGCAGAGTGTTGCTAGGCTGGAGCTGCAGCTTGGGAACGTGGTTATTTCTAAACTTGAGAGAATTTGCACCAGATTAATATCCCACCCCAGCTCCCACCACACAATCCCTGCAGCTTGCCTACCAGGGAACTGCAGAGCAAGCTCCAGATGGGGCTTCACCCCAATTCCCACAGGGAGAGCTCCCTGGGCTGACACCCCCACACCCCCCTGCCCCTCCTGGGGGGCTCCTTGTGGGGCTGGGGGTCTCCTTGTGGGGCTGGGGGTCTCCTTGTGGGGCTGGGCTGTGCACAGAAGGAGCTGCACCCAGGAGGTGTGAGCTCTGCTGTTTGTTCTGTCTCTGTGGGAGGGGGATGCTCAGAGATCCACTGCAAAGCTCCTGCCAGTGCTGCTTCATCCCCCCAGCTCTCCAGAGGCACTGATCAGATCAGAGGGCTGGGGAGGCAATCCTCTGGGCCTTTGTGAGAACCATCATCTGAGGCTGGAGTGAGTTCTCCTCTCACACAACAGAGCAGGGGAAGAATGGGTTTGGCTGCTTTTCCCACCACTTCAGCACCAAGGAAATCAGTGCTGCTGCTGCTCCTCAAAGGACAACGCTCCTGAAACCACCTCTCAAACCAAATATCCCTGGGGAGAAGCTGTGTCAGTGCCATTTCTGCCACACGCTGCTCGAGAATCTGAGGCATGAGACACACGAACACCATCCAAAATCACATTTCTGATCACCAAACCCCTCTGCAGAAGCCTGCCAGGGTCAGCAGATACATGGGCCTAAGCTTTAATTATTAAACAAGCTGGCAAGAGCTGAAAGATTAGCATGTAAAAAAAAAAAAAAAATCTTTCCTTTAATAAAATGGTGTAGATGTTTTCTTGGTTCAATATTTATTATTTCATCTCTCTCCAGATGGGAACGATGAGTATTTGGATAAATGGATTTAAATGCTTGGCTTTACATTAGCCTCTGTGTCCTGCCCACTTCAGAAGCTCCAAGGCAGCCTCTTACATAAACATTTCTCTATAAATCAAAGAAATGGCACTGATTTCTCATGCAGGTAGTTCATGGAGGGGTTACTTTCCCCCCATTAGTAAAAGGTAAGCATTAAAAGAAAAATTGATCTATCTACGGCAGTCAAAAAGCATCCAAGCCCTTCCTTTTCTCTCCCCTCATCCCCAAATTTTAATGTAAAAATCAAACCAATCCACACAAATCACATTTCTGACTGTACAGAACAACTTCTGCGAAACAGAGAAAATGCCTTTGTCTGAACATATCGAGCATCTCCTCACAGGCCACACAAAGAGAGTTGGGATTTCAGGGCAGAAATTTGTCAGGTTTCACAGAAATAACCCACTGCTCAGGCTCTGTTTTGAAAAGCTCCCTTATCTCCTGGAGGTCTGAAGGGTAAAAAGGAGCAAGGGCAGCACCACCAGGCTCCAAAGCCACCTGTGGAACAGCAAACACCCCATGAGCAGAGCTTGCTGCACCCTCCTGCTCCCATCAGAGCCCCTTTTCCCAGCACACCCAGCCCCTTGCAAGGTCCATCCAGCTGATTTCCCCAAGTTCAGGCATCCAGAGAAATAAATGCCTGATTTTCTTAGCATGGAGCAAACAGAGGGGGGGGAAGAAAAAAAAAAAATCAGCTGCATGAACTTGGAAGCAAGCTCCACTGGCACCATTGCTTTTAGCAAGATGCTATCTGACATCTTTTGGCTGAACAAGTCCCTTTTGTGGGGAGGATTGTACAGCAAATATTTCTGAGTAGCATAATGTTTGTTGGATATTGCTCTGTTAGGGCAGCTTGTGTTTTCACTCTATTCTGCTTTTGTATGCGAGGGTGTGGAATTTGTTAATCTAAATAAAACTCAAAATAGACAGCATGGCTTAAAGAGCTGCTGACGCCTGGTGGGAAATTTTGAAAGAGTTCTGTGTCAGAAAAGCAATCCTGAGCAGGAGCAGCTCCAGGCTGCAGGGGAAGAACCTTCCAAGGGCTGCACTGGGCTCCTCAGTGGAAACTCCAACCACTTCCAGGGCAGCAACTCAGACTTGGCTCTGCAGGGCTTTGCATCCATCCTGCTCCCTGTCCCTGTCCTGAAGTCTGAGCTTTGCTGTGTTTCGGGTTCTGTGCTGCCCAGGGGTGCAGCTCTGAGCTCACACTCAGGGTCACTCAGCTCTGCACAGAGCAGGGACACAAAACAAATCCTGCTCCTGCTGCACCCCAAGGACAACTTTCAGCCCAACAGCACAAACAAGGGTGGCTGGAGGGAGGGACAGGAAGGATGGGACCTCACAGCCTGGAGCTGGAATGGGACAATTCAACCCCAATGTGCAAATGGACCAGAACTGATCAAAGTGTGAGACCTGGTGAGCGTTTGTCCATTTTGTGTCCATTTTGTGTCCATTTTGGGCCCATTTTGTGCCCATTTTGTGCCCACCTTGGGTGCAGCCCTGGCCAGGCTCTTGTCCTGCCCAAGGTGTGCCCTAAAGGCCTTTCAATAAATCTCTGCTTCATTCTCCAGCTCTGCCCAGTCTCTGCTCCAGCTCAGCCTTCCCAAGGCATCCCCAGCACAGGGATGGATGGGATGAGGCAGTACCCCTGGGATTTGTGGTGCTCAGCTGCTCCTCAGGCTGCTCAGGGATTTGCATTTGCTGGTTTCAAGCCAGGAGTTTGGTCTTTGTTCAAACCTCCAAGGTGGCATCTCAAGCTATGAGTTATCTAAAAGTGATTATCAAAAACCACTGAAAAGTCATTGTGTGCTCGAGCTGACTGCAGTTACAAATCCTTCACCAGCTTCCACAAGGAAGTTCAGATCCCAGCAGCTCAAGTTCTGCAGCAGAGTTATTGGAACTTTTAGAAAACTTTCACAGGGGTTAGTCTGAATTTAACAGAGTTTCTTCTAGTGAATCCATCAGCATAAACTTAATTTCTTCCTCATCATGGTCTCAAACTTCAACAAATATTACAAGAGGGTGTGCATAGTCCCCAAAGTGGGTCCTACCTGATGGTTCTGAGCCATGCAGAGTTTTGGGAAGATCAGGTGAAAACAAAACCAGAGAGGCTGGAAAGCCCCTGCACTTGTGTGCAGGACAGTGTCCTCACTGCTCCTCCAAGCACTGAAAATCACTCTTCATTCCATATGGTCACTAAACAGTGAAAGCAAATCAGAATTTTTGCCGAGTTTCTCCTTTCAATCTGATTGCTGCCATCCATCCTCTCATTCTTAGAGCAACTGGAAACGTGTCCATTACTCACAGGCAGAGGAGCCAAGCCTACCAAGAATGATTTGGCAAGGAGTGAAGATGAATCACAGCACATCTCTGCAGCAGGAGCACATTGTGAATGGAATTAACTATTTATTTTTTTTTTAATACATTTGTTTCCAGTATGCAAAGATTAAGAGAAAAAGGGAATGAACCTGGAAAGATTCAGGAGCTCCCCTGTGCTGGATCCTGTAATTCAGGTGGGCTGGTACAGGGAGTGCTCAGAGAAATCAGTTTATTGACACTGAATATCACCTGCAAACTGGGGTAGCCCGGGGTTTGTTTGGGAAGGTGGAGGTGAAAATACTCACTGAAATAGAACTGAGCTGGTCTGGGCTGCCACCCTCACTGCCAGACAACCTACAGAGCACTAGCTCTTGGTTTTAATTGAGAAAATGAATTTCTAATTGAAGGCGTTTTAACTTGTCAGCCCACCTGAGCAGAGGCTTGGAATTCTGTAGGATTCCTCCTTCTGAAAGCCATTGATTGCCTTTGGAATCTTCCTCACCCCCTCCCTGTTCAGGTCACCTGGATCAGCTCTGTGCCAGCTTCCACTGCTGCCTGTCATTCCAAGCTGAACCAAGACTTTGGGGCCAATTCTCATTTCTTTTTATTTTGTTCTTCTTTCTATTTTTTCAGCTGGGCTGAGGCTGGTGGAGAGTTACACTCAAACTGGCATGAGGCAGACTTGGGCACTAATCTGGATTTTATGAACAGGTCCAAGAGAGGAAAAGCTCCATGAAACCTGTCCTGCCACTCAGCACATCTCAATTCCTTTCAGCTCTCCAGCCCTAGACCTCATCCCATCACAAAAGCAGAGCCAGGAGAGCTCTGGGAAGCTGATTGCAAGAGCTGCCACTGTGAGAGCTTCCTTCAGTAGAAAGGATTAGAGCGTCCTCAAAATGTCAATCAGATATCAAAGATACATGAAGATTGAAAAATAAAATGTACCATTTATAAAAAAATAAGTCCTTGGGAGACACACTTTAAAAAAAAAAAAAAAAAAAGAAAAACCTAAGAGGAATGAGTCCCCAAAATAAACACAATCTACTGCCCAACTTCATTATTTCCACTGATAAAACCCCGAGCACAGCAACCCATGTGGGAAACAAAAGCCACCAAACCCTCACTAATACCCAACTGCCATCAGTGAGAACCTCCCACAGCTGATGTGAGCTCATCCCTGCCACCACCCAGCTTCCTCCACATCCACACAACTCTCCTGAGCAGGAATGTGCTGCTGCTCTGCCACAGGAGCTGCACCAACCCCCAGCCCAGCCCCTGAGCCTGTTGAGTTTTCTGTTGTTTGGGTTTTAATTCACTTTCCTAAGATTGCTTTTCATTCACTTGGTGACAGGTAGTTATTTGTTTGCAGGGTTCCATTTGACATTTATTGTTAGTGTAAAACACTAATAATAATAATTAGTGCCTTTTTAGAGTTGTCTGAGGTTTTAGTGCTGGTGCATTGTTAATATAAAACATCCCAGTGCTTGGCTGTGTATAGGATAGTATGATAGTATTTAAATATAACAAAGGGGCTCATTATACTGCGACCAGATTGCAGTATCTTTGAGCCTCCTGTTAGCAAGCCAAGATTTAACATCCTCTAAACTTGTCTGCAATGCTAATACTTTCTGGAAAAAAGGGGGGGGGTGGGAAAAAAACCAAAAAAAAAACCAAAAAAAAACCAAGATGCCACAAAACCCTTCAACAAAACTAAAGGCCAAACAAAAACGAAGCAAAACCACACCGGGTTTATTCACGTAGAGTTCAAGAGCCAAGGCAAGTGCAGTGCCAAGGGGATGGGAATAAGTGAGAATAAATGAATCCTACAACTGCTTTCAGAACCTCGAGGTACTCAGAGCGCTCTTGTGCAGCCACATCTTCATGTTTGGGAGCAGTTCCTTCCCAACCAGCTCTGATCCCACCCTCTCTCAGATAATCATTTTCATAACGTGACCAATGAGGCTCTGGACAGCGCTCTCAGAGCTTCTCATTAGAAGAGATTTGCAATCCTCCTGTGGGTTCAAGCACGTTGTCAGACACTCCTTCCTTGGCTGGGTGCTCCTCACAAGCAAATTAAGGAAAGAAACTTTCCCTATAGAGGTGGCTGGATGCAGTTTTTAATGTCAGGAATCAATTATAACTAAAGAAAACAGGCTGTGCTGGCTTGGGTGGCTTGACCTTCCAAGGGAGATTATCTGGACAGTGAAAATCAGGCTGCAAGTGGGATTGGCAATGCCTGGCTCGTAACAAGCTCATCGTCCACCTCTTCTCCTGCAGTTCACCTCTAATCAGAGCTGAGGCTTGGAGTCAGCTCTCATTTCTGCTGGGGAAACTCAGGGATGATCTCATCTCCCCAGAACTCCATTTTTGGACAGATCTGATTCCAGGGAAGATGCAGAAGTCAGATCTGTGCCAGCTGACACTGCACAGCCCAGCTCCACCTTTGCCTTCTGATGCAGTCAGAGCACGAGGGGAGAGAGGGAACAGGAGAGCCTTGGATGGGAGGTCAGAGGTAGAGAAGGCAGAGCGGAGATTTAATTAAAATAAAATAAAATAAAATAAAATAAAATAAAATAAAATAAAATAAAATAAAATAAAATAAAATCGTACCACACAAGGATTACTTTGAAAAACAAACCTGAAGAGCTGAGGCAGGCTGCAAGGTGAGCTCTTGCCATAATGCCATGAGCAGAGACACCAAATTATGGGAAGGAAGGGAAGGAAAATCAAGGAGTAGCTGAGCATTTCTTTCTTTGCAGAGCCAACTCAGCCTAACTTGAGGAAGAAGCATTTATTATGACAAACTGAGTCTAGACAAGATCTGTCAGGTTCAGCTGCACTGCATGGCTTTAGGTGCACACGTTTTTACTACAGATTGTAAGCAGAGACATATGAAACGAGAATCTCAACATTGAGCCCTGCTGGATCTTCCAGGCTTTCTGCCTGAACACATTTGCATGAAGTGCTTGTCACTGGAGGATCTTGACAGCCACAGGGTTAAACTGCTCCCCTTTCCCATCTGTGCCTTCTCGAGGCCATTGGGCAACATCAACTCCCCAGATATCAAGTGGATTCTTCACTTCAGGAGCTGCATAGCCACTGACACACTCAGCACTTGCTGTACTCAGCTCCAACAGTGGAGTAAAATAATCATCCCTTTTTAAAAAGTCCCATTTTGTGCCAGCTGCAAGCCCTGAGCCAACTTCTTTGGTTCTTCCTCGGCCCAACCCAGTCAAGGCTGCAGCAGCTTGAGAAGGGAATTAAAGGTGGATTTTTTTTTTTTTTTTTTTTTTAGCTGGGGTTTTGCCTCTTTGGATGTTTGCTTTCCACCCTATTTGGCAAGTAAAACAAGAGCCTGGAAGGACCTAAAAAAGTCCAATATTCTCCAGAGCTTGGAGGATGCTTGAGACTATAGAGATGCTCTTGCAAACTGAGCAGCTGTTGCCACTGCTAGGAAGCCTTAGAGAGGATCACAACTGGCACCACCAGAACACTTTCCAGAGGGAAAAATCACCACAACCTGTCAATAAAACCAGTTTAGGTTAAGGGGGCTTTCTTTAACTTGGAATATCTTGATTAAAATTCAACTTTAGAGTGAAAAGGATGAAAAGGGTAAAGCCTACATGGAATATTTGGCTAAGAAATCAACTTTTACTTTCTGAAGAATATGGATGTGGACCTTTTACCTTGATTCTGCTGTGAAAATGCTTAGAAGACCTGGAAAGCTCAGTCAGCTTAAATTGGGGCCTAACAAGGTTGGGATGAAGTTTGTTTTCCATGGTTCTAGACATCCAGCCAGATCTGCTGCTGACAAGAACAGAAGCAAAATCTTTGGGGGAAAAAAAAAAAAAAAAAAAAAGATAAAGCCAAAATCTGCTGAAATCTGTTTTGATTCTGTGACCCAGATACCAGCAGGGAAATAACAAACGTTTGCTTTATGTTACACTTGGCTTTCTATTGCAGAGCTGAGCCTCAAATGACCCCAGAGCATCCATTTGCTGGATCAGAAACTTTCTCAGAAAGCATCAGTAGCCAAGATGTTCCCACTGATGGGCTTGTCTTTAAAAACAGAGCTCTACAGAGGGTGAAAATTCCTGTTTACAGATGGGCAACTTCCATAGTTCCTACTAGAGAAATGTATGAAAAGACCCTAAGATAAAAATGTCAGTCAGATTAAAAAAAAAAAAAATCAGCATCTATATTTTCCTTTTTACTCTTGTATCTATTGAAGAAAGCTTTGGGCAAAGTGAAGAGTGTTTTGAGAGGATTCTCTCCCCTTCACATGTGTTTTTTTGTTTGTTTGTTTGGGTTTTTTTGGTGTTTTTTGGTGGTTTTTTTTTTTTTGGTTAGTTTTTTTTTTGTATTGTTTTTGTGGGTTTTTTGTTTGTTTGTTTGTTTTTTGGTTTTTTTTTGTTTTTTACTTCTGCAGGTTCCAATCTTTCCCTTTCTATATCCCCTTCAAATCAGCAAATCCTGAGAAAGCGGGAATCAGATTTTTCACAAAAACTGCAGAATTTTGTCAGGACTTTTACAGCTCTCAGCTGAAGCTGCACCTTTTTGCACCCCCAGGCTGGCACAGCATCATGAAATAATCTGTGGGATGAGGCTGCACCCCCCAGCCCTGAGCCCACCTGTCGCTGTTGGACACAAAATCAGGACAAAGAAGGCTGAGATGACTCCAAATCTGGGTTTATTCTCAAAGTACCTGTCTTTATACCTTTTTCCAATGAGCCCACCTAAGAGGTGGGATCCTTGGACCCCTTGGTCACATCAGAGGGTCATCACACAAAGTAGAAAATAGAATGTAGAAAACCAGGATAGTTTACATCAACACACCCTTGTTTACCAGAAGTGTGCCTGGGTAAAAAAAAAATTTCTGAAAATCAAAACATTGCAAGCCCTGAGCCCACCTGTCGCTGTTGGACACAAAATCAGGACAAAGAAGGCTGAGATGACTCTAAATCTGGGTTTATTCTCAAAGTACTTGTCTTTATACCTTTTTCCAATGAGCCCACCTAAGAGGTGGGATCCTTGGACCCATTGGTCACATTAGAGGGTCATCACATGAAGTCTTTCCTTGAAAATAGAATGTAGAAAACCAGGATAGTTTACAATAACATCCCCTTATTTACCAGAAGTGTGCCTGGGTAAAAAAAAAAAAATTCTGAAAATCAAAACATTGCAAGCACAAACCGTAACTCCGCCCACCCTCTGCTTTCCCCAAAGTTTCCTCCATTCCCCAAGCCTCTTCCTCCTCTCCAAGCTCCACCAAAGCCTCTCCTGAGCCTCCTGAGTGACCCAGGAGTGGTTTCCAGCGCCCTGGGCGGGGGATGAGATGCTGCAGGAGGTGATGGATGCAGCCTGACCTGACACGTCAGGACGCTGCTTGTCACAAGTGGAATTCAGCAGGAAAAATGGAATAAGCAACCTTGACGTGTCCATAAGAGCCGAGGGCTTCTCCTTCCCTCATTATCTCCTGGTTGCTCCAGCAAATTTTTGTCACCTCAAGACGGCAACTCACCTGTTCTTGAAACAGCTTTTGGGCCACGATACCAAAACCTTCACGGGGCATTTTCTCCTCTCCCCAGTGTTAAATTTTGATTGAGACTGAAGGTTTCAATTGTAGCTTTGCCACTAGCTGAGATCAAAGCAGGGTGCACATCCCATCCCTCCCGTCAATGAGGGAAGGGGAGCAGCTTGTCACACCTCTGGGGACCGGCAGGAACCTTCCACACCGAGGTGCTAAAAGCTGAGCTGCTGCTAATGACTCGCTCTGAATTTCCTTTGAGTGGATGCCGGACTCTCCTCTCCTTGAGTTCCTATTTAAAAGGCAAGAAAAAAACAAAACAAAACAAAACAAAACAAAACAAAACAAAACAAAACAAAAAAACAACAAAAAAAAACCCATAAAACCAAAAAAAACCACAAAAAAACCCCAAAAAACCCCAAACAAACAAACAAAAAAAAACCCAAAAAAACAAACCACAAAAACCAAAACCAAAAAACCAACCAACCAACCAAAAAACCCCCAAAAACCAAACCAAACAAACAAAAAAACCACAAAGAAAACCAAACCAAAAGAACCCACAAAAAACCCCAAAACAAACAAAACAACAACAAAAGCCAAAAACAACAACAAAAAACAACCAAAAAACCAACCAAACAAAAACAACAACAAAAACCCCCAAAACAAACAAACACAAACAAACAAAAAAAAGGAATGGAAATCAAGCTTATGCAGGGCTTCCCTGCAGTTCTCAGCTGCTGTTACTGCAGGGCAGCAGACTGGCATTGCCACTGTGGGCTTTATGGCTCTTCTGCTCCTAAAATGCGATTTTTATCAATAAAAAAAAGCGATAAAGGTCCTACAGCACCTCAAAGGCAGCTGTAAAAGCCATCACACACTGATTTTCCCGGGACATTTTTTTTTTCCTTGGCACTTCATTTAAAGCCTAAAGCTCCGAGAGGAGCCCACAGAAATATTCTCATCCTTCAGAAAGTGTCCAGGGCTCCCAGCAGCCTCTGAGGGGCTGCAGCGATGTCAGAGGAAGCTCTCTCGGATCAGGAGCCAGACAGAGCAATCAGCTCCCAGGTTATTTCACACTCAAGGCAGCATATGGGAGGGAAGGTAAAGGTTAGTTGGCATGTTAATAAAAATGACTTGAAACAATTCCAGTTGGTGTCACTTTCAAGTAGAGGGATATTCTCCAAATGGCAGAGTTGTCAGCACATGCTGGATGAGGCCCAACCTTCAGGTGTTTCCAATATTCCTGCACGAGCTGCAGACAGACAGCAGCACCCCCAGGGCTTCACTGATGCTGGACAAGTCCCTAAACTCCTTCCTGGCAATCCCTGCATCCTTACCAAGGGACAGCTGATGTCCCTCTGGGGTCTGCAGGCATTGCAGGAGACAGGGGAAGCAGGTTCCCATGAAAACCCTTCTCTCCAAGGCTCTCTTGGAGTTTCCTTGACCTTTTTTTTGTGTTGCTGTGCCCATTGCTACTTGCTTCAAGCATTTCCGTCCCCACAAAAGAGGTTTCATTCTTTCTTCCTATAAATGATATCCAGGAACAGCTGCCATCACTTCAAACTCATTTAAAAAAAAAAACAACCCAAAATCACAAAACCAATCACAACCTGAGACTTGCCCAAGAACTACTTGGTCTGTGGAGGGAAAAAGGAGACAATTGAAGAGGGGCTGCTCTGGAATGCCACAGTGGGAGGGCCCAGCAGAACAGACTGGCACCACTCTGAGGTGGCAGCTTTTACTCCAGGAGATAAACTAGATTAATTATTGCTCAAGATTTGGTATATGGCTGGAGCTCCAACAACCCAACAAAAAAAAAAAAAAAAAAAAATGGGATCAGGTGATAAGGAAGTGAAAGGCTCCCTGGAAGTATGAACAAGCAAGGGCAAACTTGAAGTGTATTTTAGTAAACACACACCTCTGTGGCCAGCTAATATTTCAAACATCAATTACCAGCGCTGGTCTCCGGAGCAGCAGTTGTTGACTTTGAAGACTGGAGGTGATTTTGTTAAATAAGGCAGCTCCATTGTGATAAATCCAACAGAGGCAGCCCCGGAAGGGTCTGAGCGTGCCTATTTGACTTTCAGATCAAACCAATCTGGCTAAAACTCTCTGAGAGCCAGCCTAATGGCTTTTCTTTGCTGGACAATGTTATCGTGGGCAAATACCCAGACAAAGGAGCAGGCAGGCCCCAGGAGTGGGGCTGCAGCTCTCAGGTTTGGCTCCATGGGCTCTCTGGGGCTGAGCTCAGCCCTGTTTCACAGCCCTGAGCTGGGCATGAATCACCTGATAGGGACAGGATGGTGTGGCTGGGGTGGGCACCTCAGGCTCTGTGTTTGCTTTGCTGGGGGCTGAATTTCCCCTGGAAACCAACACCAAAGCAAACCCAGACACTGACAGCCTCAAAGCTGTTCCAGTCCCCTTCGAGCTCAAGTGGAGAGTGAATTCACACCAACCAAACTCTCATTAAAACTGAAAGTTTTCACGACACATTCACTACACACGAAGCTGTATGCATCTCGTTTTCACCACCAGGCTTAAAAAATCCTAAAAAACCAGGTAAGGAAGGACAAATAAAAGCTGCCCAGACATGCAACTTGAGAAGGTATTTTATAGACAAATGACTTCCATCTTGAAAGGACAGCCTGCCATTTCAGCACCGTGTTTGGGTTATTTAATGCAGTCATTTTAAGCTTGGTAAAACCCTTTTTTCTCCCCCTCAGTAATTTCTGTTATACTGTCTTACGGGAGGGTAGAGTTAAAAAACCCCAACAAATTGGAGCAGGAAAGCAGCTCCCCACCTCTTTAAGTGCCACAGCTCCACAAAAAGCAGCTTTTATGTGCTGTGTAGTAACTGTTAGCAGTTTGTGACATTTCTAGTCTGTCCGGGGTGTAACTAGTACATGACAGGTCAAGTCTGTCACCTTCATAAAAGCACAGAACATCTACACTGGCACACTACACTGCAGAGTCCCTCTGAGAATTACCAATGTCACACCAAATACCATCAGCAAAATTTATCTTCTCTCCATCTCTGCCTTTTGGAGGAGCTTCCAAAAATTTCAGGTTATATTTACATGAAGATACCATCTCTCCTTATTCCTGTGAAGTGAACGCCATGAGCCAAAGCTTGAATCCAGGAGATTTAATTTGTCCTTGTGGCACCTCTAATTAAAACACAGTTCTCTTCGGGGAATACCTGGAAAAGTGAGGTTATTGTTGTCATTGTAATTAATTAAATATCATCATATTCTTGCTCTTAAAAAAAAAAAATGAACAGTCTTCAGATTTTGATGCTCCCTCATGAAGTAAATGGAGAAATAAAGATGAATGAATTGCAAACAGATGAATTAATGATTAGCCAAGAATTCTTTAGATGGAGTTCTGTAACATCAATGGAAAATCCTGGCACGTTGGACTCTGCTTTGGGTTCACATGAAGAAGGTGCTCAGATCAGGGAATTTTCTCTCTTCAGAGAGAGCTGGATAAACCAGGTGGGAGGAGAGGAAGTTAAATCATCCTCACGTAGCTGGTCAAAGATTTAGCAAGGGAGCAACACTAATTCTGGGCCCATCCCAGACACACCAGGTGGTTCACCCCAATAAGAGATGGCATAAAAAGCCAGGGATCATTTCTGCGAGGGAGATGGGGGAGATGAATGATGGGCCAAATTCAGGGAGAGGCACAGCCCTGAGCCCCTTCCAGCCTGGTCCAACACTTGCACAGCACAGGCAGGGGGGCAGATGCTCCTCTGAGGTGTTGGATGCTTTGCCAGTGCATTTCCCTCCCTCCCCCCTGTCTCAGCCCCAGCACATCCCTTGCTGATGGAACACGGGCTCCATGGCCAGATGGGCAGCCCCAGGACTTCCCCCAGGTCAGCAATCTGCCAAAGGTGTTTCTTGTAGCCCTTGAGCTGTTGCAAAACTCCAGAGGAGCCCAGTTCCCAGGCTCAGACCTTGCCCATCATCTCTATTGTTCTGTGAACACGGAAAAAAAAAAAAAAAAGATTTGGAGGAAAGATTCGATTTATTTAATAAAGAGACAGAAGAAGGAGGATATTTAGAGCTACCCTAAAAGATCAGTTCCCCAAGCCCTTGGTTTCTAATATAATTTCCAGTGGCAGTTGAACGTTACCGAAACGTTCATCAGTTATTCACGTGCATTTGTTGTGCATTGACACGGAGCTGGCCTGTGCTGTGGATAATGTCAACACCAGCTATTTCAGGGAGCAGCAGCCCCGTTGCCAAGCCTGTGCAGGGCAGTGCCTCTCACAGCTCCATTCCCACCAGGAGCATCTCTCTGCAAGTGGAGGCAGTCACGGGCTCCTCCTTCTTTCCACCTTCTGCTCCTGTCCGAGTGCAGCCTCAGCCTCAGCTGTGCACAGCCTTTATTCCCCAGAGGCACAGGCCCCGTGTCTGCTGTCACCACCTGCAGCCACCCAGCCCTTGGGGACAGCTCTGGTGGCCCTGGAACCCTTTCACAAGTTCTCCCCCAAATCCGAGGCCTGCTCAGGTGCTTGCTGACAGAAGTGTGTCCCACTGCTGTCCCAAGCCAATCCTTCCTGTGGTTTTATCACCTGCTTAGCACTTAAAAACATCCTGAGGCAGGCTTTTCAACAGCAAAGCCCTATTTAAAGGGTTTGTTCCCTAGTTTAGGGTTTTTATGGCTGGGCAGGACATCCCCTCACACCGGGGGCTTTGTGCTCCTGGTACAAATTCCTCCCCTGAAGGAGCAGAGTTCCAGTGCCAGTGCCAGAACCACACAGGCCAAGGCTTCCAAGGGCCACGTGTGACAACAGATAAATGTTTCAAATATCAGTTATTGTGTGAATTCTCTGTGCAGCCACAGCCAGCTGCTCCTGAGGATGTTTTATGCATCAGATCCCCTTCCACAGCGATTTCTGTGGGGAAACAATTTCAGAACTGGTGCTTGTTGTCCGGCCTGCACGAGGGATGCTGACTGCCCTGCCATGGGATCCTCAGCAGAGCCTCACTCTGCTCCCAACCACTCCACTGCAAAACTGGACCGATATTTAGCACCTCTCCAAACTCTGGTGTGTTCCATCAGTGTCACAGCCCCAGGTTCAACCTTCCTCTCCCTCATTCACACCTCAGGAAGTGTCCTCACAGAGCAGAATTATTTCCTCCATTACTTATCCAAGTAGATCATTTCAAACCCCATTACTAATACGTGCCAATATTACACATATTAAAAAGTTGACACGTTTTTGCTTCTTAGTTTTACTTTGTTCTTCCTTCCTGGGGTGGGGACTGAAGTACCAAAGGGGAAATCAGAAAATGAGGCTTTGGATGCTCATTTTATTGTAAAAAAATGTTGCTTTGCTATTCATTGCTCCCTGAAAGTGCTTGTGAGGTTACAGAAATTCTCTGGTGGCACCTGTGGCTTAAACACCCCTCCATTGACAGCTGGGAGAAGAGGGGAGGCAGAAGTGAGGAGAATGGGAGGAGAGGTAACACCTCCAGGAGAAAGGGAGATCCCAGGCAGGAACAGGGAGGCACAAGGAAGATAAACACAACTTTAATAGCAGAGAGGGCCCCAAAGTCACCTCCACTCTGGGTACTGCTGTGGCTGCAGGGCATTCCACAGAACTTTAAAGCATTTTGTTGTGGTTCTTTTTTTTTTTTTTTTTTTTTTTTGGTGTTGTTGTTGTTGTTGTTGTTGTTTGGGTTGTTTGTTTGTTTGGTTTTGGGTTTTTATTTTGTTTTTTGTTTTTTGTTTGTTTGTTTTTTGGGTTTTTTTGTTTTTGTTTTTTTTGTTTTTTGTTTTGTTTTGTTTTGTTTTGTTTTGTTTGTTTTTTTCCCATATCCTTCTGGCCAGGTCGTTCTTGAGCCAGATCATTCTGTAAATCTGTGAATTCCCTGTGCAGCTGCCCAGGCAGCCACGGGGGAACGGGGCAGGGATGTCAGGCTTGTGACAAAAGTGCAGGAGGTGTTTGAGGCAGTGGGACCCCTCTGGAGCAGCAGTGCTGTGGCCCTGAGCACCCCATTGCACAGCTGCCCCTCAGGTAAAACCCAATCCCAGCTTATTTTAGTTCCCTCAACTCCCACCTTTTCTGCCGGTGTTAATATCTTGAGAAGAGCAGTGAGGAGGAGCATTGAATCTCTGCTCCCTTTTTTTCTCGTTGTTGGTTCAATGGGCTGTTAGCTAAAACACACAAAAGAAAGGAAAGCTGCCTGACTTGAGACCTACTGAAGAGGCTTTTGCTTACACTGCCTGCATTTCTTTGTTTATCTGACTGCATTGTTTTGCTTCAATAGTTATATTTAGAGCATTCATAAAAAGGATGAAACAGTTTTTTTGGTTGGTTTTGTGTTTTTTGGGTTTTTTTTTAAGAAGCTGTGGCTATAGTTAAGTTCTACTGAGCTCTGCAAACAAAGAACTGAGCAAACAAAGAAAAAAAAAAAAGCCAAAAGGAGCTGGAGACTCCTGCCCCAGCCTGAGCCCAGGCAAACGGCCCTGGGTTCAACATGAGAGGGGGAGCACAAGAAAAGACACCTGCAAGAGATGGGCTGGGGAGTCTCTGCTCCTGCCAGGTTTATTTCAGTGCTCACCTGGCTGAGTTTGCTCAGTCTGAAGGCATTTTCACGTGGAAGTGGAATACACAGACAAGGGGCTGCAAGGGGATAATCATTATTTTGCCTTTGCACTTTACAAAGATGACTGAATTACTTCTCTCAAGGCTGCTGTAGTAACAAAGGTGTAGCTCAGGACACAGCCAAGAGCTCAGCCACAAATCCCAGGCTTAGACACAACCTCCCATCCTCACTCACACCACATCTGCTCCATTCCCCCCCATCGGAGATGCAGAAGTTGGAAAAGGAAATGCACATTTTTAGCAACCTTATTTTCCCTGAAGCTTCGTTGTTGGAGGTGCTGGATGCACAAATAAGCTGGAATAGCTCAAGTGTAAACTCCAAGTGCCAGCAGAGGTGCGGGCACAGAGATTGAGCCCTGACTCAAGCAGGGATGACTTACAAACTGTAACAGGAGCTGGCTGCTGTGAGTTGAGGCCTTTTTACCCTTCCACCAGCACATCCCCCATTGGGGTTCACCCTTATTCCCCCCAAAAATGTGTTTATGTTCAAAACTATTCACGTCAAAGAATAAGCAGCTCTTAAATTTAGATTTTTAAATTTCCACCACGGTATTTATGAACCCACCCTAGTGCTGACTCCTGCTCCAGCAAGGTGTCCAAGGAAGCTGAGCAGAACACAACTGCTCCAAGGAGAGTGGAGCATCATTGCTGAGCTCAGTTTGCATCAGAGAGCAATCAAAGGACTTTTATGGGAGTCATTACTGCAGCAGTGAGTGCAGAGTCTGGAGGTAGAGCTCTGCAGAATCACCGCTTTCATTGGTCACCTCAGGAGAAGACATTAAAAAATAGATAGGTAATGAAAGTTAAGAATACAGGTTAATAATTAAGATAGCACAGGCTTCTCCAGGCTGAAACAGGAACAAAAAGGCAGCACAAAGCATTTGTGCCACGACAAGGTAGCAAGCAGGGGTTCTGCAAAAACCACAGGTGGGACAAAGGCAGGGATTTCGGGGTGGGGGCTTATTCCTCACCAGGACACGTGGGTATTTTTGCAGTTTTCAGAGACCAGGTTTGTGACAGGTTTATCTCTCTCAGCTACCTCGAGCCCATCCTGCCTTTCCCTCCTCCCCTGCCAAAACTCACAGACACACACTCCTGTCAGAGCTGGCCATCACGTGCCAGAGCCTGCCTGTCTCTTTAGCCTCTCCAGTTGGATGCTGCAGAGGTGAGACTGCCTTTCAGCAGAGGTCAGCCCCTGCTAAAGGAGGAGACAGCCCCAGAGGCAGCTGTGAGCACTTGAAATGATGGAACAACACTCCTGAATTGGCAAAGGGGCAGAGGGAGACACACAGGAGGGAAGCAGAGGAGCTGAGACAAGAGGAGGCACAAGTGAGGAGAATGGGAATAAAAGGTGACACGTCCAGGGGAAATGGAGAGCCCAGGTAGAAAAAGGGAGGCACAGCAAGAAGGTAAGCACAATTTTAATAGCAGAGAGGGCCCCAAAGACAACAAAGCTCTAATTGGAACTGCAGCATAATGAGTGGCAACACCAGCCCTACACTTCTAAACTTTTCTATTACATCCAAGCACAGTGGGAGGGGAAAGCAGCAGAGCTAATTTCCTCCTCCAGAGAGGGAGTCGGAGCTGCATTTCCAGGCTTTTGTTCCCTTTTGCCTGCCACCCATGCACATCCAGCAGCCTCACCACCATCACACTTCCTGCAGGCCCCCAGCCTGTGTCCCCTCCCAAAGGAATGTCACCTCCACCACCATCCCCCCCACGTTCTCCCAGC
The DNA here is from genome assembly GCA_027886175.1 of Phylloscopus collybita. NCBI lineage: Eukaryota > Metazoa > Chordata > Aves > Passeriformes > Phylloscopidae > Phylloscopus > Phylloscopus collybita. The sequence continues at coordinate 1,709,316 of JAJNNQ010000027.1, forward strand.
CCGTGGACGCCGTGGCCAAGGCGCCAAGGACCCAGACAAGCTGTCACTGCTTCAGAGGGTTTGAAGCTCTGCTCTGTTCTCCTCAGCCTCCAGATGTGAGCCTTTCTGCCCGTCCTTCTCCCCCAGAGCCACGTGCCAGTGAGGTTTCTGTGGCAGCTGCTGAGGCAGAGGCAGGGTGAGAGCCCTGCTGCACCAGCTCTGCCAGGTTATCTGGAACACAAGGTAGCGAGAGGCCCTGCTTAGGGAAAGGGACCAGAATCTGTCTTGACAAGTGTTTTGCATGCAGTTAAACAGACAAATGTATTCTGCTGCCAGCCTCTTGCAGGAATTTGACTTGATGCCTGTCACCAAACAGCTTCTTTTGCACTAGAAGAATTACAAAACACTCATACCCTATAATGATCAAAAAGAGAGCCCCCCATGCCCACGTTAGAATCCAGAGCTGCAATCCACACTCCCTTGCAAGCTAATAACATCTGAGCCTACACGAAATTAGGAGATGCATTTCTGAAGGGTAAAGCAGATATTAAAGTGCTGTGTGATGGAAAGGCCACTGCTCCATCCACTGCTGCTGGCTGTTGGCAGCACTGACACCTTCACGAGGCATCACACCACGCAGAGAGGAAACCTCTTCTCCATCCAACCCATCCCTGACCACACAGGGACACAGCTCTGAGTGGTGTGAGCCTGATGCTGAGTGGGCACACTCAGCCACACGTAAATAATGTGACTTTTAGCAGCCCCTTTCAGTGGGGTTTGTACCCCTAAGTCTGGTTCCTCAGCTCTTTTTCCATCCACCACTCGTATTTGTGTTGTGCTCAAGATACTCACTGGAATATCTGCTGCTCTGCACCCTTAGAAGCTCTTTTAGAGGAGCCCAAAAATAACAGAGGTATTTATTTGTTGCAAATACCAGCTCTCAAGGGAGGCAAACGAAATCTCTTCCTGGTTTCACTTTCTGTATCACTTCATTTCCACTCTGCCCTTTTCCAGGGAGGACAGTGCCCCCAAACCTCAGCACCACAGAGGCACTAATGGGACAAAGCAGCTCAGTCCCAGCTGGAGATCAGGGCTCTTGAGTGATCCACAATAAATACTCAGTTAAAAACTAAAAAAATAAAATAAAATAAAATAAAATAATAAAATAAAATAAAATAAAATAAAATAAAATAAAATAAAATAAAATAAAATAAAATAAAATAAAATGGCAGTGGCATCTTAATGGACAAGAGCTAACAAACCCCACTTTGTATGATCCTGCAGTCAAACTGAAACCCAGGATGATGCAAGGCCCACGTGAAGCCATCTGTGCTAAATCCCTAAAGGATCCCCCAGGTTCCTTATGCCCAAGGGGCTTTTACAGGAGCTCTCCCACCTCCATTTGGCCACCACTTTTACCCAATTTCCCTCAACTTCAGAACTATCAGGTTTTTGTGGATCTCTGCTGAAATTTCTTATCCTTGACACTATCATTGCATTTGAGGGAAATCAAACAGAAAGGCAGACTCCATTTCTGGGTCTGCACAATGAGTTAATCCCTACCTGGAGCATCCCTGGTGAGCATTTATCAACCCCCAAGCCCAGCCAGGTCCTTTTGCAGCACTTTGGGAGGCAGCAGTGGCAGTGCCATCAGTGCCATGTCACCCACAGCAGCCACCCTGAGCCCCAGGTTCTTCCACAGCTCCCTTCTTCTTTTAACCTCTCCAAGAAGAAAGACAACAAATGGACTGAGCCAGCTTCCAGAAATGGTAACAACTTTGTCACTGGTGGCTATGACTGAATTTGAGCTGGCAGCTCTGCCAGCCCCCCAAGCCCTGGTGCTGTTGCTCTTTTGGGCTATGCTTGGATTGGCCCATCCTCTATAAATATGACACAGCAGTACCCACAAGCATTACAGAGCTTTCAGCATTTCAGCTCACCCCCCTCCCATTTGGGGAGGATTTACAGCCTGCCTCTGAGTGCTGTCTGGCTGAAACGTGGCATCCAAAGTCTGGCCATAAGAGCCCTGCCATTTAATCATAAATCTATTGGGATATTTTTAAATTAGAAAGCTAAAATATACAAATGAAGTTCACCATTTGCTGACACATCTTTGATCTCAGAAGGAATGTGAATTCCAGAGGCCAACTCTTCAGCTGATGTAAATCAGCACAACTACACTGGCATCAGTGGAGCTCCAGTGATTTACATGCCACAAATCTGTCCCTGTATTTATTAATGGAATATTTGTAGGCAGCTTTCGGGTCAAGTCTTCACTGTTGATGTAACCTACTGGAATCAATGGGGAGTTGCTCATACAAATGCAAAATAAGACTTGGGTTTCTTTCTTCCCACTCCTGATTATTTAATTTTTAATTAGAGCTGAATTGCAGAGCACAAGCCTAGGCATGGAGCACCCAGAGTTTTTCAGGCAGCACTTCTTGGTGGAGGCCACAATGAGATTTACAAGGCAGCTGCAGGACATGCATCAATTGCTGCTCCTCATCTTTATAGGTTGATCCATACAGCAATCTGTGCTATTGCTGATCTGTATTTATACCACAGGCCCATATTTTAGTCATTTCATAGGGAGACCTGCTAAAACTTCAAATAAAAAAAAAAATCTGAAAAACAGAGAGGAAGGTTTGGTGTTACATCCAGGGCTCCCTTCACATTCCTCCCCTCTGCCACGTTGTCTCCCACCCATTTCATGTGTTCTCTTGCAGAAAGGGCCAGAGATCTGCTCAGCTTCTTCAGCCCTGTGTGTGTGTGCAGAGTGTCAGGGGCTGCAGAGCCCAGCCAGGACCAGGGCAGGGAGGGAGAGGATGCCCAAACTCAGGACATTCACCTCCATTTCAGCCTGCCCCCATTTCCCCCACCACCTGGGGACATTCCACCACCTTCTGGCACTGGTCCCATCCCTGCCCCTGCCCCAAACCCAGCTGGGACCAGTGAGATGGCCAGAGCAGTGTGTGGAGCTGGGGTTTCTGCAGGACGTTTGCTATTTGTGTGTTTGTGGCACACACCCTCACAAAGGTGGAGCTGCCCAGGCACATTTCACAGCCATTTCTGAACCCCCCCACTCCCCTGGGTTGTTCCCCAGATATTTTAAAGGTGGTGTTTTGTATTTAGTGCTGCTCTCACCACAAAGCAGTCACTGGGAGCACGGGCAGGGCCCCTCTGCTGTGGTGTGTGCAGAAAGCAGTGTAGCATTAATTGATGCAATGCCCAAGATAGAAATGTTTGCTTGCTTCACTCACTACATTCCTTCGTTTACTGAATAATTCAGCTTCTGTACAGGCTCAGCTGACCTTTGCTTGATAAAGTCATATTTCCCAGCATTTGCTTGCATTTGGTGTTTTTAATCAGGTTCAAGTCCACTCGTTCCACATCAGAGCAGAGAATAATGATGCAGATCCGTGTTTTAGCCAAATGATGTTCCTTACAGCACACACACTTCCCCCAAATCACCGAGTTGTTAACTAAAGTGTAAGAGAATTTATGATGCTAAATAAAACCAGGAAGAAGAAAAAAAAAAAAAAAAAAAAAGAGAAAAAAAAAAAAAAAGATGTTTTAATAAGATGAAAATCCAAATGTTAAAATAATGAGCCATCTGTATGGGTGGCCCTCTCCTGAGAGATGCCAAGAGCTTTACCATCTGTGAAACATTTACCAGCTGTTTCCTTCCTTTTTCGTGAGAACAGAAGAAATCCTTGCAGTTGGTGTTTCTAACTGACACATCCCAGTGAAGGAAACAGGTTTGTTCCTCGGCAGGGACCTCTCCCAAAGCCAGCCTGGCTGCAGTGAACTGAGTATTTTGGTGAGCACTGCTGCTCTGCCTCAGAAAGCTCTTCCCAAACACGGCCCAGAGCACCCAGAAATGGAAGAGACAAAACAGCCCCAAAAAACCCCAACCTGGCTTCAGGAATTAACTGCTGCATCTTTGATCTAAACATTTCTTGTTTTGCCTTTTTTAAACCCCAATCTGTTACAGGAATTCTGGATAAATTCCTAACCCATTTGAAGCTTAAAGGCACCTGCAATAAATAAGCGTAATCCAAATATTAATTGCTTAAAAGAACTGGGCCTTGTTTTCTCTCACCTGAGAGCTGCAATCTGCACATCCCTGCAGCTCCTCACCCGAGCTGGGGCTGCTCCTGGGGTCAGGCAGTGCTGATGCTCTACAGGATTTGAGGTGGTGATAGCTCAGATCAAAGGCTACCAAATAAATACAAGTTTAGTCCATGGAAGGATCTCTCATCTCCTATTATTTGTACCCTGGCGTGCTGCAGCCCTAATTGCACAACAACATTTAATTGTTTCCTTGGTGCTCTCTCATTTCATTGCCTGCCCAAGTGAACTGAGTGTCACTTCAGCAGAGTTAGCCCTTAAATTCCAAGCTGATGAGATTTGCCCATAGAAGGGAGAACTGAATTCTGCACAGAAACTCCCTTTATGTTTTCCAAATTCATTTTTTTCAAGAGACTTGTGATGTGAGTCAGGGGGGAGTTTTCTTTTGTAAAAATCAGCTTATAATCAATTTGAGAGTCTATGGTTGTATAAGGAGCAGTCTTGGGTTACCATTTATATCCCAGACACCACCACAGCCTGAACTTCCCAACCAGGAAAACTGCAACAGGCTTGGAAACAAACCCCAGGGCCACCCAACACTCTCCCAGCACCCAGAGACAGCAGAGCCCAACAATGCCAAGAGAGAAATGCCAATGTTAAACACAAAATCAGAGGGCACATCTGTTCTTGGGCACATCTGCCCCTCTTGGGCAAACCCACTCCCCCAGTGTAGCATCCATCCTGTCAATGAATGACTTGTTTTTTCTCCTGGAAATAGGAATTGAGACATCAAATTTCAAGTAATATCAAAGAATAGGACAATTTTTTTTTTTCTTTTGGCTGGGCACTGCCCAGGGAATGGACAGTGGTTGCCAGTGATGTTATGAGTCTGAGCTTTGCTGTGTTTCGGGTTCTGTGCTGCCCAGGGGTGCAGCTCTGAGCTCACACTCAGGGTCACTCAGCTCTGCACACAGCAGGGACACAAAACAAATCCTGCTCCTGCAGCACACCAAGGACAACTTTCAGCCCAGCAGCACAAACAAGGGTGGCTGAAGGGAGGGACAGGAAGGATGGGACCTGACAGCCTGGAGCTGGAATGGGACAATTCAACCCCAATGTGCAAATGGACCAGAACTGATCAAAGGGTGAGACCTGGTGAGTGTTTGTCCATTTTGTGCCCATTTTGTGTCCATTTTGGGTCCATTTTGTGTCCATTTTGGGTCCATTTTGTGTCCATTTTGTGCCCATTTTGGGTCCATTTTGTGCCCATTTGGTGCCCACCTTGGGTGCAGCCCTGGCCGGGCTCTTGTCCTGCCCAAGGTGCACCCCAAAGGCCTTTCAATAAATCTCTGCTTTATTCTCCAGCTCTGCCCAGTCTCTGCTCCAGCTCAGCCCTCCCAAGGCATCACAGCCACTCCTCAGCTCTGTGCTGCATGCAGCACGTGCAATTAGTCAGATGTGAGGAACAAAACCCCTCAGGTTTTACAGGTGTTTGAAATCCTGGGCATCTGCTGAGATTTGGAGAATCACAGAATCAGGTTCAAAAAGATCTTGAGGAGCATCAAGTTCCACCATTCCCCCAGCACTGCCAAGTTTGCCACTAAATCTTGGCCCTGAGAGCCACATTTACACAACTTAAATCCCTCCAGGGCTGGGGACTCCACCACTGCCCTGGGCTGGGCAATTCTTTCAGGAAAGGAATTTTCCCTAATATCCAACTTAAACCTCTCACACCAGCTCATGTCCATAGGTGTAAAACCCCCAGCTGAGCGGGCCAGCTAAGAACAAACCATGGCCAGGTTCCTAAATGAAGCCCTCTTAATTGTTTTTTGTTGCTCTTTTCGAATCCCTCAGGGTGATTTTCCATGGTTTTCAATCCCTTACGTTGCCTCCAGCACCTGCATGTGCTCTTTAACCCATTCTGGTTTTAGTTGTACTTCTTTTAGGCTCTGAAAACAAAGCCCACCTGGAATGTTGCCACCCCCAGGGAAAGCCTTTGAGGTTCCTGTGTCACCCAGGGAGGGTCACACCTCGCTTTGCTGCGCTGAGAGCTGCAGCTTGAGCAGTTAGTACAGCTAAGTGACACCGGTTACAGCACCCAGCATTGAAATTCTGGATGATAAAAATGGTTTGTAAGCACAGGCTGTCCTCCCCTGCTCCTGGAGCTGCTCAGTGGGTTGGGAGGAACGGCAGAGCAGACTCCAGGAACAACGAGGTGACAGAGGGGCAGGCTTCCTGCTGATTCAGGGGCTGCTCAGTGCTCCTGCTCCGTGGGTGTTTGAGATGTAAACTCGCAGAATCCCAGCCCTCAGCACAGCTAAAAATCCCATCTCGCTCCTTGGAAGGGTGGCTGTGCTCACCAGAGTGGCCTGGATGAGTTCCAGCACAGGTAGCTGCATTCTGCTTTAGCAAATTCTCCTTCCATTTCCAGTTAGGAGAGGGATTCATCAATCCTGGCTTTGTGCTGCCCCCGTGACAGGGGTGAACAAAGGCAGCAGTTGACACTGATCAACTTTTTGACACGTTGCAGGAGAAATGGGCTTGCCAAGTAAGTAATGGGGAATATTAACATTTTAGCTGGAGAGCCCTGCACAGTTCACTCAGGGACAAGAGGTGCTCTGCCAGCAGCTCCAGGAACCAGGGAGAAAACAGCAACAGCCCCAGGACAAAGCTCTCAGGGTATCATGGAATAAAGAATTGGGCAGCATTCCCAACAACTCCTTCTCCCTCTGGTCCCAGGTAACACAGGAATGGCTCTGGGAACCTCTCAAACCCCTGTGTGACCAGTGACACCAGAGCACGTCCCTGACTCCCAGTGGATGCACAGGACACTGAGCAAATCAGGAAATGAAGTTTCATTCCAGCATTTCTGCCCAGCTGGGAATGCCAGCCAAGATCTGGAGCTGCTCTTGACCAACAGGTTTCACCTAAAAAATGCCACTGTACAGTTGACATGCTTAAACACTTGGGAATGATCATTTCTCCTGGCCCAGAGGGTCCTTAAGAGCAGCTACAGGACAAGAGTGCAGCAGCCAGGCAGGCAGGCTGACACTCCTCAGCACCACATCAACGGGAAGGACCAAAATGAAGCAGCTGCAAGAACCCCCTGTGAGTTTCCTGGCTTTGCTGACCCCGGGCTCTTCCCATTTGTGCAATATTTGTGATCCTGTGCCTCTGAATCCCTGCATGGAGCATTCCCATGCCAATCGACAGGCCAGGTGCTGTGTAGGTGGGTGCTGTGTGGGTTTCCCCTCTGCTCAGATGCCTGAGCCACCAGAGCTCAGCTCATGCTCAGCCAGGCCTGAACACCCTGGGAGCCAAGAGGAACAATCTGTGCCAAGCTACAGAGGCAGCCTGGGATCACAACACCTCCTCTGAAAAAAAAAGCTCTGGCTAATATCTGCTGATGGAAAGAGTGCACAAAACCCGTGCAGGAAAAAAAAAAAATCTTTTGCTCACTTGTGCAGTCAAACTTCCACCTCATCTCTCAGGGTGTCAGTGATCTCCAACTCACCATTAATTAATGCCAGGGGCATCCATGGGAGGCAGCAGAATTCCCATCAAGAGGAGAGCAACCAAACTGTATTTTTTTTTGGCACCTCCTCAAGAACTAATTTGTCAGCAAATTCGCTGTTTTCCTGGAGCTGCACAGGAGGATCTGCTTTACAGCTTTTGTTGTTTATTAATTACCCAATCTCAACAGTCTGGTGGGATCTTCGTCCTCAGAGGGGCACTTAGACTCAGCACCAGCATCTCCCAGGGCTCTCCAGAGCCTCCCTCAGTTTCTCAGTGGGGAAAAGCACCCACATTTAACACTGGGCTGGATTTCTGCAACACTCCAGGCTCCAAAGCTCCCATTTGCCTCCCCCCTGTCAATCCTCATGTGCTGTCAGTCTCTTTTGCTTTTTTACTTTGGTAAAAAGGAGTACAAAACCCAATGTAAAATTCAAATGGGGCTGGGAAGTACATTTTGTATCAGATTGCCTCAAAACCTCCTGCAGCTTTTTTTTTTTTTTTTTTTTTTTTTTTTTTTTTTTTTTTTTGCAAAACGAAGCCCATGTTCTCCCAAGTTCTTGGGCACATCTGGAGTTTCACAGTTTTGGATCAAACCAGATGACAGCAGTCTGTCAAAAGACAGCCAGAAGCCCATCAAACAGATATGCAAAAGAATTACATGAAGAAAACTCTTTTGAACCCAAAATAGAATTTTATGTAACACAGAAATAGTTCTTTTCCCAAACTTCCTTTCATGGGAAGGACAGAAAAGTTGATTCTTTCTGAGAACAACACTTTGGCTTTGCTGATGACAGTCTTTGGAAATAGAAAGGCAGGAGCATTTTCTGGAAGCTGTGGGCTCGTTTTACACACATGAAAGGCAGGGCTTGTCTTGTGCACGATGGGGAGAGGGGATGGAAACCACCCCACGACCTGGGGTCACCTCGGGGAGCCCCACTCCCCACCCAAAACTTTTCCATCTCGGGCACCGAGCATTTTAATTAAACCCAAGCACACGAAGTGAACACACAAGAAAAGGCAGACGAGTTGGTTGGGAAAGGACTTTTTGGCTTATTTTGAGAGATAGTGGCTCGTAGCACTGTGCTTGGCCTCAGAAATTTAATTGTACCTAAATTAAGACTGAAAGCTGATCAGGTTGGATTAAAGCCTAGTGGGATTCTGAAGCAGATTTCTCGCTCCGTCCTCTGCTAATATTTCTCCAAACTGCTTTTTTGGCAATCCTTTCCTTTTTGCACCCAGTTTTTTTCCCTGTAAATGAGCAGTGAAATTCCAAAGGACTCTATCAGGAGTTAAAATCACTCAGTATATATTTGCCAGCGCATGCAGTATTTATTTTTAAACAGTGCCAAAAGTGTTTATAGATAGAAACAACAGGACAACCCATAATTAAATAACTGTTTCTGCTACATCTGCTATTTAGCAACTTGAAGGAAAATAATTTCCCAACAACAAATAGGAATGGTCAAGAAAGCTCTCAAGTTTGGGCCCATTATTACCATATAAAACAACATATTAGTTGCTTAGCTACCAATCATAAAAGAAGGCCAATTAAAAATGAAAGAATCTTAACTAGCTGCATGGAATATAAAAGTGAAAAGTTAAAAGCTGTCAGGTGGTTAGTGGAGAGAATACTGAGCAGTGATTGACAAACTGGGCTTGCTTTGCTTCAAATTTGGCTTTGATTCAATAAATGATTGACACACTGATGTCGTCTGAAATAGCAGATTGTGCTTTGGAGAGGCTATTTAGCAGCCCATTGATTGACAGGTTACTAAAATTGTCCCATGGACAGAGGTAACCAAACAGAGCTATATTTTGACAGGTGGGCTTTTTTTTTCTTTTTTTTTTTTTTTTTTTTTTTTTTTTTTTTTCTTTCACCTGTATTTGCTATACCATTTATATTAAAAGCAGAAGTAGAGAAAGGACCATAAAAGTGTCATTCAATCTCCATGAAAATGGCTCGATGGTTCTTTTTGTAATATTGCTCCACAATCCTAAAATTCCATTCCATTAAATATCCCTTTTTTATTTTTTTTTTAATGGAAAACCCTCAAAGCAAAAACCTGAACAGCCACAGACCTCTCTCTCAGAAATCCTTTGCTTCACAAAGCAGAAAAAAGTAACGACCAAACATTGTTCCAACAGGTCCCAGAGCTCTGTTCTCTGGGAATGAGGCATCAGTCCCACCCTCAGCCTGGGGCTCATCACTCCCCTCAGCTCACAGGGGTTGGATCTCACCTGAATTTGGTCTCCCCAGACCTGAGGGAGTTTTTGCAGAAGCCCTTCAGCCTCCTCTGAAGCAGCTGAGAGAGCACAGAGCCATGGAAGGAGTTTGCCACCTGTGACACAGGTGCTCCAGGAATGCCTCAGGAGAAAAGGGAAGAATATTCTGACCAGAGAGAGACATTGAAAAACTCCCAGAGTTTTCTTGAATCAAAGAAAGAGAACCACACAGCATTTCTTCTAAGTAGCCACAAATACAGCATTGTTAGTCCACGCTGTTAGCCTTCACACTCAAAAAAAAAAAAAAACAAAAAAAACCCCAAAAAACCCACAAAAAAAACCAAAAAACCCCAAAAAAACCAACAAAAAAACCCCAAAAACAAAAACAAAACAAAAACAAAACAAAAACAAAACAAAAACAAAACAAAACAAACCCCCCACAAAAACAAAACCAAAAAACCCAAACATTTCCAGGGTTTTATCGCTCTTATTTTTGACACTTTCGACACAAACCCAATTATTATTGTTGAACAGTAAGTCCTGCTGTTTCTGAACATCCTGTTGTTTCTGAACACCTTACTTTTCATGCCTAAATTTCCAATCAGGAAACCACTTTTCATGGCAGTTTTTACTTTAGACTTGCACGTTTCTGAGGTGTTCTTTTCATAAGTTTCAGTCATTCCTACAGAAAACTCTGTGCTGTCCATCTCCAGCTTCCAAACTGTTTGTGATTCATTGATAAAGTTCCATTTTTTTTTTTAAACTAAAGATGCAGTGGTTACAGAGAAAACATGAAATTCATTGTCAGCTTGGGTATTAACATCAAAGTTCAGCACCTGAGTTTACAAATTTGAGTTTCTTTCTGCTTACGGAGAGACAGAAAACGTTTCCTTCAGAGAAATCCCTGCACAGAACAAATTCAAAGCAGACCACAGGGGAAGCACAAGAAAAAATGATAACAGATAATCACTCACCTGAGAGAATGAATGAGAATGCAGAGCCAAGGAGGGCTGAGCAGTGGAAGGGAAAAACCTGTCCCTGGAGCATCCTGAGCCCCCCAGCCCCCAGCAGTCCCTGGTGGATCAGAAAAAAAACGTTGGGAAGTTCCTCTGTAGAAAAAGCCCACTGCTTTCCTTCAGTTTTCACTTTTTGCCTTTTGAGCTTTTGCTTTCTGCTGTACAAAAACTTCTGCCCTCACATCAATTTATTGAAATTACACTTCGGTTGAAACAGTTTGAGGACTCGAAATGAAGCGTTTTGTCCCTTTTAGTGGCTTTAGGGTTCCAGTTCAACTTTCTCAGCGTTGTTTATTAAACAAATGTGCTTGGTATGTGTAAATTCTGTTTGTCCATTTATCTTCATTTGATGTGGGGAAAAAAACCAAACCCAGGATGACTTGGAGGACATGGGACAAGTGACAGTTTGGGGAATTACAGGATTTTAAAGTATTTAGTGCCTCACCTTCTCCCCATTTATTAGTGACACAATCCTGGAGGTTTTACAAAGCACCACCACCACCATTTTAGGGCCATATTATTTTACAGATAACACCAATTATTCCAAATTTCAGCATAAATTCATTCTGTAGCCATAAATAATAAAAATAATCACACCAATAAAAGACAAAAAAAAAAAAAAATTCACTGCCAAATGCAGTCCCTGTGCTCTTCATTTCCCCATTTCAAATTCAGCTCTGCACAGTCATATTTTGGATTCACTGGGAAAAGAAAAAAAAAAACCCACCCTGATATCATCTTCAAACTTCTCCTTTGCAGCAGCCACACAGGCATTGCATAAAACATCCCCATGTATAATTTGAACACTCGAGGTTTATTTTTAAGAATCTATTACAACAGATTTTTCAATGAAACCCGGTATTTTAAGAAAAAAGGAGCTGGAAGAACACTGCCTCCTTGATGATGCTTTCCCCCCCTAAAAATGGCAGGTTTCAGTTTTTTCTTTTTTTTTAATTATGTTTTTTTCCAAGGACTTGGTGGAGACTACAGTTCATTTCTGCCCAATTCCAGATAATTGTTGTTATTTTCAAAAATTCTAACTGTCTTGCTGTTTTTTTAAGAAAGAAAATAAACACGCTAGCCCAAGTCCCTGCTGATCAGGGACTTAATATCCACTGAAGAAAACAGGAGCTTTGTGGATTGTGGCCTGAACAAGTTTTAGATCCAACTAATTTAATCAGCTGCTTTTGCTGGTTTATTGGGAAATGCTGTCACAGATATCACATGCTGTACTCATTTCAGAAAAAAAGGAAAGGAGTGCTTATTTCTGCTTCTTTCAAAACTGAGACTTGTTGTGATTTAGGGAAGGAGGAACTCAGTTCTGAACCTGAAAGCTTCCAGGCTGCTTCAGTCTGTGCAAGACTGAATTCTAAACTCTGGAACTGGGCTGTCATGGTTGGGGAATGCACGGTGAGCTGGGTGGGAAGCTCTGAGTGAGATCCTGGGTGAGACCTCAGCTGGTGAACCCCAGAAGTGGCTGGAGAAGGTGGCTGCAGCCAGAGCTCTGCAAAGCCCTGCACTGACTGAAATTCTTCTGGCTTGGCCCCAAAAGTTGAGTTTTTGCAGTGAGATGGGAGCTCAAAGCCCAGGGCCTGCTTTGCAGCCAAAGGGTGAATCCTGGAGTGAAGGAGAGAAGGCAAAGAGCTCTGGAAACGCTGCCATGGCTCAAAGCAGGAATTGTTGGTGATAGCAGCATTTCATCCCAGGAGGGGAAATTTAACCTCCCCCACCACCCCACCAATCTTATCTGTGTACAGACAAAGGGGGAAAAGGATTTTGCCCCAGTGCTGCTGTTCCATCCTTTTGTGGGGAAAAGGAGTATTCAGTAGCACGGCAAGGAATATTCTTACAAACCAAAATCCTAAATATATATATTCTATAAACAAAGGAGTACATGTCTAAATGTGAAGAAAGTGCTGCAAAAAAAGTTATCCGAGTTCCTCACAGTGCCCATGAGCACACAGGGAAAGAATAAGAGAGAGAAAGTCACCAAATGAGATGCAACTGGAAGGAACATAATAAGGAGAAAGTGTTTGGTAAGTGCCTTCTCTGTGCAGGAAAAGACCCAGGAAAGATTACATCTGTCACTCAGCAAAGAGACAAAGCTTCTGACAGATCACCCTAAGAAAGCCTTTTTCACTTTGATCTTCGCTCTGGGAATCAGCTGTGATCAGATTGCAAAAATCGTCTGGGCCAGTGGCAGAGGAGGGCCAGCTCTGGCTGCAGGAGCAGGAGAGTTTCACGAGCACTTAGCAAGCACAGAGAAAAGGTCAGGGCGTCAAACAGGTCTGAGAAGAATCTCAGGACTGCCACTGACCGTCCTTGTGGAGGCCCAACAGTTTCCAGAAAGGAGCTCCAGGATCATCCAGTCCAAGCTGTGGCTGATCCCCACCTTGCCACAGCCCAGAGCTCTGAGTACCACGTTCCTTAGAGACCTCCAGGCATGGACACTCCAAACCTCCCTGGGCAGCTCCTTCCAAGGCCTGACCACCCTTTCCATGAAGAAATTCCTCCTGGTGTCCAACCTGAGCCTCCCCTGGCACAGCTGAGGCCATTTTCCCTTGTCCTGTCCCCGTTCCCTGGGTGACACCTCCTCCAGATGTTGGGGGAGTTTTGTTGTTGGGCTTTGAGCTCCCATCTCACTGCAAAAACTCAACTTTTGGGGCCAAGCCAGAAGAATTTCAGTCAGTGCAGGGCTTTGCAGAGCTCTGGCTGCAGCCACCTTCTCCAGCCACTTCTGGGGTTCACCAGCTGAGGTCTCACCCAGGATCTCACTCAGAGCTTCCCACCCAGCTCACCGTGCATTCCCCAACCATGACAGCCCAGTTCCAGAGTTTAGAATTCAGTCTTGCACAGACTGAAGCAGCCTGGAAGCTTTCAGGGGGTTGGAAGAGGTAGGAAAACCACACTCCAGAATGATCCCCTGACGGCCCATAGTCAGGCTGGAGTAATGTCTGGAGCGTGTCCTGGGCCTGGCAATATCCAGTACTTTCATTAATGTCTCAGAAGGTGGAAGAGCAAATATTGAGCAGCAGATCTGCAGATGGTAGCGAGCCAGGGGGGGACGGCAGCAGCCTTTGAAGGCAGCATTGTAATCCAGAACGAGCCTGACAAATTGCAGGAACGCTCGGGGGGAAAAAAATAGGATGCGATTCAGGATGAATCAGTGCAAAGTTGTCACTGATGCATAATCAACTGCTCAAATATAGGATGGGGACAAGTGATTACAAAGCAGTTCTGCAGGAAAGCAGCTGGGGCTGCAGTGAATCAGAAGCTCCCCGTGAGTCAAGGGTGTCATGCTGCTGCAGAAAGGGCGGGTGTCAAACTGGGACATGTAAACAGCAGTGTCATGTGTTAGACATGTGAAGTAATCCCACTCGCTGCTGGGGAGGTGGAAAACACAATCCAGCAGCCAGGTTTTGGCACTGCACCTCAAATCACACATTGTCCAGCCACGGAGCAGGGGAATGTGACGGGCAAGGGATGGCTGAAGGGGTGGGGATGGTTTGGGGAGTGGGGGTCACGCCGCTGCAAAGATGTTAAAAACTGCCTCAAGGAGGAAGAAACTGTTCTCCGTTTTGTTGGAGAAAGCCCCAAAAAGAGACAGTTTTCCAACAGCAGGATCATTTTTTCTATGGTAGAGCCACTGGTTGCCCAAAGGAGCTGTTGTATCTGCATCGTGTTGGTCAAATGTGCCTCGATGGAATGAGCACAGTTAAAGCTGTTCCTAGGCAGGGACTGCAGCAGATCCACAGGGCTCTTCTCTAGCTTCTCTAGAGAATCCTCAGTCTGTCCTCAAGTTGATTCTTTCAAAATCGTTATAACCCAAATCCTTTTAAAAATAATTTTCCTCCAATAATTCTAAAAAAAAAAAAAAAGTAAGCACTGGGGCTGACAATGCCGTTAACTGGTAATACTGAAAAAAAATTATTTATCAAATCCAATCAAATATTTCTAACCCTTTCTTTGTTTGCTGGACTTGTCAGAATTCCCACTTTTTCTTTCTCTAAAGTGGTAGGCAAAGTGTGAAAGGGGTCACCAACACTGTGAATTTCGTTCAAGAGTTGTGTACCTACATACATAACTTCGAGAGGGGAAAAGAAGGAAAGAAAAAAATTCCCCACCTTTAATTATCAGCAGAACAGTCGCTGAAAGAAAGACAGACAACAAAAATAAGTAAGATAAAACACAGCGAGTCGCACAGCTGAGCTTGTTGTGACTACACATGGGAACTGTTATCAGAGCCAGGTACACAAAGAGCATTTGGCCCTTTATTGTGCACAGAAGTGGCTGTAAACTTTCCTGTAAGGCACAACAAATCACACCCATTAGGCTGAACAATCGGACCTAAACCAGCCCCGACCTAAAGCCAGAGAGGATTTTCACAATCCCAGGTCACCCTGTTGCTCCATGTAATCTGCACCTAACCAAGAAATTGAAAATCCTCTAAGAACATACCTACTTGATTGTATATTGCTATATTTGGGGGGAAAAAAATTCCTTTTGGATCCCAGTGGGGAACTCAGCTCATGCCCTGAAGCATGAGATTTGATTACTCTTTTTTGAACATGCATAACTGCCATTGCTATTACTGGTCATAACATTTTGTCAGGAAAGAGAAATATTATTCTGCAATGTAATAAAAATAGATAAAATTCAATATAGCTTCAGAATCATTTGCTGCATTTCCAAAGTAAACATTAAGCACCCATCGAGATTATTCCATTGGATAAGCCAAGGAAGCCTCCAGTGCTATCTGTTCATTTTATTATCTCTAATTTTCAAGAGTGCAAAAATGCTTTCAGTAAATATTATGGGTTCTTCCTGTGCTAAAAGAGATGCTAAATGACCTTCACCAACTTCGTTATAAATAACAGGAGCAGGGAGCACACGGACGCTGTGCAGTTCCAGCTCTATTCAAACCTGCCAGCCAATTCTGACCAGTGGATAAAAATGGACACCAGACCCTGCTCGCTTTTTTACCCCCCCCCCCCCCCCTTCTTCATAATCCCAGCCCAGCTCCCTCTTGAAAGGCATTCTGTTCTGTCAGCCATAATGGCATCTGCTGGTGGAGACAGGAAGCCATAAATCTGTAGGGTTCCTCTCGACCAAGCCTTGTTAATGCTCCCATTTATCACCGAGGATAGGGTGCCATCTCACTGCTGCTCCACTCACGAGTCCATCTCCTCAACTCCCCTTTTCCCCCAGGAGTAACCATTTCAAACAGTGACTTTTCTCATCTCGCACGTGGAGGCTGCGAGCGCCGCTGATCCAAACCCTGGCCCCGGCGCGCACGTTTGGACTGGAGCCACCACTCTGGAGAACAATAGCTGCTCCCCTGATGCCAGAGCTGCTGCCCTGCCTCAGCCAGAGCTCCTGCCTTTGCAACTGGCACAGGAGCAGCACATGGAGAGGTTAAAACAGGAGGGCACTCTGGCATTTGGCACCCCTCGTCCCAACACAGACACTGTGCCCCACGATTTGGGAAATCTTACTGAAACCTCGAAACTAAAGCACTTAATACTCAACCCTTCATAATAAACAATCTCTCAGAGGTGCAGCACCTTTCTGTGCAGCCAGGGAGGAGAGGAAACAGGAAAGCAGCCAGAGGCATCTGCAGTTTTCTGACTCGGGAACCAACAGGCAGAAAAGCTGAAGGGTTTAAAAGCTCAAGCCAAGACACACGATACGTGAGAAGGAAATCCCAAATTGCCCCCCTGTGCTGAGCTACCTGATCCAGGTCCAGGCTGCACTGATCCAGTCAGGTAGGGTGTCATTTCTCCTCAGGGCAGGGATAATTGTCCCGCTGCTGTGGCCCCTCCTGGCCCTGTGTTTACACCTGCCCGGGCTGGAGACAAAGCCGAAATCCCGGGTGTGCACGGGCAGGGTTTCACACGTGCTGCACACAGGTGGCAGAGATCCCCACAATTCCCACCCATTCAGGCAGAGCTGCTCACTCCCAGGTGAGTTATGCCAGGCAGAAGTAGAAAAATGAGTATTTTATAGTAGTGTTATCCTATTTTATCTTCCAAACTAAGCATTTGCTTACACCAATAAATACTTTCCTATTGCATATAAAAATTGCTGGAGTTGGTACAGGGAAGGCTATGAAGTAATTCCTGTGAAATCAGTTTGGGGGACACTTTCATAAACACAGTCTGGTGTTGGGCTGCTAAACACAAAGGTCACTCAGGGGGCTGCAGGCCTGTGCCTTGCAGATGGCCCAGTGACACCGGCTACAACACAGCAGCTCTTGCTGGTGCCTTGTAACAGAGACTCTGTTTGAGAGGGATGCAGATTATTCCTATTAAAGCCAACAGTTTCATTAGAAAGAGTCAAAAAAAAAAAAAAAAAAAAAAAAAAAAAGAAAAAAGAAAAAGCAAACGCAAAAGCTCAGTTCTACAGCAATGTCTTGATTTAAGATATGGAGTATCAGAAAAGCTACTTTCAGGAGATCTTATACAAATTATAGTAGAATACATGGAAATTAGTCCATCCTTTCCACCCCAAATCACATTTAAACTCTCAAGGTGTTCACAGCAGCTGGGAAAAAACAAACAAACAAAAACAAACCCTAAAGCTGGAAGAATAAATGGGGCAGGGAGGGGAAGTTGTCTCTGTCTTAGGGACCAGCACTGCAAAGCTCCAGTGCCACCTGCCCCTTCTCAGCCTGGCAGTTTGGTGGGGCTCTGAGACAAATTCTGCTTGATCAGAGGGAACACAGACCTGGGTTCCCATGAGGGTGCAGCAGCACCTGATGGATGTACCTGACTCTCCATAAATCCAGGTGCCAGGGGAAATTTGGGGAGCAGAGGGGTTCACCCCAACTTCACCGAACTTTGATGTCCAACCCTTTGATCCCTTCATGTTCCTATGGCTGGGACACCTCAGGGTGCAGAGTGACACTGGAAGGGACCTGGACACCAGCCCGGGGCTATCCACAGATGGGACAGAGCGTCCCCCGGTCCCCAGCCCCGGGCACACCTGAGGGAGCATCCCCCGGTCCCCAGCGCCGGGCACACCCCCGGGTGAGCCGGCAGCCGCGGGCAGCCCAGCGGCAGGAGCGCACCCGCCCGTGCAGCGGGATCATTGCTGCAAATCCCTCTTTCCCCTTGGAACCGCCCTGTCTCGGGTGGAACGCGCGGAGGGCGCTGCCGGCCCGGCCCCGGCTGCCCGCAGCGCCCTCGCTTGGGAAGCGCATCCCCCAGTACCGGGGGGATCGCATCCCGCGGGGCCGGGGGTGATCGCATCCCCCAGGGCCGGGGTGATCGCATCCCCCAGTACCGGGGGGATCGCATCCCCCAGTACCGGGGTGATCGCATCCCCCAGGGCCGGGGTGATCGCATCCCTCGGGGCCGGGGGTGATCGCATCCCGCGGGGCCGGGGGGATCGCATCCCCCAGGGCCGGGGTGATCGCATCCCCCAGGGCCGGGGTGATCGCATCCTGCGGGGCCGGGGGTGATCGCATCCCGAGGGGCCCGAGGGTGGTCCCGCGTGGGGAGGGGACGGCCCGGCAGCGGGGGTGGTCCCGCGTGTGCTGGGAAAGGTCCCGCATCGGGAGGGGATGGTCCCGCATCGGGGGGTGGTCCCGTCCGGGGGGTGTCCCCGCGCGGGGAGGGGGTGTGAGGAGGGGGTGTGAGGAGAGGAGGGGGTGTGAGGAGAGGAGGGGGTGTGAGGAGAGGAGGGGGTGTCCCCGCGCGGGGAGCGGTGTCCCCGCGGGGCCCGGCGGGCTGGCGGTGGCGGCGGGCGCGGTGCCGGCGCCCTGTCTCTTTAATGAAGGGCTCTGCCGCCCGGCTGCGCGGAGTAAATTTCCTCCTGTCATCGGGTCGCGGAGGAGGAGTTTGTTAATGTTCAGTTTGCTCGCTCGGATCGATGTTCGCTGGCATCGCCTCGCCCTGCCTGTTGTGTGCGTGTGCGCGCGTGTGTGTGTGTGTGTGTGCGGTGCGCGTGTGTGTGTGTGCGAGCGCGTGTGCGCGCGTGTGCCCGCGCGCGGAGGGGGGGGGGGGTGTGCGTGTGCGCGCGTGTGAGCGCGGATCCCACATTTCCTCCCATCCCGAGCCTCCCTGTCCGCTCCCACATCACTCACTGCCTGGCATCTGACAGCACGGAACCTGCGGCGCTCCGCGCACACACACGCACGCACACACACACACGCACACACACACACCGCGCACACCCGGGCACCGCTCCGCCATACGGCTCTGCGAGGAGGAGGAGGAGGAGGAGGACAGGACAGGGAAGGGAGGAAGCAGCCAGCCCCACAGTCTCTCCAGAGCTGCCTTTTTAATATATACAGATCTATTTTGTTATTTATTTATTACCGTTCTCTGGCACTGTGGGCGCCTTTCATTTGCTCCTGAGCTTGGATGTTTGAATCAAAGCGAAGCAAGTGTTGCAACAGTTAAAAAAAAAAAAAAAAAAAAGCTAACCAAAAAAAAAAAAAAAAAAAAAAAAAAAAAAAAAAAAAAAAGAGGAGAGAGCGAGAAAGAAAGAAACCTAGATCTCTAAAATAAAATAAAAAACCAAACAGGTTCCTATCAGTGAAGTGGAAAGGAGGGGGGCAGGGGAGGCTTGAGGGGGGTGCTGGGGAAGCAGCTGAGAGGCAGAGGAACACGGCTCAGGAGCGTCTCAGGGCTCTCGGATCTGGGGACAGAAGTGAGATTGGAGAAAGTAGAGCGATGCCAAGGAGGAAACAGCAAGCACCCAAACGGGCTGCAGGTAAGGAGAAGCCATCCACTTACACAGCCTCTGTCTCTCCACTCCTTCCACTCCTACCCCCCATCTTTATTATTATTTAGGGTCACCCTTGCTTTTCCGGGCTGGATCTTTATTTATTTATCCCCCCCCCCCCCCTCCCCCTCCCTTTCCCTCCGTAAGTCTGTGGAGCCAGTTTCATTCCTTATTGCCAAGATTTGGCTCAGCCGCGGGCTGTCCCCTCGCCCTCCGCCGCTGCCCCCGGCCGCCGCCGCTCCCCGCTGCCGCTGCCCTGCCGAAACTTTTCCCCCCAACTTTCTTCCCTCGGCTCCCCTTCTCCCCCTGCCCCTTCTCCCCCTGCCCGAACCGAAAGCAGTCAGGCTTCCCTTTGCTTCTCGCTTTAGGATAGATTTTGTTTTATTTTTTTTTAATTATTATTATTTTCCTCCCTTTCTGGTTCACCCCCCCTCCCCTCCCGGTGGCTTTCGCTTTGGATCCGTGTGTTTCGCGAAGTGGGTCGGGGTGTTTAATCTTTTATTTCGCCGTATTTCTGGTGCCAGTTCTGGCCGGGTGTGTGTGTGTGAGAGAGCGCTGTGTGTGCCTGAAATAGTACAGGGACTCTCTCTGCTGATGAACCCGGTGGGGAAGTTCAGCCTTTGATCATCAGTGGTGAAAATTGCAACAGGAAATAAAATGAAACGTTCTGACTGTTAGAAGACAATCCACATTTTCAAATCAAATCCTTCTTTTGTTTCGTAGCCGAGTTTATATATCTGCACATGCCAAGTGGTTTTGCAATTTATTATTTTATTTTTTTTTTTAACAGAAGAAAATAGTTTGCAACTTTGGAAGTGTTTTGTTTGTCGTTGTAGGGTGTTCTTTTTCTTTTGGGGGCCAAGAAAAAGAAACAGACGAGTGGGTCTGTATAGTAAATCTTTTCAAAGAGTTTTCTTTCAGGATCCTTAATTGCTTTTTATTTTTTTATTTTTTTTTAATAGTGTGGTGGGGTTTTGTTTCTGGGAAGCGCAATATGGAAGTTCATTTTTCTCCTGCCAGACCCACCCACTGAAAAATCAGCTTTCCAGTTGATTGCCAGCTTTGATTTGACATTTGATTGATCACCTGTCATCTTGCTGCCTTTGATCTATTCATTCTTGATATATATCAATAAATCACTCACCATGGTAACCCAAGTGCCAATGACGTAAGGCTTGCCCTCTAGATTCTCTTAGCCAGACATGCACAATTATTATCTTGTTTGGCTTTTAATGTAGGCGGGTTTTTTCCCTTCTTTTTTTTCCCCCCCCTTTGTGTCCTTCCTCGGAGTAATTCTTTAAAGAAAACTCATATTTGATACCCTGACTTTAAAATTCCTCCCTTGCCCTTGTGAATATCTCCTGGGTGTAGCACAGCAGATGTGGGACAAAACGTATGGGCAAGTTTAGTGGCACACTTGGATAAACTTTGTGAAGTAGCACTCGGGATCCAGGCAGGGGGAAATGTCACCCCAGAGAAACTGGGACAGGCAGAACTTTCATCAACTCACAGCTTTGGCTGCGTTTCTCTGGGTGCAGGACAATGGGCTGCAGGCAGAAGCTTTTGGGACGTGCCCAGTCAATGCACCTATGCAGGTTGGCATTCCTGGCAGGCAAAGATCCCAAATTTACGGTCGTGGCCATAAACAAGCAGTTCTGCTAGAAATGCACGTATTTACATAAATATGTATCTGTGCATTTGGCAGAACTCTGCTCTCAGAGTGGCCGGTATTATTTCCTTCACCAAGAGGTCTGATCTGAATGAGGCATTCCCATTTTCGCCCCGCAGGATAAATAAATCCCTGGTTTTTCATGGATGCTGCTCGGCACGGTGACAGTGCTAGAGCTGCTCCTTCTTCCCTCTCTGTCAGGAATAGGAGGCTTCCTTTCATTCGGGTTTCAAAGTCGAATTTTCACTTGGAATGTGTGTAGTATCTTTTCGTGGCAGGGCCACGGTGTTCTTTTTTAGAAACATGGGAGACAGTAAGTAAATTTTTTTGCGAGCAAAGCCCGTGCTGTTGTTTCCTGGGGTTTCCCTGCTGAGATACAGTAAGAGATGTTTTTATCCAGGAATCCGACAGCATTTTTAAGATCCTAATGACGAGGGAGAAACTCGTGTGACCACAATTAGATCTCTCTTTTCTCCTTCTCGTTATAAAAATGTGCGTTGCTCTTCAGTGGTGCGTTTCTTTGATTAGATTTCTCCTCAGATCAATGTTGTTTCAGGTGAGCAAAACCCTGCAAAAGCAGTCCAGATTTCAGCCAGCAGAACTATTTGAAGTAGGTTTATACATTTGCAATAGTTCTCCTGCTTTGAAGTTGTATTTGTGTGTTTGTGGGGGGTAGGGGGGAGTTTCAAAGAGCAGACGTGCCTGTTGTATATAGTTCTTAAAACTGACTTTCATTTTCAGGGATAATACTGAGGTTCTGTTTTGTATGGTAAAAAATACCTCAAAGTGACAGGAGACAGACTGTGCAGTATGAAATGAATCTCTCATCAAGGCTGATAGCAAAGCTCCTTAGTCCTTTTATTTAAAGGAGTTAATACATTATATATTACTTAATTTTCACTTTTATTTATTTTTAGTTGTACAAGTTCAAAGGTATCAGTTGCACTGCATTTTGTCTTGATGGCAGCAGAGATATTGAAGAGAAGTTTGCAACTTTCAGTTTCTTCAGATAGTTCACCTCCAAGGGAAGAAAAATGATAAGCCTTATGATTCTGGACATGCCTGCTTTTGTCATTGCTTAAAATTAAATACTATGCACAACTGTAAATAATTACTGCCATGCACTGACTTTGAAAGCAGGTTTCGAGTTTGATTAATGAATAATGTAAAGGTTAGAGAGAACCAGCCAGTGAATCAGAAGTGAAGTCCTGCTGTTAGATGAAAATCTATCTAGAGAAATATACACGGCAATTTTGTCCTTTTCTATTATTAATTTTAAGCCTTGTATTCCTAAGAAATATATTCCAGGCCATTGTAATGAAACAAGGGAGTGTAATTGGATAAATGGGGCACTATTTATGTGTGATGATGGGGATCTCTGCTCTCCGATTACACTTTTAGAGCCACTTTATTTCACATCAACACCGAAACGATGTCAAACGCGTCTTGATCTTTGCAGGGTCGAATCTTTTCTGAATCATCCTTGCTTTTTTTTTTGAGAGCGTCGTCGTTTCCAAGTCGATAGTTCTTGAGGCAGGGAGTTGCAGCCCTTTCCATGCCTTAGGATGGGACCCGTGTTTGCAATAAACAGCCCCGTTCAGTGTCGGGGCTTTCGCCCAAACGCATCACAAAGGGCTTTACAAACCGGGCCTGATTTCAGGTGCAAACCAAACATCTCTTCCCTGGGAGCGTCACTGAGTTCTGACTGCTCCTGTGAGCAAGAGGAGGCTCGGGCCCGCCAGGTCCTTCATCCTTCAGCAAAACGCAGCCACATCTGGGGCAAAAGTCTCCCAAGGATTCCCTAACAAATGGTAATGCATTAACAGAAGGGTGGAAAAAGGGTGGAAGCAAAGCAGAGTTGCTATTCAGATTTTATTCCTAAGGGTACGAAATAGCTTTCAAACACAATTTCACTGGATTAAACTCTCCTTTCCCCTGCAGCTTGTTTAAATGTGCATATTTTATTTTGTGATCATGCATTGGTAGTTTGCTTTTTTTTTTAAAGCCTGCAAAGAGGAATCTGGACTCAACGCCCTTTGCGGGTGAAATTTTATGTTTCTTCTTTTCTTTCTCTCTCAGCCCCAACAGACTAGCTAAGAACCAAAGCTGGGGAGAAGTGCAGCAGAAGCAGGTCTCAGGCACGTTTATTCTGTTTATTGGAGCTGTAGAATAACACAGGTTTGTTTTTGGAAGAGTCCTCATAGAGCAGCAGGCAGAAGATGGTGAGCAGGGAGTTCTTTAAAGCTGCAGCTTGCACCTCTAGTAGGGAAGGTTATTTAAACCAGAATCATATTTAGGCAGTGAAATTCTGCTTGTGCAGAGAGCAGAGCAAATGACCAGCAAGGCTTGCTCGGTGTGTTTCTGTGGCGAAAGGCAGCGAGGTATCTCTATAAATGTAAGCAGGAGCACTGTGGCTGTTCCAGGATTATTTGTATCCTTTATAACAGGGGCAAATGGCAGCAGATTCCAGGGAGGCAGAGCTGAATGAAACTGTAGAAATGGCAGCACTGTTTTGTTTCAACATCCTCCAGAAAAGCAACTGCACATCAAAACCACCTAAACAGTTCATGCCTCAGAACCCTTCACTTACAGTGCACATCACGATGCTGACAGATGACAAAAAAGCCAAGGTGTTCACAAACAAGAGGAGCCTTTAAATCCTGGTTAATTAAATATATTCCAAAATAGGTACTTTTGCAACTAAAGAGGCACCAAAATTAGTCGCCATCTGCGTTAAATTCTGCAGTCGGCTCCTAAGCCCAAAGCTGCTCGGAAATTTTATTTTCCCCTGTCAGAACTCAGGCCTGAACGGGACAATTTGAAATCACGTTCATTTTTAGTGCCTGTTTCCCTATTTCAATTTTCCCCTCATTTATCCAAGCCCAGTAAATCCCCACTATCTGAAGAGCGGGGCGCACCCGGAGTTCAGCCCCTGTGACTGGGGAAACAAAAGACATTTCCATCAGCAAATGACACAATTTTCCAGCACTTTTGAAAGCATCTCCCTTGTCAGAAATCCTAGTGCACGACTGCTCTCCGAGAAGCCCTCTTTCTCCAAACCGACAGGATTTTTTGGGAATTTCCTCCCGGAGCTTTCTCCTCCTGATTTTGATTTTTTTTTTTTTTTTTTTGCTCTCATTATCAGCACCCACCTCAAGGAGCTGTTTCCCCTAGCAGAGGTCCCTGGAGTCCCTCGGCAGCACGGGGCCAGGGTGAGCTTTTCTGCCGTCATTTCCCTTCCCATCCCGATGAGGACATCACTCCCAGAGAGCAACTCCAGACTCGCGGAGGGAAAAAAAAAAAAAAATAAAAAAAAGCTGTCAGTTGCTGTGGCTGCAATTCCCAACTTAGCAGCAGCAGCAGAGGGAATGGAACCGTACTCTATCAATTACAGTTGGAACCAGAGGCTAAACACTTATTGTGTTAAGCTATTGTGCAGATCTTAAGAGCTCAAATGTAAAAAAAAAAATATCATGTCAGCTGGTGGAGGGGAGAATAAGGCCTGGTTCTTCCACTGGATGACGTATTATTAGCAAAGTAAAATTATTCAAATTCTTTTTAATGCCTGTCGGGTTGAGATGTGTTTAAGGCCACATTCTGCCTGAAAAAGGGGGGGATCCTACAGACTTTGCTGCTAGAATAAGCCTTTGTTTTCCCCTCTTCTCTGCAAAATAAAAATATTTGTGGAGTCTTACCTCCAAAGCGTGCTCACGCAAGCAGAGAGACACTTTCATTTGTCTCCCAATCTGATACAGGAGCCAAGTGGAACCACATTACACTCCGAGCTGAAATCTTCCATTTCATTCATGCAAGAGCAGGGATTTTTTTCATTACCTGTTTAATTACAATCATTTACGTGAGAGTGGGCCCAGTTCAGCAGCTCTTAGTCAGCACTTTGCTCCAGTGGGTGACTGGCCTGTGGAAGGGCTGTCTGTGTAAGACTGGGCTGTTCAGCTACAAAATCCAAAAATTCATTCCTGGAGAAGCATTCTGCCTCTGAAGAGGGACCAGGTTCTTCCATTAGGCTTTAAATCCAGGGGCAGTTCTGCTTGGAACTTCTGTTCCTGACGCTTGCAAGCTATTCTTTCCTGAAGGCTGCACGACTGAGATATTCTGCTTGCTCGGCCAACTTCCCTCCCCAGTCACGTTTCCATGCTCTGTGTTAATTACTGAGCACTGGTTCTGGGTTCCAGGAGATGAGATGGGCTTTCAATAAAACCTTTTTTAAGGCACGGTGTTCGTGTTGTGCGCTGGGGTGGCAGGTCTCAGGAAAATGCCTGAAAATGGGGTTGCAAATCCAAAGCCTGAAAGTTCCATGTGCTTTTAGGGGCTAAAAGCAGTTATTCCTCATTAAGGTGGCTTCTCACTTGAGGCTGTTGGCACAGGGTAATTTTTACCGTGTTATAATAACGGCTCCTGCAACTCAGAAGTACCTTGACAGCAAACCGTGTATTTTTTAAGGTTTCAAGGAGAAAAGCATCACAGAAGCTCAGTGTTTCCCATTAGATTTACTGTTGTTCCCTCTTTAACTGTTGCTGGCTTTTCATCCATTACCTTGTGAGCCTTCTCAGGCAAAAAAATAAAGAAGTGGAAAAACTGGTCTTCTGATCTAAGTGTTGCATTAAGTGTTTCATTTAGAAAAATGAAGAGAATCTTTGTTTCCCTAAAAGAAATGTTTTCCCCCGTTTGCCCTAGGAAAAAAGAAAGGCACAATAGCTTCAAAATGACAGGATCTGATTGTGAAAAATACAGAGTTTCTAACGTGCAGTGCCTGATGGTCCCAAGTATTGCTGAAATTCCACAGTTAAATAGAACAAACAGCCCTAAATGTCTGAGAAACGGATCCTTTTCAGGCATGCACACATCCATACCTGCAAGGAGGGGAGAAAAGTGCCTGTCTGGGAGAGGGATGCACCTGGAGAGCTTGGGCGTTCAGAGCAGTTTTTGATTACTGCACCAATCCTTGCCCAAATGTTAGAACAGTGCTGTTAACAGTGGTGTCCCCTGAAAATCCTTTGTTAGGGTTTATTTTTTCTAAACCTCCAGCTCCCGGAGTCTGATGATGATTATGCATGTGTCCAATATGCATTTTAAAAGGAAATTTATTTCAAACTGCTTGCTCTGGAGAGGAACTTGAAAACAAGCAGGCTGGAAGTTCTTATGCAGAAGAAAAAACGCCTCGATTCTCAAAGTGACTGTTTTTAACTCCCCATCACTTCCAGCCGGTCTCTCTCATGATTTTTGAGGCTGCGCTCCGTGCTTTCTGTACAAACGAGGTTGGCAGTATTGCTTTTTGCCTGATTCTGGTGATGAACTGGTGTGTGTGTCTGGGTGTATAATTATAGACGTACACACACATAATATCAGTAAACAAAATACTGAGCATAATGATGGAGTGGAGCTGCGTGAGTTGGAGCTCTGGCTTTGTATTGCCATAAACAAAGCAGTTCTGAGAGCCCAGACCATCGGTTCTTGAGGAGTGACTTTCAATTGAAGTTTCCTGGAGATTGTTTTTAGTGGCAATTAAATCTAGAAAGTTAATAGGCAGTAACTGCTCTTTATAGGATAAATACTGCGAGGAATGCACAGCCTACCTTTTTCCCAGATATAATCAGGCTGAACTTTATTGAAAAAAAATTTACAACTAGCAACATTAATGCTGTATTTTTATTGTATTAATGCAAATGAGATGCTGACTTCGTTCTTTCATCTCCATGGCTTGTATCTATTAGAGCTGTATCTTATTCCTTTCTGTGTCTTTTCTCCCTGTGTTCTGTAAACTGCTTTCCTCTAATGATACTGAGGCTCATTAAAGTTACTCCCAATGCTAAAGAGACTCTGGGAAACATCCTGAGCTCTGGATGGCTGTGGGGAAGCACGACTCCCGAGTATATGGGGAAAACTAATCTGGATCAAGCCTTGCACTCCCGTTTTGGGAAACCTTTAAAATTGATGGGTGAAACAGGAAGAAAAAAGCTGACAGGAAGGACTGTGTGCTGCAAAGGACAGGTCATTTTAAACTCACAGCCCTACCTGACAAAGATAAAAAACAATAAAGTTTTAAGGAGCTCGCTGGCTCTTCCTGCATCTCTCTCAAAAGACTCATTTAATTGAAAAGCCTGTTGTGCTTGTTTTTATGCATGTAAAACAGAAAAGGGGCAATTTTGCACAGGGCCTAATATTCCAGCACAATATAATTGGAACTCTTCCTGCCTGCTTTTTAAGTCTCTCTGTTCATATAAAATTAAGACCCACTTATCTTAAATTGTAGTAAATCTCATTCAATATTGCTTTCATAACTTAAAAAAGGCTGTTACATATTCCCAAAGCAACTTGGCTGAAGTGATATTGGGTCTGTTTACGTGGAATTGGTGCAGAATTTCTATTGAAAACAGGAGCAGCTCACAGTTCTTTTTTTAATGAAAATAATTAAATTCTCCAGAATACCTTGATAGCTCAGATTTATTTTTTTTTTCCCCTAGTGAAACTCTGCTTAGAGGAGATCGGAATGAAAATCTGCACAATGGTGCAGTTTGGTGTGTGCAGACAGCAACCTTATTTCTCCCACTCACCCCGCACTCGGACAGAAGTAATTTCTATTTTTCATGGAAAGATTTTACTCGGAGTTTTCCATTGTATAAATAAATTATTTTTTTTTTGGTGAGAATTGCACGGCGAATCACCAGCACGATTTATAAGGTCTGCAATTTTCTTTGTACATATAGGAAGAGCTCGTTTGCTTCCCGCAGGGTAAGTGGGCTTCGCAGGAAAGGCGCTGGCTCTTTTATGATTTTATGTTTTGTATCAAAGAAACATAACCCTGTGCCAGCTGCTGTATTGGCCTACCAAAAATTATTTTTTTATGTGTTTTTCAGCCGTGTCATAACACACATAAGCACAGTGCAAGTGGCGTTAAATTAACACGTGAAAGGAGAAAGAAGCTAAGTAGTTCTATTGATCATCTGTAGCATTAAATGCTAAAGAAATTAAAAGCTTTCCAGCGCTTTTGATTAGCTGCGTGCATCCTGCTCGTATTTGTGTCCTTTGTTAGGCAGTGGAGCAATATTTCTTCGCACTTAGCACCTTTCTTCCATGGGTTTCTTGCTGATGCTCCTCAGAATAACCCCAGTGATGTGGGATATTTCCCCTCGGTTGTACAGAAAGGTGAATTGAACCCAGGAGGTTTTACCTGACTCGCTCAAGGTCAAACAGCATTTGCTCCCAATCCCCCTGCTCGTGGTGCTAGATCGCATTTCTATCATCAGAGCATTTCCAGGAGGGAAATCTGGGCTGAAAGCTCAAGGCATCCCCTGGCCTGTGCTGGGAAAGGAGAGGGAACAGCCCAGCTGGGACACTGGGGATGGTGGAAATGCAGTTTCGTCCCTCCCATGCAATTCCCTGTGGTGGTGAGAGAGGCACTTTGCTCGTGGCCAGGAGCTCCAAAAAACAGGAGCCCTCACAGTTTGAGAAAGCAGAGCTCTGTTAATTCCAACAAGCCAAGGGAGCTTGACTAGGCAAGAGTTTTAGACAGAATAATCAAGTTTTTTACATTCCAGTTTTTGGTCAGTGTTAAGTTCCAGGACCAGAGAATTCGGTTCCTGTTACTTTTCTTCCCATAAACTGTTCTGCATTTCTTTGGCAGAGCTGGATGTGACTGTCTATAAAGCATTACCCTGGGAAATATGTAAAACCTTGGTGTAATTGCAGCTGAACAGGCCATACACATTTTCCTCCACCCAGACTGCCAGCGGTGGTCGGAATTCTCTGGTGATAGAGCTTGAGGCTCAGCTTCCAGTCCTCGGGGTCTAAATCCTTACATGGGCAACTAAAGAGAGACCTGAATTTTCAAAAGCCTTTAGCACCAGATTCCCATGGACCTCCCTCAGCTCCCTCTCTTGTGTAAATTGGAATTGGGCCTTAAACAAGGGCACTTTTATGTTGTTTCCCTAGATTGGAGATGTATGTATTGCCTATAGAAGAAATATGGTGCAGGTAATAGCCCCTGGATTCATTAAGGATTGTTTATGTTTATTTTCACGCCATATTACCTTTCAGCAATGGTCATTTCAGCCATTATATTGACAGGAACTCCAAATAAATCTTAGGTAATATAGAGCTGGTCTGCCTTACCTGGGAGACCACCTGCTACCCTTCAGCAGAGGTGCTGAATCACCAGGTAGGGCTTTCTTCTCCAGAGCTGGGGTCTTGGGAAGCTCTCTCATGGCTCCTTTTCATGTGGAAATTAATGCTTGCCTCTATTTCTGAATAGTAGGTTATTAGAGTTCATATGCAAATTCCCACGATGGGAATTTGTCTCTCGTTGATAATTGATATAATAATATATATTTTTAGTGGTCCAAAGTCCTTGAGCTCGAGCCTTGTATACGTAATTTATGTTTATTTCTTACTGTTATTAACTGTAATTTAGTTGTTGGCGCCTTTCATTGCCTTAGATTGAAGGGAGTGTCTCTCCCCATTGCCCCTCCATAAACAATGCCCTCTCAGGGTTCCTTCTCCTGTATCCTTGCCCAGACATTTCCTAGCCTGTCAAATACTGTCATTTTATTCCTTACAGATCATTCCCAGTACGTCTCCTGTTGCACACACAAATAAGGAACAAATGCAATCAGGATGCATCATCGTTTAGCATAACAAATAAAAGCCGATCTGTGCAGATTTGCCTTAAAGTGTCTCTTAATATGTATTGTCAAAATGTCTGAAGATGTCTCTTACTCATAAGCGTTTAATTATTTGTGACAATTAAACTAATATTCAGAGCAGGGGGAAAAAAAAATTAGGGGATTAAATATTTTCTCTTGTCAAAAGCTAACAAAACGTCACCTGGCAGAGCAAACTCTTTAAATTTTGTGTTTCAAGCAGGCCTCAGGAAGGAAAAAGCACCAGAACAAAATTACAGGGCCTGGATTTGGTATGGAGTCTGAGGAAACTGTATTTTTAAAACCAGACCAAAATTTAAGGGCACATCATTAAAGCATATATCAGTAATGAGCAGCTGAATACTTGATGATTAAAAAAGAGTTTCTATCAATTTTTAAGTCAGTGCTGAAATTTATGGCCAAGGGCTGCTCTGACTGAATCAGGGACTCAGACCTGGGATTTTTAGCCTTGCCTGGTTATTGTTTTACTCATGCATGAGAGAAAAACAGCTCAAATATGACAGCACAAGTCATCAGCCTTTCCTGTGGTTGGAATTATAGATGTATTTTTTTTATTTTGGTTTTTGTCTGATGAGCTCTTTCTCCATCTGAGTTGCTCAGACTGGAGAGGCAAGGTGCTGTGAATGGGGCAGGACAAGCAGCCAGGGCTTGGCATCTTCACCTGCCTGGCAGGCCTTGAATGTGGTAAAAGTTCAGATGTGTGATAATAAAAAGGGGGAAAAAATAGGGGAAAATCTTGAAAAGAACAGAAAACCAGCATGGTCCTTGAGAACAGTGTTGTGTGGATGTGGGCACACTGGAGAGCCCTGGGCCCGGCTGCAATAACTTCTCTATTATGGGCTCAACTGTTCTTATAGTCCAGATTGTTTGGGGTTTCCTGCTGAGAAGTTTGATTTCTACTGGTTCTAATGTTTCCAGTTCTGAGCTGCTCGAAGCAACCATTTCCATTATTAAAATCTGTGTTTTCTTTCTTAAAACGTTCTTCCTGTAATTTAGGGTAGGATGTTATTTGGCAAAAAATTAGAAGACGTTCATCAGGGTTTATTTCAAAGCTGTGGGACCACTGAGCTTTCTGGCAGTGACGTGAACATTTTTCAGAGCTATCTTCTGCTTTCCCTGAGAAAATCCACCCAAATTTGTCTGACTTATAAAGCCTAAAAGTTGCTGTTGCCAAAGAATTTTTAGAAGGTGACACAGCATTCTCCAACGTGCCATCCCCACCACACATGCTCCGTTCTTGGTTTCTCTTTTTCAATTGCATTCCCTTAAAAAAAACGTTTGAGCTGGGGATAAGTAGGACAATGGCTGCAGGGGCAGCGACGGGTCCGAGCAGCCGAAGGAGAATGAAGAAAAGGTTTTGTTTGTGTTCAGCTGGAGCCCAGGCCTTGAGGGAGGAAGCAGAGAAATTTTAGGAGCAGAACGTGGACAAGCAGGGGCAGAGAGCATAAAATTATCAGATATCCACAGAAAGCAGGGGTAAACTCGTGTGCAGGACTTGATTGCCTGGTCAGTGTAGAGCCCCGGAGTGACCGTGAGCTCGTGCCAGGAGCACGTCCGGCAGCTCCCGCCCGGATCAGTCCCGGATGGGAACCAGGGTGGCTCCACAGGTGTGGCTCCCAGTTGGTTTTTCCAAAGCCTGAACCCATCCACACCTCACAGAGGGAAGGGATGTGTGTAGGAGATCCATCCAGCCCAGCCGGGGAACAAATCCAGCCGGGCCGCGCTGGGCTGGCAGCGCCAGGCCTGAGGGGCCGCCGTGGCTCGGTAGGCCCGGCGCGCATGAGGCGGGACCTTCTTCTGTGGGGAAAAAGTCAAAAAATCTCCTTAAAATTGGCCAGAGCTCTGCCCCCCATGTCAGCTGGATGGCACAGATGAGATCCCATCCATAAGCACGGTGCAGGCAGCTCAGGAAAGGCACAAAACCCAACGGAAAGGAGGAAAATTCCGATTCTTGGTGCGGGAACCAGGAGAAGATGATTCCAGCCAGGCGCAGGGCTGCCCTTGGATGGCAGAGCCAACAGGAAGAGTGGAAGAGCTCAGGCAGCACAAGGAGAGGTTGGTGACCCCATAGAGAATGTGTAACAATGGTGTGTTTGATGTATTGGATATATTTGGGAGGTGTCGGTGTGTGGGACGGGGGCGTTGGTCAGTGGCGGCGCCAGGCCTGGCATGGCCGGGGTGGGTCAGGCTGAACGGGGCGTGGGCACTCCGGGCAGTGAGGGAGCTGTGGTACAAAAGCACCTCGGAGAGAACACAAAGAATCCTGCCAGGAGTTTCAACCACAGATATCTGTTCAGATAAAAGGCTTGTTAGTCTGAGAGCTCCTCTCTTGCCTCAACATGCCCATGGTGGAGGGCTGGTCCCTGGGTCGCTGTGTGGGTACCTGCCCTGGGCCCCTGGGGCTCTCACTTTGGTTTTACTCTGAGCCAGGGGGTTATTTTATTTTATTTCATTTCATTTGCTGCCCCGTGGGAGTTTTTTCCTATAAATCTGATCTTTATATCTGAAAGTCAGTGACAAAACTGGAATCGGGTTCAGCAGAGCAGGTTGCCTTCAGGTTATTGCACTGCTTTGTGTCACCTCCAGCACTTATGTATTAAATAACTAAAATCCTGAGAATGTTAATCTAGAAAACAGGCATCCCTGCATTACTCTTTTGCTGTTTTGGTGAGCTTATTAAAGATTTTACAGAGTTGTGATTTGGGTTAAACAAATGTAAATCAGGTGGAGAAGGAGTTGAGGCAAGGCAGAGGAATGTTATGATGCCATCAACATCTGGGTTTCCATTTGTTTGGATTAGGGACATTTTACCTTAATCATTCCCAAACATGTCTGCTAAAATCCCTTCTTTTATTTTTTATCACCTATGAGGCCCAGCCAGGCAGAGTTTCAATTTGTGTGTGTGTGTGTTAGGGTAAGAGTGCTGAAATTCGTTGTTGCAGTGAGTATACGGACAGTCCCATTTTTATATTAGTCCTCTCTCTTTATAATTGTTTGGAAACATTTTGATTCTGTTAAAATGCACTATTTCCAATATACAAAGTATGAGCAAGGGAACAAGGGAGTCATTATGAGTTTCTCCAAGGAAATAAGCATCTCTTAGCCATCATCCTGCAACTGGGAAAGTTCTAATACATGACATCTCTGTAATGTAACCTAATAATATTTTTTTTTTAACAGTGATGTAATGGGGAGAGTGACCTGGACTTTGTAAAAGTTCCCCTACTTACTTCAGATTCCCAAGGGCAATGTAACATTCTAGACAGTGTTTTATATGCCCTGATTAAAATGTAACATGTTTTTGCATTTCCTGTGCAGTGACCTGTTAGTGCTCATAGACAGAACACTTAAAGAACAGTTACAAGGAGACATTTCCAAATGTGCCTAATATGGGCGAGTTTTTATAACATTCTTATTTCATTTGAAATTGCAGCTACAGCAGGAACCATTCAGACGGTGCATTGATTTAACTTTTTAATCCACTGTTTTGCTACGTCAAGTAAAATAAATGTTTGTTTTTAGCTCCCTTTTTTTTTTTGCATCGCTAAAACTCCTAACTACTTGCTTTAAGCTCGGGATTCTAAAGGGAGCTACATTATCTGAGATTTAAAGCTTGCTTTTTGTAGCTGCTTTCTCACAACTCCCCCAAGAAAAAAAAATAAAAATACAAAAGTACAACTTTAGCAAAAAGGGCTTTTATATCTCTATCAATTATAGAAACACCAGCTGCAGTAGATTACAAATGTGTTTGGCTGATTGTGATGTTGTGTGGGGAAAACTGTCACAAGGAGCTGGATGCCGTTCTCCCCGGCAGCTCCGGGATGCCGCTCAGCTCCCTGGGCTCAGCTCAGCTCCCCGGGCTCCGTGGTGCTGCTGTCAGAGCTGGGACAGGCAGGAGCAGGAGCCTGCCCGGGCACTGCCAGGCTGCCACAGCCAGCTCTGGATGGAGCACAGGTCCTGGCGCTGGGAGGAAGGAATGTGGGAACAAGTGTGAACCGTGTGTCGCTGTGTGCATGTGCTGCTCTGAGAGCTGGGGCA
The DNA here is from genome assembly GCA_027886175.1 of Phylloscopus collybita. Lineage (NCBI taxonomy): Eukaryota > Metazoa > Chordata > Aves > Passeriformes > Phylloscopidae > Phylloscopus > Phylloscopus collybita. The sequence continues at coordinate 1,743,236 of JAJNNQ010000027.1, forward strand.
GAGCCACACAGAGACAGACCTGGGCCAGCAGCCTCTGGGGACAGTCACTCTGCTCAACATTCTTTATTTTTTGCATCCAAGATATTTACTTTTGCTTTCTTCTAGAAGGAAGTGGGAGGGGGGAAGCCCCACAGAACAAAAATTATTTGACTGGCCCATAAAGGTAAAGTAGCTAGAAGTCGTGGATAAAAGAATTACAATTTCAAGACAGCAATGCAAGATGGGCAGTTTAGGATATTTGGTGCTGTTGAGCTCAGGAGAAAATTAATGTCTCAACACGTGTGCAGGTCATTATCACTCCACTAAAACCTGGCTACAAGGGTAGCAGCCCAAGGGCTCTCTGTTGCTTGTGCCTTGGTTACTGTGTCATTTGTCTTACTGTGCTTTGGGTCACTCAGGGAGGACGTGGTTGGGCCCTGGTTTATTTTAACAAAGAGAATCTGACATAGGAAAGTTCCGTGTATACTTTACAGTGAAAATGCAATTTTCTATTTTCATTTAATCCCAGGAATGTTGGCATTTTCCAGGCTGTCAAACAAATGAGTGCACTGGAGGACAGTTAGATGTGTCTGTCTAGTTCATCTATCTAATCTACCTCATTTCTAATGTGCCCATCACCATGGTGTCTAGGCAGAAAGTATCTGCCTTGCATTTGCTTTTTGTCTTTATTGGCTGTGGTAACCTAATTGAGTCCTAAGAGCTTTCAGATTCATCTACAAAAATAATAACAACAACATTATCAGAATAATGATTCATATTTGTACTCTTACTCAGAATTTCCTTTTCTCTTCTGAGTGTATTTGGTTAGTGGATTACTGTTGTTTTATCTAGAAGAGGTTATGCTTTAGAGGTGTATTAAATTGGAATTTTACTTGAGTCAGCAGTGAGTCAAAACTTCATTTGGCTACTAAAGTGAATTCACTCATGTCTTCTAACTTCCTTCTGCTTTTCTCTGCAGAAGTTGACTTCATTTACTCAGCCACCCGGTTTAGCATCTGCATCTGTTCTCTGACCCCTTGTCATATAAACCATAGGTAAAGGTAATAAAAAGCAACAGAAATAGTGGCTTCAAAAATGTTATCTTCCTTTGGAAGCCCTGGTTTCTGTTACATTTAACTACTTCTCCCTGTGCCAATTAGCTAAAAGGGCTTGGTAAGAGTGAAGCGAGTGGTTTTTCAGGAGCAGAGGCCTCGCTGAGGGGAGATGAAGTGCTGCTGCTGCTGTGCTGTGTCTGCGCACGTGGGTGCCACGAGCTGCCTGCGCACGTGGGGAGAAGGTGCTGCAAGGGCCCTTGGTGTGCCAGCCCTGCAGTCACCGTGTGTCACTCACTGGTCACACTTCCTTCAGAAACGTGGCTGCAGTGGCATCAGCATTGTGTGCCACCCTCTGCTTTGAAAAACGGGTCCCGAGGAGCGATCAGGCCACGGCAGTCAGTAAACTGAGTAACCAGCGTGGTGTTCACTGAGGGAAAGGGTTCACTGAAAACGCTGCAAACTCTCAGCTCTAATTGAATTTGATCTCAGCTGTGCAGTTACATACAGGCCCTTCTCTACTCCTCTCCTACTTCCACGGAAAGCGTCTTTATAAAGCTGCCCCTCAAAGATAATTTCATTGAGAGCCAGACGTTTCATACGTGACAGTGATTTCTAATCCCATCTGGACTGGCAGATCGCAGATTCCCAGCCCGTGGCCTCAGCCTGTAACACGAGTTCACACAAACACAGTAAAACCATTGCTCTGGCACTTCAGCGTGTCCTGGAGTGAT